>CM066034.1:391770519-391973817 GCA_033557465.1 Ichthyophis bannanicus | reverse complement strand
TGTGCACAAATAAACGGGTTTTGAATTATAGTAAATAGACTCCTGGTTTTATCATGCGGGCACTTTGCGCTACAACATAGTCTTGGTTCCCTGACCAGGAAGGGGGGGGAAGTGAATGGCGAGCAAGTAAATATACCACGGTTATGACCGCCTCCAGGTTTGGTCCTGCTGGGACCGCAGCCGAACTGACAGCGGACGAGGATCCCAGGCGACGAGGGTCACCTGAAGCGGAGGGTTCCGCCCCTGCCTCAGCGGCTTGCTGGGTCATCCGGCCAAAACAATCGAACACCGAGGGGAGTCCAGGGATTCAACCCAAGGTGGAAAATGGGTGCGCAGCGCATTAGCTACCGGATCCGGTAAGTAATGATTTTTCTTGTTCTTAGTCAGTTAGCTCTGGGAAAGTCTTGAGACTAAATAGGGTATGGTAAACAGGTTAAAGCGGAGTATGATCAAACTGCCAGGGCGAGAGTCCTAGTAACCTTGCATGAGTATGCGCGGGCGCGAAGCCACTGACCCTTTTGGTTTGGAAAATTTGGTTTAGTCAGTTAGCCCGGGAATTTTGAATTTGGGAAATGCTAGCAGGTTTGGTTGGGTTGACGTGTGGTGAGAGGTACTTGGAAATACAGCGTGAGCGAGAGCGGACTCCTAAGTAGCCCCAGTTCCTGCGCCAGGGGCGACCGCCCCCAGGTCGGCGAAAAGGAGGGAAGCGTCTGGTGTTTGTCCCCCTCCTTGTTATGTGGGGCTGTGTGGACCCCTTACCCGCAGTTCCTACCCACCCTTTCTGTTTGCTGTCTTGTCCGTCATATGTCATAATGGTGAGGGGCGGAAGTCCGTACCAAAACTCCGTTGAACTGTTTATGATACACGAATTTTAAGAAGGGGTTTAGTGGTGATTATGGGATAAAAAATGACACCGACCCGCTGCTTGAAATATTGTGTGAGTATAGTAGGGTGTGGCCGGCGCTGGGGTAAACCGTGGTGGAACCAGATGGTACTTTTGATATTCAAATTGTGTCCCGAGGTGCAACCAGGTGGTGCGCAGATATAGGTTACCGAACAGTTTTCCCTATATAGACTCCTGGCTAAGGCTATCTGTGAGAGCAGCAACCCCCGTGGAATGAAGCGTTGCACGTGAGGGGCAGAGTTAGGAATTATGTTAGCAACTGCAAAAGGGAGTCCCTGCCTAAGAAAGGGAAAAGCCCCCTATTTTTGCAGCCCCAGAGCCTCCAGAGGTCCCAGGTTATCCACCCACATTCCTGTATACACCAGTCCGTCAGCTCCATCAGTACCCTGAGTAGAAGCCAGAGGTAGTGAGAGTACCTCTAGCACGAGGGTACCTCCACCCGATCACACACCTCCAACACCTGAAGAACCAGATCCCTTCCCCCAAGGAGAAGTCGGAGCCATAGGGGACTGAGCAAAGCTCTGCAGCGGAACATCATCCCCTGAAGAATCCGCTAGAGGAGGGTCATATGCCAGTTCTGGGCACACCCACTAGTCCAAGCACAAGCGCAGCTGAACTACCCCCGCACAATCTGCGGGTACGCCTTCAGAAAGCAGGACAGCGAGCCAGAGAGAAGTTAGCCCCAAATGCCCACTGCGGCAGGTCCCAGGCAGTCCCTATTGTAAATGAAGAGGGTCAGGTTGTGGTCGGGACCGGACCAGTCTAGTTTATGTTGCCTTTCACCACAACAGATTATTAAAACTGGAAAACGCATCTTTATGCCTTCATATTACTGAACAAGCCCCAAGATTTGACAGAGGTTAATGTCCAGTATTTATGGCAAACCCACCAGCCACCTGGTTCGGACTGTCGCCAGCTCTTGGCTACCCTCTTTACTACTTGAAGAGCGGGACCGGATAGTGTGAGCCAACCACTAGATGGTTGGACGAGAACCCTGAAGATGGGAGAAACCTAGATCCCCGACGGGACAAGCAGCCGCAGATTTTCCAAATGAAGATTCCCAGATTGGACCCAAATAGCGACGAAGGAGAGAAGGCCCTCACCCAGTTTCGTCATGCCTTACTGCAGGGCCTAAAGAAGGGAGGGCAGAGAGCTGAATGAAATGTTGGGAAAAGTAGCGGACGTTCTTCAGCGCCAAGATGAAAGTCCAGGCTTTCTATGAACGATTAACTGAAGCCTATAGACTTTACACCCCATATGATCCAGCAGCCAAGGAGAATTTACGTATGGTGAACGATTGCTTTTGTCGAGTCAGTACCAGGGGGGAGACATAAAACGAAACACCAAACACTGCAGAAAGGAAATTAGAAGGATTGCGGGGCATTGAACTTCAAAACACTGTTAATGGAAGTCGCACAAAAGGTATTTGTGAATCGTGATCAACAGAATACAAAACAGGAAAAGTGAAAAGAAAGATGAGGAAGAACGCGGGATCTGCTCGCTGCAGCAAACTAGTTGAAAGGACACGGAGGAGGATATCACTAATAGAATAGACGGCCAGATGATGGGGAACGGGGGCCGAGGGGACGGGCGGCTCGGCCCCCCTTAGGTGCCAACCAGTCCGCCTATGGTAAGGAAGAAGGACATTGGAAAAAAAGACACGAGTGCCCGAAACATTAGCTCCACCCCCCTGGAGAGGGGAGGCGGGAGCGCTAGGAGAGCGGGGGGGGGTTGGGGGGGTTGATTCCAGCAGCGAGGGGGGATGCAGCGCGCGCCGTTGCAACAGCGAAGAAGAGGCGTGCCATAGAGGAGTGGGCAACCGCCCGAGGAACCATTTTATGGATGAGGACATAGGGCCAACCACAGACCGGGCTCCAAGTTCGTCCGAGGTCTACAGGAGCCTATGGTCAAATTAAAGATTGGAGACCAGCATATGGACTTTATGGTAGACAACAGGGGCCGAGAATTCAGTAGTAGCCAAAACCTGTGGCTCCTGTGTGCCTCTCGATATGTCACAATTGTGGGAAGCTACCCCCCCTGTAACTAGAACCACAAGACTTTCTGCAGGAACCCGCCTGGTGAACTAGGGGGGACAGACGATAACACAACAGTTCCTGTACATGCCTGAATGCCCAGTTCCCCTTTTGGGCCGAGACCATCCCTGCAAAGCTTCAAGCACAGATATCCTTCGTTGAAGGGGGAAAAAATGGAAATGACGATAAACTCAAAACCGGCTGGCATGATGCTGTGTTAACTGTACCCCAGGAAGAAGAATGGCCCGGTTCTTTTTACCTTACATCCAAAGCAGCACAGCTCCTGTGGGATAGATGTCCTGCCAGCATTGCAGCCCCGCCTGGAGTTATGGATGGAGAATAATCCACCTGGCCTAGCAAAGGACTATAGCTCCTGTGCTTGTCCACCCTTAAGGCCAGGAGCAGAACCAATGCATGTGCGTCAGTATCCCCTCCCACGACCAGCAAATTGAAGGTATTCATCGCCACCTGAAGAATAAACTACTGCAGTATGGGACTCCTTAGAGAATGACAATCACCCTGGAACCACCCCCTTCTTCCCAATCAAGAAAGCCTGGGGATGGGTGATTACCGCCACAGTGCAGGATTCTACGTCAAACCGTGAAACAGTGCAGTTGAAACCAGACATCCAGAAGTACCAAATCCGTACACACTTCATGGGACTGATTCCAGCAGAAGCCCCACACATTTCACTGTTCTGGACTTAAAGGATGCCTTTTTATGTATACGCCTGGCACTCTGCCAGTTCAGCTTTTGTTTGCATTTGAATGGGGCAGCAAACCTACCACAGGAAGGACGAGGACAAACTCACGCTTGGACTCTATTACCCACAAGGATTCAAGAATGTCACCCACTAATCTTCAGTGCAGCCCTCAGTTCCAAGATCTGTCAAGTTACCCTGTAACTCCGGGGGGAACACGAAATCTTACTCCAATATGAGTAGATTGACTGCTTATAGCCACCAAAACGAAACTGATTGCGTGGCAAGGGCATACCAGTGATCTCTTGGCACCTCTTGAATGAAGCGGGATTACAAGGTCTCGAGAGCCAAGGCCGGCAAAAACTGTGTCAGACAGAAGTGAATATACCTAGGGTTCCATCTATCCAAAGGAACCCGGAAATTAGGACTTGAGCGAAACGGAAAGCAGTATGCCGCATCCCAACCCCCACCACCAGAAAAGCAAGGTGCGGGCTTTCACTGGGGAGCTGCCAGGCTATTGACGCATATGGATACCAAATTTTGCGCTCATGGGCAAAAACCCTTGTTTTTATACCAAGTCACAAAGGGAGGTAGTGAAAACGATTCTCCCCTTGGAAGGGGGCCCAGAACAAAAAATAAAGCATTCAAATCTCCTAAAAAACAGCGTTGATGTCATCCCCGGCTTTGGGACTAACCAGATGTGCAGAAGAAACTCCTTTCGCCTGATATGTCCATGGAGGTCAAGTGGAAACGCATTGGGAGTCCTTGACCCAGGCCTCTTGGGTCTTGGACAACGACCTGTAGCCTACCTGTCGAAAACAATTGGATCTCCTGTTGCACAGAGGATGGGCCAACCCTGCCTGGAGAGCTGTAGCAGCCACCAGCTCCTCTTGGTGAGCGCAGCTGACAAGCTCACCCTAGGACAAGAGCTACCAAGTCACCGTACCACATGTGTGTTTTAACCCTGAGGTTGGAATACATAAACTCTGTGCCCAATACCATGGCTTTCCACCTCATTGTGTCTCGAAATGTTGTGAAACTCTCTATATCCTGCCCTGACTTAAAAGCATTGCTATGTGAAAAATCCTCCGATTGCAATTGAGTGTCAGCCAAACCTCTGAAACCCCTCAGCTACCCTGATTGCCAAACCGGTCCAGGCCCTCTGACCATGATTGCTTGGAAGTAATGGGACACTGTATATTCAAGTAGCCACAGACTTAACTGATATTACTTTGGACCACCCAGACAAAAAACTATTCGTTCGTGGATGGAAGTAGCCTCATAGATCGAAAGGGGACAGCAATGTGCTGGTTCATGCAGGTGGTGACCCTGGACATGGTAGTAGAATCGTCTCAGCCCTGGGCCCCAGGAACCTCAGCGCAGAATGGCTGAAATTGATAACCCTCATTATGTGCACTCAAAATCGGAACAGGCGAATCAGCCTGGACATGTATATTACAGACTCCAAAATATGCTTTCACAACATTACATGCCCATGGCAGCCCTGTACAAGGAGCGTTGGTGGATTAATCACCTCAGGAGGCAAGTCTGTCAAGTATGGCCCAGAAATATTGACTTTATTGTGAAAGCAGTTAGTGGGACCCCAAACGCGTTGTGCTGTAATGCATTGTCTGGGCGCCAAATTCAAACTGGAGATGGAGAAGTGTGCCCGAGGAGGAATAGATTTGCCGACCCATTGATCCCCTGATCTTTCACTCGCCTCTTCTTTTCCCCTTGCCCACAGTCTTCCTTCCAAGAAGGAGACCAGCCATTGCTGGAATGTTGTTATCAGTCCCAATCACTACCCCCAACCTTTGTTAGTTGTGTAACAAATTCACCCCAGCCTTCTGTTAAGCCCTATTTCCGAGGTACATCTTAGTGCATGGACACCCAGATATCACCCAGACAAGAGATGGAACCATTACTGTCGTACATGAGGGGGGATGGCAAACTATCAGAAACTGGATGGATAGTGTTGCCACCGCCGGCAAGGGTAGCCTCACCCCCTGGTATGACCGTGATTCCCGAACGCCCTAGGCCCTGGCCTTTGTCCAAGCCTTTCATCAAAGCCAGGACACTATGGAAAAACCAAAATGGCAGGACGCTCTAAAACCATACTTTTATATCTCGTTACTGGGACCTCTGACCACCTCAGCAGCCCGAAGATTGGTGTGACGTTGTGCCGAGAACAATGCCCTCGACAAGGCCCTGTCCCACCCCCAAGAGTTCAGTTACAGTTAGGAGTTATCCCCATGGGAAAATATTCCAAATAGAACTTTGCAGAAACGGAAATGCCATGATGTGAAACTTGGATATCGCCTACTTCGTTAAGTCCTAGTCTGTACCTTTTATGGATGGGTGGAAGCCCTTTTCCCACTAGACTGAGAAGGCCAGGGGAAGTCACTAAAGCCTTGCTCCATGAAGATCATCCCCCGATTCAGAATACCTTTGGGCACCATGGGGTCCGACAACAATGGGCCCTCTTTTGTGGTCACAAGGAACCCAGCAAGCTAGCCCATGTCCCTGCAAATTACAATGGAAGAGGTACACATCAGCTTTATAGACTCCAGAGTTCAGGGAAAAGTAGAGAGAATGAACTGAACCCTGAAGTTCTCCAAGGTATTCTAAGCTCTGTCAAGAAAGCCCACCTGAAAAATGGCCCCCAAGCTCTCCCCATGGCCCTTCTCCGGATACGTTCAGCCCCACCCAACGCCACATTAGGGAGGTATCCCCATTTGAGATTTTGTATGGGAGGACCCCCGCCCATAATTCAGGGGATAAGGGGGGGAATATGAATCAAAAAATTTTGCCCACGCTCAGTAATCACGAGGCAAGAATTGTTGGCTCTAAGTTCTGTTTTACAAGGCCCATTCATACCTGGGTGCAAGACCAGTTGCCTATCAATCTAACCAGAAGCCATTGCATCCTTTTCAAGCCTGGATCCTTGGTTGTGGTGGGTTAAAAGAGTGGAAGAAGGACACGTTGGCGCCTCATTGGAAAGGGCCAATATATCGTCTTGCTATCAACCCCACTAGCAGTCAAAGTGGCAGGAAAATCGACTCCTGGAGCCACCAACAGTCGGAGTTTAAAACCAGCAGCAGTTCCTGAGAGTCCAACACCTGGACCTCGATCGCTTAATCCTGCATCACGTTGTGACTCACACTGCGAAGACAAGATCCATTCATCGTAAAGACTGTGGCCCAACTACCTCCTGGACATCAAAAAGAAAGAGCCGTCCTTCAGTTGTTGCAGTATCCACATTGCAGACTCTAATCAATCATTATCTATCTACCTCCAATCAAACCATTACCTAACCTCATCTAAGTATTAGTGCATTATGATCATGATTGACTTACTAACTGCTGTTCATGTCTTGCGCCGGAGCCCCTCGGGACAACTTGAGAAACCCTTTTTTTTCCGTTTTTTGGCCTTGCCCCCTTGTGCAGCATGTAATAACCACCACCCCGAAATGGAATGCAAGTCACTCAGGACTCTGCTTTATCACTCTTACTAGAACTTTGTACTGGCATAGGTCAGCCAGTGTATCATATTAAATGGTACAGAAATCTGAAACGTCTGTACAAAGGGGATAAGACTCCCTACTTGTTTCAGACCTCGACCAGGAAATCCATCTTACTATCGTCCTGGAACTGAGATGGAATGATGAAGATGGAGCCCTCGTCAACGCTAATAAGTCAAACTCTCTGATCCCACCCAAACCGTGCGTACCTGTATTTTGATGCTTGTGACTTAGATTAACAGAAATAATTAACTACAGGTTGCGGATCATGGGGCAACAAGCTTACTATTATGATGAGAGAAAATAATGCGTCCTGAAGGATGCGTATAGATGGGGGATGTGCAACTGGAACACACTCCCCAACAACGTATAGCAAATCATCAGAAGCAGACTACTACTGTCCGAAGTGGGGACTGTGGTGTGACTATGCTTACCCTGGTCTGGTGGCCCTACAGGACAAACTGGAGATAAGTCGACAAAAGCTATGCTGGGAAAAGATTACCCCTACTAGCAACCAAACAAGTGCTATGAAAAAAGTACACTGGCAATCCCTACCGACTTCAGATTCTCCCGACCCCAGCCAATGGACAAGCAAGGATTTCGATTTGGCCTGCGCATAGCAGGAAGTGGAACTGATCCTGGAACCAATTGTATTCATCCATACTGAATGTGAAAGACTCATTGTTTCTTCACCTTATCCGCATACATCATACCTTCCCCGAGCGCCATTGAAGGCAGAATTTTAGTTTGTAGTTCCCCACGATTCGCAGAATTTGTTCATCGAACTAGCTGGAGGCTGTAGCCTCCAGCCTCACATTGTCTCGGACTGTCTCTTTTGTGGAGGAAACTCAGATGGGAGTTTTTACCAGTGTCCTTGGGAAGCACAAGAACTGAAACTATTTCGTACCCATATTAAACCAGACATGATGTCCTGTTTTCATAAACACTACCAATGGAATGGGTCCTACGCCCACTCCATAGTGGGTAAACTATGTTTTGTACGAGTCGGGACCACCAATTGATGCTGCATTAGTAGGACAGTTGGTCTGTTTGAACCAGAAAATATTACAATGCCTACTACTGGGAAGACATCTTGGTGGTCAGGTGCCAATGCTCTTGGGAACCTTCTAATCCGTTGCTTATGTATCCCATGTTTCCTTTCCCTTATGCTTGCGATATGCTGAACTAAACCAATTGATAGAATGTTGAACGCAAAGGCGATTCACAGATTACTAGCAATGTGGCCATTACTACCCTAACCCTATCCCACACAAAGTGATCCCTACACCCTAGTGGTGAAGTACCATATGTGATTTAGATTCTCACCCTTTCTCACTTGCGGGTTGAGAATAATCAAAGGGTGGGAATGTGATAGGCTATGGCCTAGACTAGCCTGCATAGCCTGTAGGAGTAAGAAAGGCCTGGGTACGGTTAGGCCTGAGTCCCCAACCCCCACTTTAGAATATTATAGGAGCAGAGCCAAAATGCCAGTAGAAGTTAGAAAAACCTGAGCTTTATTAAAACTGCTTTGATAAGCAACTGCAAGACTTTCCATTGAGGCGGTTAAGTTATTCACAGATGTATTGCGATATCTTGCTTTCCCACACAGTTTTTCTGTTGCTGCAGAGTGGACCTTGTAAGCAGAAAGTAAGGCAGAATGTGTTATGTCTAAGAAAACTGAGTCATGGCTAGGAAGGCCTGAGCAGGGGAGAGCGGGTGTTGTGGGGCCCGAGTCAGAGATCTCCATTGGATGGGGGGTGAGGGGGCCACCGGGACCAATGAGGAGTTTGTCTGTGTGGAGCTGATGAAGAAAGATATAAATGCTGTTGTTTTGCTGAACTCCATGCTCAAACCATTTTGAAAGTGACAAGTGCCTGAGACTGTGCACAAATAAACTGGTTTGAATCCTAGTAAATAGACTCTGGTTTTATTCGTTGCAGGCACTTCACTACAAAAACTCAATCAGGCTCCTAAATGGAGCCGCAGTGCCATGGCATCCCATTGGCATGGCACCACGGCTCCATTCAGGAGCTGCAATCTGTGGCCACCGACTACTTTTTCCTTTCCCCACAGCCCGACCCTGATCTGGCCTTCCATGGCCAGGGTTGGGCTGCGGGGAACCCCTCCACCCCTTCACCTTACTGGCGCTACCCGGGCCTGCTGTCCCCAGGGTCGCGGACTGCCCACTGCCTGCCCTAACTCTGCCTCTGCAACACCACCTCTGCCTCTGTCTGTCTCCCTGTACAAACTCCTTGTTCGTACAGGGAGGCTTTTGACAGGACCGGCAGGGGGGCGAATAGCGGGGAAGGACGTCCCAATGGACATCCATCCCCGCTATTCATGGGACAAAATAGACCCCATAACATGCAGAAATGACACTGTTATTTTCCACATAATACACCCACATGTATAACACACATCGTTACCTGATGATGTGTATGTATAGCTAATGATGTTTAAGGTCAGAAGTTATCTTTCCAAGGTTTAACAGATAGCTTCTTTGCTACTGTTGGCCATTTTGGTACAGTTCCCTATGACTAGAGAAACAATTCCTTACAAGTGTCCTTTTGATAACATAGAAACATGAAGGCAGAAAAAGGTCTATCTAGTCTGCAGGTATTTAAACGTCTCTATCATATCTCCTCTATCCCACCTTTCCTTTAACATATACATATTAAGATCTTTAGGTCTAGCCTCATATTTTTTATAATGAAGGCCACGAACCATTTTAATAGCCACCCTCTGCACCGACTTCATCCTGTTTATGTCCTTTTGAACGTGTGGTCTCCAGAAATGCACACAATACTCCAAATGAGGTCGCACCAGAGACCTGTACAAAGGCACTATCACCTCCTTTCTTCTGCTGGCCATTCCTCTCCCTAGGTACCCAAGCATCCTTTTGACTTTTATCGTCATCTTTTCTACCTGTTTAGATACTTTAAGTTTATCAGAAACAATCTTGCCCAGGTCCCACTCTTCTTTCATGGACAAAAGTACTTCACCCCCTACGCCCCCTTGGATTTTTGCAGCCCAAGTACATGACTTTAGCTATTTAAAAGTTGATATACTGTTCTATTCACATTGTGTAATGGCACACACATGACCATTTGCTGTTGACCATGATGGGAGTGAAACGCAAGTACTAGACTGCCGACTTCAAACTTAGGAGTATGTTTACTAAACCGTCTTAACGTGCGCCCGGTGATAGTGTGCAGGCTGCCATAAAAGGAGTGGGCATTTCGGTCTTAATGTAGCAAAACGGGATTATGCACGCGCTAATGTGCACTGCGGACATTATCAGGCAAGACGCCGCTAAGCAAGTTAATGCGTGGTAAATCTTAAGTAGGCGCGCAGACATTCAAACACAGCAGAGGTGTAGCACAATGGTTAATATGCTGACTAATGGTACAGGGGTCATGAGTTTGATCCCCAGTGTGCCTAATGCATATGGCTGGCTGAGTCATTAGCTGTTATGTGTAGTATTGCTTTTTGAGGCATGTATGTATATTTTAATAGGTGCTGCCAGCAAACACACCCTCACGTGCCGTAACGAAGGTGCCGCATAAGGCACTCTAAAGGCACTCCATAGGGCACATTATAAAGTGCACTGTCCGCCAAGGCACCCTATAATGTCACCTATGGGGTACCCTATAAGGCGCTTTATAGGACACCTTATAAGGCACCTCATAAGGTTGGCTTTATAGGACACCTTATAAGGCACCATAGAAGGTGCTTTATAGGGCGACTTATACGGCACCTATAAGGCGCCTTATATGGCACCCTATAAGGCGCCTTATATGGCACCCAATAAGGTGCCTTATGAAGCACCTTATGGCTACAGTACTCTGAGGGTGTTTTTGCTGGCAGCACTAATATACATTAAAAATAGACAATGCCTCAGACAGACCTATCAAATAACCCCACCATGGGTGTGAACCCATGACCTCTGGTACCACAGACAGTGAAGTAACCAGTGGGCTACAGCTGCTAACAAACCCCTGGCTGGATACAGAAGGACTGCAGGTCACCACACAAACTGTCTGCTGTGGTTACCAGGATAGGGTTAACCCACCCGCACTCATGATGCACTGCACATGCAAATCAGCAGTCTACAGATGATCACAAGATGGGGTATTCACCCCCACAGCACCTCAGCCTGGTAGGGGGAACTGACCGTGTGCACCCCCACAGCACCTCAGCCTGTTAGGGGGTACTGACCGTGTGTGTTACTGGCACAGAGTAGCTACAGACCGTCACATTGTGCGGGTACTGTGCTTACCCTGAGGGTGAGAAGGGGCGCCCAGCACCAGGTCCACAGCACCTTTCATGACTGCAGACAGTCTGCTAGCTAGTCCATAGTGCATGTTCCTGGAGGAGATGCATGTACCCAGAACGGGGAAGTCAGCATACACGCCAAGCAAATACATCAGTGATTGGACCCCAAAAGAGAACCCATAAATATCATATAAGAGAAATGCTATATAGCACTATGGGGGAACCTAGCCATGCCGTGGTCACTGCTCAGTCAGGGTGAGAGTGACCTCCAAGCAGGACATGCTGTGGCCACCCTGTCCGTGCAGGTGGTGGCCGGCCACTACTATGTCTGAGCCATTGCCTATGTCTGTGCAGATGCAGCCAGGCCATGCCACCCTATCCAGGCTATTCCCACAGTACCTTGCTCCTCATTATGCACATTGGCAGGCCAATACTGGTAACAGTGCTAGCAGAGTGGGCTGTGGAGGGTGTTGGCAGCCACCACACTCTGGATAGACAGACACACACTCCTCACACCTATGCCTGCATTGTGCATCTATAGAGGTGTTTGGCAGCCCTGGCCACCACACCAGTCCTGGGCACAGTGCAGGCATGGCTATGGTACGCAATACTGTTGGGGTCACTCTGTCAAACACCAGACCTGTAGCACACTCCACAGACATCAGAAAGGTTGCTATGATGCAGCTCAATCAGCCAATTGTGCTTAACGTAGGAATTGCTATCTGCCGGTTATCATAGCAACCTTTTGATAGCTGTGTACAGTTTTCCTATGTTTAGGGTGGCATTGCTAAGGTATGCAAGTCCTAGTATTGGGAGATGCACGCAGGGCCCAACATCCTGCCTCTCCAGGAGGCTTTGGACAATGGAGCCTGTGAGTGCATGTGTGTCTGCCCCGGTTGGGCCGCTGCTCTAGGGCAGAGGTTTCCCAACTCCTGTCCTGGTGGGCCTAATACTGTTCGGGTTTTCTTGCTGTCCCTAATGAATATGCATGAGATACATCTGCATACCATGGGGGAGGTGCATTGAAATGGAGCACTGCAATATTTATTAGAGGCAGCATGGAACCTGAATGGTGTTTGGCCCTCCAGGACTGCATTTGGGAGACTCTGCTCTAGGTAATTCGCATGTTTATGGTGTCTGTGCTCTATAGGGTAAAATGTAGGTGTTTGGGCATGTTTACGTCATCTGCAATAAAGGTTCTGTCTGTATTAGCACGTTTTAGTATTGGGTAAAATATGGGGACTGGGTTGGCAGGAACCACAGCTGGGACTCATACCTGTGACCTTCTGCTTCTGAGTACACTGGCTGTGTGCACTGCACCACCATGTTGCCATGGAGATGGTGCATTCCCCTGGTGATACCATGACTTTTCGTCAGGCAGGGCCTGTCTGTTGCAGTGCATGGCACCCACCTACACAGGGCTAGGCCATGGTCTGCTCTGGGCAGTTGCCACTGCCCCCTCCACCACCAGTACCCCTCTGCCACCCTGCTGACATTCCCTTCTGCTGGTGGTGCTGGTGGAGTGCAGTCTCAGGCCATCCAGTGTGCGGCTGCCTATTGTGCGGGTTCTGGGGTAGGGGTGCCTGCATAGCTGTCCACGCTTCCCCCCAGCACCACCCGCCAATGTTCTGTGCCCTTGGGGATACCTGCTGGATACTATCCCCTGTGACACTGTGGGAAGCACACTCATGACCATGTTGGGCCCTCATCAGTTGCTGTCTGGCTGCACTACTGTTTCAGCATTCCTATGGGCCACCTAGGCATCACCCTAGTCCTCACTGTGGCCCAGCTGCAACCACAGCATGTGCCACCTGCAGCCCTCTGTGTCCCCTTTTCAAGCATCTGTCCAGTTGCCCATTCTGACATGCCCGCCCTGCTGTTGTGGAACATGTGCACACCATCTCTCTTGCCTCTTTTGTACACCTACTTTATCAGCAAGAGCGTTTGCTCTTCTTGTGCCCGGTGGAACATGTGCACACCATAGGAAACCTGGCCAATGAAATCGGAAACCCTCCTCAGCGCAATTTCACTGTGGGCTTATTCACCTTGTATGGGGACGGAGCATAGACCCTTCCAAAATTCATATCTTTTTTTTGGAGATTTCTCGGGAGTGTTTTTTGATGTTTCCCATTAAAATCACTACTGGCCAGCGTGGTTATGTTTTTTATTACATTTTCTGCTGGTCATTTTCACTGTTTATTTGCCCTTTTGTTCTGTGCACATGGTATCACACTTATCACTTTATGTAGGTTTCCCTGGTTTTGCTGTACATTGCTGACGTAAAATGGTTTCTTTTCTCTTTAAATCAGCTCTAACGCCAGGGTTTTACTGGCGTTAGTTTTCAGCCTCAAATTTCACAGCGTTAGTGTGCAGGGAGCCTCTCCCTGCCCACTCTACGCCCATTGACCCTCTCCCTCCGTCTCTGTGGAGCCTTACTCCGCCCTCCGGGATCCTTTCTCCACCCTCAGCGCTCATTTGCGCCGCTGCGCGCGTTATCGCGTGCTAATGTACCTCTGTGCCCGATAAAGCGCCATTATTGCACGATAAGGTACCTTATCGCGCGATAACGTGCCAGAGCGCACATTAAGACGGTTTTAGTAAAACATACCCCTTAAAGTTGTTATAAGAGCGGAAGAAACATGCAAACAGAGCAGCGGCGAGAGAATTTGAGGTTGGAGAGACGTCCATTCACAAATGGAGAAAAGAGAAAAAGAAGCTTCACGTCGTGGACCCACAGCAAAATGGCCTCAGCTGGGAGAATGACTTGAGAGATTGGGTTCTTTCTTGAAGGGAACAAAATCAAGCTATCTCTACTGTTGCAATTCAGATGAAAGTGACATTTCTGGCAAATGGAAGAGGAATCTCAATTTCAAAGTGGGTTTCACCTGGGTTTCTAAATTCATGAAAAGAATTGGACTTTCAGTGGGAATGAGAACCACTGTAGGCCAGCGCCTTCCAGACGACTGAGAGCAAAAGGACTCTAGCAGTTTCAGGTACGGAAACTGTAACCTGGGCCTGTTTCATTGTAGTCTTTGAATGCACTTCAAGTGGGGTGGAAATTAAAGCCGATGGTAGTTTTCAAGAGAATTACCATGCCCTGCGAAAAACTGCCCACTGGTGTGGTTGTTCATTACAATAGGAAGGGATGGATGGGATAGATTGATAAATGTTATGGGCCATGAAGAAGAGCACTTTCAGTTGGTTCTTAGTTAATTCAAGACGTTTAAAAATTAAAAACAAGACAGGACTCGGAGTGGTGAACGTGTTGGAGGTGCAGGGGGCCTGTTTGAGTGCCCCTGGGACTGCTGCCGCTGGGAGCCTTGTCTGGGAGTGCCTTGCCTTTTCCCCTAGCAGCGGGCAGGCATCACGGGGACACCTGGAGTCAGCGAGGACCCTGGCTGGATAAAGATCTGCTCCACGGAGGTCACGTGATGCGGGCAGGGTAGTGGTCGCATCCTGAGAGCGCTCCGTACCCCGTTGCCCAAACCGGCGATTTAGAACCGTGTAACTCCCGCGGAAAACAGACGAAAGGGTGCTCAGAGTGAGTTGGAGTGCCCATAGAACCCTTTTGTGTGGTTATTGCGGACGGCTAGCATGGCGGTAGCGCCTAAAGTGACCTGGAGAGAACGGGAACGGGTGGCCGGCACGAGCAAGATGGCTGACCTAGCCTTGGCGCCCAGTTCACCTAAATCCCCTGCCTCATTGGATGCGATGTCAGCGGCGGTAGCTGCGGCCCTCTCGCCGCAATTCGATGCACTCCATGAGAAGATGGACGGGCTGCGTGCCTCTGTTGATAGCCTAGGGAATCAACTTTGGGAGGCTGAAGACCGTCTGGGGCAGGCTGAAGACAAGATTGAGGCATTGGAGACAGAGGTGGCTGGCTTAAAGAACCAACTTGGAGCGCACGAGGCTAAGCTAGACGACTTGGAGAACCGGTCACGGCACAACAACCTTCGGTTTATGGGTATACCCGAGACCGTCTCAGATAAGGATTTGCGGGGCTATCTGGAAGCACTCCTTATGCAGATCCTAGATGATGATGTGCGTGGTGACCAGATTCGAATCGAACGAGCGCATCGTGTCGGCAGCAAACAGACACGGGACACCCGTCCTAGAATTGTGCTAGTAAAGTTTTTATACTTTCCCCAAAAAGAAAAGATCCTAAGAGCGGCCCAACAGAAGGGGGAAGTCCTTTATAATAACTCTAAAATTCGTGTTGCACAGGATTACTCAGCTATGCTGAGTCGAAAACGCCGAGAATATGCCCCTCTTTGTGAAAAACGTATTGGTGCGGGGATCCGGTTTACTGTACAATACCCGGCTAAATTGCATGTGATGAATGAAGGATCCCACCATGTGTTTGCAGCGGCTGCAGAAGCAGAGGGTTATGTGAACCAACTGATTGCCAGGGGACAGGCAGCCTCAGCATCGCCATGTTGAGATCCAAGGCGTTGACCGTTTGGTGGCGACCTGGCTCCTTTTCCGGAGTGAAGCACATGGCAACATGATGTGAGGAAGGCCTCAGCACCAGCTAGGCCAGTATAAGTGAATGCCAGCTGAGTAACATTGTGCTCTTTGGACTTTCATTCTAGCTACAAACTTGCCTTGCTGTGATCTTGCAACATTGTTCTAGATTCTGAAAAGCTGCTTAGAAATGTATCCTACTGAATGTGTTTCACATTTTGCCTTCCCTTTATTTTTTTTCTTTTTTCTGGAGAGTCTTATATTAGGTGTAGGTACGTTTAGGAGTTAGAAGCCTTAGAGGCATGGCGTTTTACTTTTTCCTCCTTTTTATTATTATTGTATAGTTTAATTTATCTCGGGAATGCGGGTCTGTCCAGTAGGCTAGTCCTGAGGACCCTGCCATTACCTATGGGTGGGGGGGGGGTGCTTATCCCTTGTGGGGTGCCATACTAATTGACCGTGTTGGGTGGGGTGCTCTACCGCGATACCTTGGGTGTGCATCCCCCCCCTCCTTAGTTGCTCCTTATGCGTGGTGTATGGGAGAGGGGTCCGGGGACTTGATTTCTGCAGTCTGGGTCCCTTTCTACTTTGTTTGTCTTTTTTTTTTTTCTCTCCTTCTTTTTTCCTTTATGTTTGGTGGGATTGGAGCAATGCTGCTGCGGGAGGATAGCTGGTAGAATGCATACCCGGGGGGTTAATATATATGCTTTTAATATTGAGAGATTTGGTGGCTGTATCTTATGCACTTGTTATTAATGGCTTTAAGGCTCTCTGTTCTGTTTTTTGTTGTTGCTAGGGCTCGATTGGTTCCTTGTGTATTATTACCTGCATTGTATTAGCTCAAGATGAGACCGCTGCGAAGCCCCGTCCCCACTAGGGCCTATGGTTTGTTTTCTGGCTTGACAACATGTGGGGCTTGGCCACAAGCAGTTTCTATGGCCCTAACCGGGGGGTTCTGGGGGGCTTGGGGTTATATGGGAGTTGGATTGCCTGGGTAACGAGGGATTCTGTGTATGCTAGTGGCAAAATGGGCGGCGATCGAATTTGATCGCGGGATCAATAATATACCATTCAGTGGGCGGGGGGGGGGGGGGTCGGGCGCACTCAGAGGGGCCTGGGTTGGGCTTCTCTAGAGTGGGGAGGTGGAGAAGGCCCTGGGAGTAGGGGAGTGGAGCGGGGGAGATGGGGTTGGGGAAAGGGCACGAGGAAGGGGGGTGGTTGAGGAGGGGAATGGGTGTAGGCCAGGGAGGGGAGGGGAAGTTGGGGGGGGTTAAGGGGAGAGAGGGGTCGGGGGTGCGATGGGATCACGGGGTCATGCGGGGGGAGAAAACTGAGAAATTGGGAGTGCACAGGGGTGGACCCCAGGCTGGGGGGGTTCACTTAAAGAAGATCAGCACACTGGCTTATGTGTGGTGCTATAACCCGCCTTAAGCTGAATATTGTTTCTTGGAACATTTGTGGAGTAGGCAACCCTATTAAACGTTATAAGGTACTGCAGGCTCTAGCCTGGCTGCAGTGCGATATTGCTTTCCTGCAGGAAACCCACCAGACTGCCGAGGAACATGCGAAACTGCAGAGGGCTTGGGTAGGGCAGAGTTGGGGGGCCCCAGCGCATGGGAAAAAAGGTGGAGTGGTCCTGCTGATTCATAAATGCGTGCGCTTTGAACTCGAGCAGCAATATGTTGATCCCAAAGGTAGATATCTTTTGGTATATGGCAACTTGGAGGGGAGGCGGGTGGTGTTGGGTAACTTATATGCCCCAAATGTCTTGGAAAAATCTTTATATGCCTGTTTGGCCTCACAGGTTGAGCAGTTACCGGATGCCCCTCTGATGCTGGCGGGAGATTGCAATGGGGTTATGGATATCGACTTAGATACATCAGGAGGAGGGCGGGAGGGTTGGCGGGTCCCGACCACCAGGGCACTGCAAGGCCTACGATGCCGTTTGGGGTTGGTGGACCCGTGGCGTTTACTCAATCCTTTGGAACGGGACTTTACACATCAATCGCGAGCCCATAATTCAAGTGCGCGGATTGACTACGTCTTGCTTTCGGAACGGTTATTTGCGCAGGTCAGGGAAGCGGAGATTGGTCCGGGTGTAATATCAGACCATGCGCCAGTATGGGTGGAATTGCAGTGGGGGAACCCCGCTCCCTTGCAGCGAATTTGGCGGTTTCCTTTGGGGCTGTACGTGGATGCCGATTTTCATACCTATTGGAACAGAGATGGGGGGAATTTATGGACAATCATATGCAGCACAGGGATGAGCCAGAGCTACTGTGGGAAACAGCAAAGGTGGTCCTGCATGGTGATATTATTGCCTATGGGGCACGGAAGCGGAAGTTAATTGCGTCCAAAATAGTTCAAATGGAAAGACAGGTTGTAAAGGCCCGTCGAAGGTACGCGGGGAATCCTACAGTGGTTAATAAATGCTTGCTTTGGGAACTGCAGTCGTCCCTCAATGAATTACTTCATCAGAGGGCAAAAAAATCTTTGTTATGTTTATGTTTATGTTTATGTTTATACATTTGATATACCGCTCAGGCCGAAGCATCAGAGCGGTTTACAATATATATATTACAGATATCAACTCCATCGTTTTGGGAACAAACCAGGGAAACTCCTGGCGCGATGCCTACGAGGTAGTAGAGGGACCCGTTCTATAGTGGCATTATGTGACGATCAGGGTCAACTGCATAAAAATAGCCAGGCAATAGCCCAAGTGTTTCGTGTTTTTTTTCAGAAGTTATATCAGGGAAATACAGGGTTGTTGGCATCAATGGAAAGCTATTTCCAGGGGCTGTGACTCCCTACGTTGACCGCGGAGCAGTGTTCGGTGCTGGCTGCACCGGTGACGGAAGAGGAGGTCCATAAAGTAATTTTGGGGGCTAGCTGTTACAAATTGCCTGGCCCGGACGGATTTGGGGCGGAGTTCTACAAGCTACTAGCGGGCCGGGTCGCCCCTGTTTTGACCGAGGTGTACCGCCGGAGGCTGGAGCAGGGGAAGTTTGGTTGGGGAATGAATCATGCGTTTATCACTTTGATACCCAAGCCCGGTAAGGACCCTATGCTGGCTGCCTCCTATAGGCCCATTTCTTTATTGAATTTCGACTTGAAGATGTTAGCGAAGGTTCTAGCGGACCGTTTAGCTGCCGTCCTGGGGGGCTTGTTGCACGAGTCACAGGTGGGTTTTGTGCAAGGGCGGCATGCAGTGCGGAACCTGCAGAAGATACTAGCCTCTATGGAATGGGTACGTGCGCGAGAGGTACTGTCCTTATTGATAAGTTTCGACGCGGAGAAGGCGTTCGACCGGGTCAATTGGGATTATATGAGGTTTCTCCTACCCCGGTATGGGCTGGGCGACCCCTTCATTCCAATGGTGGAGTTATTATATGCAAACCCTACAGCTAGTATTTTGTGTAATGGGGCCTTGTCTGAACCTTTTAACCTTGAACGGGGCACGCGCCAGGGCTGCCCGCTCTCCCCGTTATTGTTTGTGTTGACACTAGATCCGTTGTTGCGGAGTATAGCGGGCTCTAACGTGATTCGAGGTGTCCCTGTCGGGCCCTGTGGTTTTAAAGTGGCCGCCTTTGCGGATGATATTTTAGTTCATTTGTGCGACCCGCAACGCTCACTGCCGTGTCTACTTGCCGAGTTTTCTCGTTATGGTGACTTTGCGGGATTACGGATAAATCGAGACAAGTCGGAAGCCTTGGATGTTGGGGGTCGACTTCAGGGGCATGGGGAAAGGAGCTTCCCGCTGCGGTGGGCGGATGCCTCTTTTATTTACTTGGGGATCGAGCTCACCAAAGATACCTCGGTATTGTATAAGCAGAATTTCGAGCGTATTTGGTCCAGAGTTCGCTCGCAGCTCCAGGCCTGGATGCCTCTCCCCTTGTCCCTATTAGGCAGGGCGGCAGTTCTGGGGATGGTGATACTGCCACGGATCCTTTACTGGCTACAAACTCTACCGGTGTGGCTGCTCCGTCGGGACCTTCTGCGTATCGAACGGGAGTTTCGTGGGTTTCTTTGGCGGGGAGCTAGGGTACGTATACCGATGTGCCGTTTGAGGGGGGGTTGGAGATCCGGAGGGATTGGTGTGCCCGATCTCTGGACCTATGCCTTGGCTTGCCAGGCTAGACACCTGGGGGACTGGTTTGGTAATACGGAGGTGTATACCTCGAGGGAGTTGGAAGAGGCCCTGGTAGCACCGCACTCACTGCTGGCGGTTCTTCACCTCCCACATGCAGTTTTACCGAGTCATGTAGTGAAAAGTGTATTGATACAGGCAGCACGGCGTACCTGGCAAAAGCTGAATGCACTATGGGGGAGTTCATCAGAGACTTCGAGCTGGCTGCCGCTGCAAGGTAATGCCCAGTTTCCACCGGGATCGGAGTCGGCCCCCTTCGGTCAATGGGTGCAGGTCGGGATACGGTTGTTGGGGCATGTAGTTGATTTGGACGGGCGGTGTAAATCTTTGGAAGAGTTATGTCGAGAATATGACTTGTGCCCCAAGGCTTCTTTGTTCCCGTACCTGCAGCTATCACATTACGTGAGCTCCGTTGCGAGACGGGAACTACAGAGTGACCATTCCGCGCGGATCTTAGAGTTCTTTGCCCTTGAAACGGGGACCGTACTCACTATTACACATTTTAAAAAAGCATTGGAACCCTACGGGAAGCCAGTTGACTACTCGGCGGAGGAGGCCTCCTGGGCGCGGGAACTGAGTTGTGAGGTAGCTCCGGGCTCTATACGGGCGGCGTTGTGTCGGGTAGCCCGTCTGGTGGAGGGAGCTAGATGGCGGGAAATCCAGTTTAAGAGTATTGTATGAGCTCATTTCTCTCCGAGGCGGGCACTGCGTAGTCATCTCATGGACTACGGGGGGTGCCCGAAATGTGCGTGTCCGTTAGCAAACTTAGGCCATATGTGGTGGGGTTGTCCGCATATTCACCGCTATTGGTTAAAAATAGCAAATTTCCTGAGCGGCTTACTGCAACAACAGGTATGCTGGACAGGGCGTCTCGTAGTGCTGGATCAGCTGGGACCGCTCCACCCGAAGGGTAGGTGGCAGAAACTGTTGATACGGAAGGCATGCCTGGTGGGGAAAGGCCCTGTGCTGCGGCGGTGGTTGGAGCCTGCAGCCCCCTCCTTTTGTGAATGGCGCAATGGGTTTCACCAGTATATGCTTTTTGAGAGGAGGAGTGCACAAAGACACCCCGAAGCTGGGCCTCCTTTCTTATGGTGTGGACACCATATATTCAAAATTTGGGGCCCAAAATTCGTAGTGAGATTCTATGCTTGGGGTAGGCTTTGTGGAGGTTTATAGCTAACAGAGGAGAGATGGCCCGATAGTCCCCTAGATCCCGGGAGCGAGGGGTGGGTGGGGGGAGAGGGGGGGGGGAAGGGGAGGGTTTGGTAGATGAAAAATTTGTTTTGTACTGTTGTAACACCCTGGGGCGGAGGACAAGACACAGCCCTGCCCGGGGTATGTCGATATATGCTTTCCGACTGTATATTGTAAAAAATTGAAGCAACTTTTTAAAATTTACTGTTGTATTATATTAAGTGCTTCTAATAAACATTTCTTTGAAAAAAAAAAAAAAGATCTGCTCCACCGCTTACCCTGTGGACTCTGAGTGAACGTGTTGGAGGTGCAGGGGGCCCGTTTGAGTGCCCCTGGGACTGCTGCCACTGGGAGCCTTGTCTGGGAGCGCCTTGCCTTTTCCCCTAGCAGTGGGCAGGCTCCATCGCTTACCCTGTGGACTCGGAGTGAACGTGTTGGAGGTGCAGGGGGCCTGTTTGAGTGCCCCTGGGACTGCTGCCACTGGGAGCCTTGCCTGGGAGTGCCTTGCCTTTTCCCCTAGCAGCGGGCAGGCATCGCGGGGACATCTGGACCTAGCAAGGACCCCCTCTGTTCTGTTTGCTAGTATAAATTTTGCTTGTTTGATTGACCGCGGAGCGTGTCCGCAGGGTGTGATCTGAAGAGGCGTGTCCAAAGGGGCGAGACACGCCTCTTTGGCATCACTGCAGCGTCCCTGCAGTGAGGGATCTTGCTCCCTGTGGTTTTGCTGTTGTGTAGTGTCCTGAATATGGGGAAAAGAAAGGCTAAAGCTGGACGAGATGTGGGTGAGTCAACGGAGAGTACTCCTGTTGTCGGCCCTTTAGATAAACATCTGATCCTGCGGCCGGTTATGCAGTCCTCCCCTGAGGATGCCTCTCTTAGTTCTGGTGTGAGGACCCCTCCATCCTGTCCTGCTGCATTATCACCTTTTCTTCCTTCAGGGAAATCTCTTGATTTGGTTGGGGTGAGTGCTAAAATGGAGGTCACTTTGCCTAAACCTGTGCAGCTGGCAGTTCCAGGGGGTTCTTCTGGACTCCAAGCTCTGCCGTCTGATACGGAGATGACACTTAAGGATCTATAGCAAGCTTTAAAATCTATTGATGATAAGTTGTCTTCTACTTTAAGTTCTTTGTGTCTATTTTCCTCTGAAACAGTAGTTTCCCTTCAATAATTGGATGATAACATTTCCGCGGTTGATGCAACTTGTGCTAGGCTTGAGTTGCAGGTTCCTTCTTTACATTCAGCCGAGGCGGCTGGGATTAAAGATGCTTTGCTTTTACATAGTAAGTTGGAAACTCTTGAAAATAATATACGTTCGTGTAATTTACGCTTTTTAAATTTTCCTTATACTTCCCTTATTGCTCCAAAGATTCTCTTAGATAAGTACTTGAAAGAAGTATTGGTTATTATTAAAAAGGGACCCAGGATATCAATGCTTGACCTAGTACAAGCACTGCAGAACCTGTGTCTTTTGGGGAAACTGCTAGGTACGTATGACCTAGATTGGCCACTGTTGGAAACAGGATACTGGGCTTGATGGACCTCGGTCTGACCCAGTATGGCATTTCTTATGTTCTTATGTTCTTATGACCCTATTGAAGTATCTCAGTTGTATTACATTCCATCTGGTACTAAACGTATTAATCCTGTTGAAGGTGAGCTTGGTGTGATTAAGCCTTCGATTTCAAATTTGACGGCTTTTTTGGAAGATTCCTCTGATTTAATTAATTCGCCTTCCACTTTAGTAGTCACTTTGAAATCAGTGGATTGTAAACATCGTATTCTTAAGGCATTTTTCAAATATAAGTTAACAGCTTTTTGTGGACACAGGATAAATATATTTCCAGATGTTTCATGTGGCACACAACTTAAGAGGAGGCTGTTTTTAGCCTTAAAACCTCAGGTTTTTAAGCTGGGTGCCACGGTTTTTCTCCGCTTTCCCTGTAAGTGTATTGTTAATTATGAGGGTGCTACATATATTTTTTCAGATGTTGGTCATTTGGAAAAGTTTATTTTGGAGCGGCAGGGTGTAACAGAGGTTAGTCGGGGGGAGTAATTGATGTTAGCCTCCTAATATGTAGGTTTGTTTTGGAACCTTGTTTTCTTTTTTTTCTTTTTCTTTTGCTATTTTCATAGCCAGGTCTCAGTAATGTGGACTTTATCACTTTGTTTAAATCATGTATCATGTTTCCTCTGATTGTTCTTGATTGTCCTTTATTTTATGTGATTGGTTGTAATACTGATTAAATGCAAATAAAAAAAAATTAAAAACAAGACTGATTTTTTTTGTGTTCATAATTACGTATATAACACACCCACACATATAATGCATGGGGGGAGGGGGTCTGGCAGAAAGAAAAAAAATGCATAAAGTGCGCATTATATGCGTGAAAATATGGTAATTGCCCATGAGACATTTTCCTGGATATATGTGTGTTGCTGTTCTAAAACATGGACTACACATATACTTTGAAGGAACACCAAAACCACGTATGGAACACACCTCCTTGAAATCTCTGTATGTCATGGCATGTGCCTTTATTGCCTTTCCTAAAATTGTTACTTGTATGTGCATGCCAATTTACATGTGTAAATGGTGTTTAACTCTTCTAAAATTGCCTCCAAAATCTATAGGTATCCTCTGGTCTTATCTAAATGTATCCCTCATTCTGGGAGTGAATGTTGGAGAAATTGCAGGCTTCATGGAATGCGTATCCAGGACTAGTCCACACATTCAAGGATTTTGGAAAGAAATCTCAACTGAGATATTTAAAGTTGGGTGTCTTTTGACAGAATTTACACCAGAATTATATTAACTTGGATGGTGGGATACTACAGGTTCTCCAAAGTGATTATACAGTGGTTGTAGCCCTTGTTTTATTATTGCTCTATACTGGAAACAGTGCCTAATATTCTCCTTGGCACAACAAACTCTTTGAAATCACATGCACATAGGCGCTTCAGGGAAGCCTAGTTAGTTATTATGCTGTACAGTCAAACCTCGGTTTTCGTATGCCCTGGTTTTCGTACGATTCGGTTTTCGTTGATTTTTTTCATCAAGATTGTGTTTCGGTTTTCGTACGTTGTCTCGGTTTTCGTACAGCATTTTTACCCCCCCCCCCCCCGTACCTGCCATGGATTAGCGTGAGCCAGCGATCTCCCACGGAGCTTGAGCCAGCGATTCTGCGGGACCTCTGGGGAGCCGAGGAGTTCAACGCTCCAGCGTGGCCTGCCCGAAACTGCTTCCTGCCCCGGACTCTCCCCCGATTGACGTCTGCCTGCTGCCTCTTCCCCTGCACATCCCTTGAACCGGGACAGGAGCTGGTGACCGAATCTGCTTCTCCTTGGCGGCCCAGTCTCCCGCCGGGGCCCCTGCCCTCCCGATTGGATTCTGGGTGTCCTGCAGGCCTGCACACGCGGCCTCTCCTTGAAACCTTGCAGTCTGCAGCTGCAGGCTCCTGCTGGCACAGCCCCACGCTGTTCTCTGACTCTCACCTGTGTCAGGCTGCTACCTTAGGGGGGCCGGAGGCAGCCTAAGACTCTCTGTCCCACTGTTTCTCAACTGCCTGCTGCTTGGCTGACACTGCCTCTCCACCTCTCCCGACACTGTGTAGGAGTGGCTGCCCTACAGGCTGGTGTGACTTCGGGCACTGTCCTCTTTCTGGTGCCCTTACTTTTGCTGACATTGGCACTACCTCTCCTGACACTGTGAGCTTGGTAACTGGGTGTGATGGCTGCTAAGTTAAAAGGCAGGCTGGAGCCCCAATTGTGCAGACGGCCAAGATGGCTGTTCCCACCTCCGCTGCTGGTGGTGATTGCTCGATCCCCAGAGGGGAGAGCAGCTGGAGCTGGCTGGAGTGCGTCCCATATGCCAACAAAAGTCTTCAATAAAGGTAAAAGTGATGTTACATGCTCATTTATCCATTTCATTAGTCATTTATATGTATTTCTCATTGTTTTCTGTATGTAAAAAGATAGTTATTCTCTATAAAATGTATTTTTTGTCAATATTTTTGGGTGTCTGGAACGGATTAATTGAATTTACATTATTTCTTATGGGAAATCTTGCTTCGGTTTTAGTCCGTTTCGGTTATAGTCAGACTTTTTTGAACGGATTAATCATGAAAACCGAGGTTTGACTGTATGGGGAAAATTCTAGGACTTCTGCAAAAGTAATGAAAGATCTTATGCTAAAATGCATTTTTATTTAATTTTAGTACTAAGTTTTCATTATTCTGAGAAAGAACTTGTATGTTAATCTGTCTGAATCAAGAAATAAAACAACTGGTTTATGTTAACCGCTCAGAGAAGCTTTGAAAATTGGCATAGACTGTCCATATAGTGGTTGAATAATGCTGCCATGTGGATAATTTTCTGTTTCCGCCCTCAGTCTACCCTAACTTCTCCAAGTACTATGCGGATACTGTTCCATATTCTTCCACATCGATATAGAGAGTGCCTTCATATTTCTCCTCTCTCCAAGGCCAAACTAGAATCCACCCATCAACCCATTTTCATTTTCAAAGTCCCTATCATCTGGAATTCATTACCCTTACTCCTCTGCTTGGCATCATCTTACAAAACTTTCAGCTTTTGATTGACTGTGGGGCT
Organism: Ichthyophis bannanicus; assembly: GCA_033557465.1. NCBI lineage: Eukaryota > Metazoa > Chordata > Amphibia > Gymnophiona > Ichthyophiidae > Ichthyophis > Ichthyophis bannanicus. The sequence continues at coordinate 391,947,969 of CM066034.1, read as the reverse complement.
GTGGCCAGAGGGTTTAAACCACTTTCTGGTTTCCAAAAGGCGTTATATCAAATTTTAATTAACTAAACTAAACTATACAATTCCATCTGTCAGATTCTTTCTTCTTACCCTTTCCTATCCATCTATATTAACATAATTGGAGTTCTTTTCCTTATCTTTTCATTTTAAATTGTAAACTGCTTTGCCTCTCTCAGAAAGGCGGTATATCAAGTTTTAATAAGCTATAAACCATAGAGTGATTTTCGCCTGGCACTATCCATTTAAAGTGGGTTTTGGAAGGGGCATCTAGGAAGTATCAGGGATGTCCAGAACAGAACTTACAAAATTCCGGGAGAGTGGCAATAGTGAAGTTATACACATATAAGTGCCTTCTGAAATTTCTCCATCTTCACCCTGAAAAATGAATGTCCCAGTAACTGGTTCTGAAAATGGGCCCCGCACAGATAGCAAGGCCAGGTACGTGCATGGGTGCAGGTCATTTCAAAAATGTAGACATCCCTGAACTGCACACCTACAGAACATGGTACTTGGACATGTCAGCAGGGTATTTCAGAAGGAGGATGACTACGTTATGAGATGTGCACATCCAGGCCTGCCATTTCCAATACTCAGATGTGCAGCGGCAGGCCAGTAATATGTTTGGAGCATGTATTTACCACGTAGGTTTCATTGGTCAGGAGATATTAACTGTGGCAATGAAAGCACATTTTATACTGCTCCTCGGAAATGTTGCAACTATGAAATGAGCATTTTTTCACCTTATTCATGGTTCAGAGCGGTATAGATATCTACGTCTCAACAACCAGGGCCAGGTGTGATTGTGCCATTCTGAAATTGCACTGGGGCTTGCTTCTCAGTTGCTCCGCACAGACCACGCCTCCTCCCTGCCCCCATGCTACATGGATGTGCTCACTCTGCAGTCGTCTATATACCTGATTTCTAAAATGGGTTCAGGGATGTCTCTATGATTTCCATGTCTGAATGCCTGCTTTCAGACATCCAAATCACGAATAGAGTTTCTAAAATACCCCCCACAATGCTTTTGAATATTGGCAGCCTGAAAAGTTATATTTACAGGTAACTGGTAAATGTATACCTCCTTTTGAACATTATTTGGACATAAATACTCTGGTTTACTTTAATATTATGTAAAGCATAGTTACTCACCTGTAACAGGTGATCCCCGGGAACAGCAGGAATTTAGTCTTCACATATGGGTATCGCCGGTACCGATGGAGCCTGTGCGGGAACACTCCCCAGCATCCAATAGGAAAGCTTTTGGGAACATCCCACAGTGCCTGCATGCTGCCTTCCCACCTTTCCCAACTGTCCCTCTCCAGTTGAGTTTAAAGCTGAGACAAAGAGAGAGGGAAAGAGAGAAAGAGAGAAAGATAAAGAGATACAACTCCTAGGGGAGGTGGGTGGGTTGTGAAGACTAAATTCCTGCTGTTCCCGGAGATCACCTGTTACAGGTGAGTAACTATGCTATCTCCAGGAACAAGCAGGAATGTAGTCTTCACATATGGGGACTCCCTAGCTGCAGATGCCAGGGAGAAGGCCCCAGAAGTTGTGTGCCCCTGTGAAAGGGCTCCACTTCCCCCCCATGGATCTCTGGCATCCTACCAGGGATGGTGGGTAGGAGTTGATGAAGTATGGAACAGGTGTTGAAGAACAGCCTGACCAAACAAGGCATCTCGGTGGGAGTCCTTGTCTAAGCAGTAATGAGCTGTGAAGGTATGAACTGAAGCCCAAGTAGCTGCTTGACAGATGTTGTCAATAGACACAGAGTGAAGATGAGCCATAGAGGCTGCCATGGCTCTCACATTGTGAGCTGTGACATGGCCTTCAAGAGGAAGGTTCTTACTCTCATAGGCAAAAGATATACACTGTGCAATCCAGCTGGACAGTGTTCTTTTGGAGACTGGAAGTCCCAAATGACTAGGATCAAAAGCAACAAAGAGTTGAGAGGACTTTCTATGTTGCTGTGTCCTTTGCAAGTAAAAGGCCAAAGCCCTTTTACAGTCCAGAGTATGAAGATTCCTTTCTGCATTTGAGGCATGAGGCCTTGGGAAGAATACAGGAAGGTATACCGCTTGGTTTAAATGAAAAGGTGACACCACCTTTGGCATAAAGTGTGGATGAGTCCTAAGAACTACCTTATCATGATGGAACCTTGTATAAGGATGGTCAGCCACTAACGCTTGCAATTCACTGATGCGATGTGCTGATGTGATTGAAATAAGAAAGATGAACTTCCAGGAAAGGAATTTCAAAGAGGTAGTAGCTAATGGCTCAAAAGGCGGCTTCATGAGCTGCCCAAGAACCAGATTTAACCGGTGGTGGCTTAATGGGAGGCTTAGTTAAAAGAAGGCCTCTAATACATCTCGCTATGAGAGGATGAGAGGAAATAGGTTGTCCATTTAGAGGTTTGAAAGAAGCTGCAATAGCACTCAAATGAACTCTCACTGAATTGGTCTTAAGCCCTGCATTAGATAAATGAAGGAGATACTCCAGTAATGATTCCAGAGGTATCGCAAGAGGGTTAAGACCCTTCTGCGAGCACCATATGGTAAACCTTTTCCACTTGAATGCATAAGAGCATCTTGTGGAAGGCTTCCTGAAAGCATAAAGGATATCCTTTACCTGCTGAGAAAGGTTAAGACCGTGAAGTTCTAGGCTTTCAGAAACCAGGCCCTGAGATGCAGAGACTGGGGATTGGGGTGCCACAGCATCCTGTCCTCCTGAGAAAGGAGATTTGGAGCAGATCCTAACTCCAGAGGCGGAGCTTGAGAGAGATGTAGGAGCAGAGGGTACCACATTTGCCGTGACCAATATGGAGCTATGAGAATCATATGACCTCTGTCTCTCTGAAGCTTGAACAGAGTTTTGGGAATTAGGGGAATGGGTGGGAAGGCATACAGGAAGTGCTGGCCCCAATGGAGGAGGAAAGCATCCCTGGCCTGACAACCCTGAGCCGGAATTCTGAAACAGAACCGGGGAAGTTTGGCATTCAGCAGACTTTCAAAGATGTCTATGTCTGGGGTTCCCCAAATTTGGAATATTTTGGCACCTGGTCTGCATGGAGAGACCATTTGTGTGGAAGCAGAACTCGACTGAGTCTGGCTGCCCAAGAGTTTTGAATGCCTGGAAGATACACCGCAAGGAGATGAATCTGATGCTCTCTGGTGAGGGCCCATAGTCGCAAAGCTTCATTGCATAGCGACAGAGAACTTGTTCCGCCCTGCTTGTTCACATAGAACATGGCTACTTGATTGTCCGTTTGAACTAGGACTGTCTTGTAGCTGAGCTGGGTGTGGAATACTCGAAGAGCAAGGAAGATTGCTCTGAGTTCCAGGAGGTGTAGATAGGCCTCCTGTGTAGATGTGTAGATAGGCCTCCTGTGGAGTCCAGGTACCCTGGGTAGAGAGGCCTTGCAGGTGGGCTCCCCAAGGGAGGAGTAGCCTAGTGGTTGGGGCAAGGTACTTCAGGCCAGAAGGTCGGGGGTTCAAATCCCACTAGAGGACAGCAACCTTGGGCCGGAAGGACTGGGGTTTCTAGTCCCACAGGTGCTCCTTGTGGTCTTGGGCAAGCCACTTAACCCTCCATTGCCCATGTTCCCTGTAAGTATTAGTGTGTGTGTCTCATATCCCCACGTGTTAAATGTATCCCCCACTTGTGTTGTGACCGCTTTGATTGAAGGATAAGGCGGTATACAAAACTGTCTAAATAAATAAATAAATAAATCTGTTGTTAGAGTGGCTTGGGGTGGGGGTTGCTGAAAAGGAGACCCCACCAAAAGGTTTTGGGGTGACTGCCACCATTGGAGGGACAAAATAAGGCGATCTGTGTTTGCTATTTTGTCTGACAGGCAACTTGACGCCTGAGTCCACTGAGTGGATAAAGTCCACTGGGCTGCCCTCATATGGAGGTGAGCATAAGGAACCACATGCACGGTGGATGTAATGTGGCCTAGCAACTGTAACATTTTCCGAGCAGTGAGGTGAGGTTTTAGCACTATTTGGGAAGCTAACTGCACAATGCGAAGGCAGCGGGGCTGTGGAAGGTAGGCCCTTGTCTGTCTGGTATCCAGCAGAGCTCCTATAAACTCCAGGGACTGAATGGGAGCAAGGTTGGATTTTGGGAAGTTTATGACAAGACCCAAATACTGAAGGATGTGCATTGTGAGAGAGAGAGCAACCCTGGCCTCTGGCTCTGAAGAGGCTCAAATGAGCCAGTCGTCTAAGTAAGGGAAGATGAATATTCCCAGGGTGCGAAGAAATGCTGCCACCACAGCCATACATTTTGTGAACACCCTTGGTGCAGAGGCCAGGACAAAAGGAAGAATCCTGTATTGGTAGTGCTTCCCTTGAAACAGAAAGCAAAGGAACTTTCGATGAGTTGGATGGATGAGAACATGAGCGTACGTATCCTTGAGATCTAGAGAACAAAGCCAATCCTGACTCTGAAGGTATGGCAGCAGAGTTCCCAGAGAAATCATTTTGAACTTCTCTAGTTTGAACAGGAATTTGTTCAATTCTCTGAGGTCTAAAATGGGTCTGTGTCTTCCTGTTTTCTTTGGGATAAGGAAATAGGGGGAGTAAAACCCTGTACCCCGTTGGGGAATGGGTACCTCTTCTATTGCCCCTTGGGCAAGAAGCACAGTGACCTCTTGACCTAATAGGTCGTTGAGAGAGGTCTGAGAATTGAACTGTCTTACCATTGTAGAAGGGGGCATGCTGAGGAAATGAAGCTTGTACCCCTCTCTTACAATAGACAGAGTCCAATTTTCTGCTGTTATCTGACCCCATCTGGGGGCAAAATGGCATAACCTTCCTGGGATGGTGGAGGGTTCTGGGCCGTTCAGGGCCAGGAAGGCAAAGTTCTCTAGATAGGAGTCAAAGCCCCTGTGGAGGCTGAGTCTGCTGAGCCGGTTGAGGCTTAGCTGCTTTTGACTTTCTTTGTCTAGGTTGTTGCTGTTGTCCCTTTTGGACAGACTGACCTAAACGATGCCCCTGTTGGGTATAGGAGGGATAAAACTTCTTCTTCTTACTGAAGAATGGTTTCTTAGAGGATTTTTTCCTCGCAGGATCAGCAGTAGATTTGGACAATCTATCCAAAGTGATATTGTCAGTATCTATCTCATTAGCTTTTCCTGCCAATTCTTGCCAGATTCTCTCCTGCGCAAGGAATATTCCCTAGTTTATCCTGTACACAAATTTCCAAGTCAGATGCCTGGAGCCAGGCAATTCTACGTGCACCTATGGCAATGGCAGAGGTTCTGCTTATGCACTCATAGCTGTCAAAAGCTGCACGATTCACAGACTTGGAAACATCCTGAGCATGTTTGGCAAGGGCGAGATAATCTTGGCTCTTATCATCAGGACAGAGAGAGCTCATAAGCTCTAAATCTCCTGTGACCTCCTTAAGGAACATTCCCATATATAAGATATAGGAACTGATCCTAGCAGAAAGCATGGAAGCCTGGAAGGTTCGATGTCCAAAGATGTCAAGAGTCCTATACTCACGTCCTGGAGGATTAGGTGCATGCCTTTTTGCACTCTTTATCCTTCTCATTGCTGACTCCACCACCATGGAATGGTGTGGTAACTGAGTCTTCTGAAACCCAGGACAGGGAGGAACTCGATAGATGGTGTCGAGTCTTTGAGAGTGAGGAGATGTGGTTAGAGGTGTTTCCCACATCCTTAACATGAGATAATGCAAGATCTCATGAATAGGTAAGGTAGCTGCCTCTTTGGGAGCTTTAGGGTACTGCAGGATTTCTAATTCCTTTGCCCTAGGCTCTTTTTCAGGAGCCACTGTGATGGAATGACCTCGAGCCATATCTCGGATAAAATCCTGAAAGGACATATACTCTGGTAGAGACATCCTACGCTGAGGAGAAGAGGAATCCTCAGGAAGAAGTACTCCGGTATTGGCAGAGCTTTCAGAATCTTAAGACTCATCTGAGGATTCGAAGTATCTCCGATCTGGGTGATCGTGCAAGGCACGGTACCAGTACCAATCAAAGTCGGCATCAGAGTGGTCTGGTATTGACCTATCAATACCGGATGGGTACGCATGACTCAGTCCCGGTAGAATACCTGCCGATGTCGATGCAGTCGGTGCCGGTACCGGTTGAATTGTCTGAAGCGGTTTCAAGGGCATTGAGGCCGTGAGAAGAGCCGCCAGACTGCATTCAATAGCCAAGAATCTCTGGTCTATCGATGCTGCCGATGCTTGGGTATCGGTACCGGAAGAAGCAGCCGGTACCCCAGAGCATGGCACCAGTAGTTCTGCAGAGGTTGAAGCCTCGAGAACGTCCTGGAGCCCCGTTTCTGCTTTGGAAGCTGAAGCCTCCTGCCGGGGCAATTTTGCCGGTGAAAGTCCCTCAAGGGCAATGCCAGAGGCATCTCGCTGTCTAGAAGGAGATCTACCTTTTGAGGACCGGGTAGATTTATGTTTAGTTACCTGAGATCCATGGGAGGAAGACGAAGCCCTGGACGACGTCGATGCCACGGAGGCTGCATCGGAGGGAAAAAGGGTGCTAAGCTTAGCAGCTCGGTTCTGCCGGCCCCTTTTCGACATCATCCCACAGGCAACACACTCTGAAATAGAGTGGTCAGGATCTAAACATTTGAGGCACCACTCATGGGTGTCGGTGACGGAGATGGTACCGCCACACTTAGAACACTTTTTAAAACCCGAAGCAGGTTTTTCCATTCTGAAGGAAAAGTTGGGCCTAGTGCCCAAAATGGGCGCATGCACCTGAGAGAAAATTACTGGAAAGACTCCAGAAGAAAGTTTTGTTTTTTTTTTTAAAGAAAAGAAAGAAGCACCGGCGGTACCGGTGTAGCGTCGAGGGAAGGCAGACGCGACCACAAAAAAGAATAGAAGGGATTTTTTTCTGTGGTGACAGGATGTGCGACCTGTCGGCTCCACAGAAAATGAAAAACTGGAGAGGGACAGTTGGGAAAGGCAGGAAGGCAGCACGCAGGCACTGTGGGATGCTCCCAAAAGCTTTCCTATTGGACGCTGGGGAGCGTTCCCGTGCAGGCTCTGTTGGTACCGACGATACCCATATGTGAAGACTACATTCCTGCTTGTTCCTGGAGATTATATTTTAATTCACTTTCTTGGCCTTTGAGTACCATATCTGTCTAATCTGGCAAATTGCTAACAGTATTGTGTGGGTTAGAAATATTTTCTCCTTTAGTAGCACCCCCAGTTCTTTTGCTGGGAAGCATCAACGTGCTAACTGTGAAGAGTAGCAAAGGGTGGGTGGGGGGCCAGGTAGATATCATCCGTTGCAGAACAAAATTCAGGATGTGTGGTGCTGCCAGAGAACCAGGGATGGTGGTAGTAGAAAGCAGAGTACAGAATTGAAATGCCATCAGCTTCTGTCACATACATGGCTGTAGAGCCTGAGCTGGGTTTGAATCAGTGACTGAAAGGTGAGAGAGCCTTTATCAGGAATGTGAGGTGACTTAGCTTTTGCGTTTGGACAGAGACTTTTGGTCAATCTTGGGTTTTGAGCTTCCATAACAATGCATTGTGCTGTTTATAATGCTGTCTGCTTCTTTAATTTCCAGTCAATACTACAAATACCACAGTGTCGGGTAGAGAGAAGGGACTAGTATAGGGGAAACAGGTGTCAAAAAGCCAGAAATGACCTATTGTCTTTCTTCCAGAAAATGACTCCCGTCAGATCTTTTCTTTGGTCCTGCACAGTCCACTGAGCTACACTTCCTTTACAAACAAATCAAAACATTTTTAAAACCATGTTGAAGAGAGCACATATTCCCCTTTCTAATCTCAGTTCCTGTTTCTCACCAAGGGCTCGATGCAGAAAGCTGTGCATTTAGATCTTTTACTCCTTATGCAGTAGACTAATTGCAAACAAATTACTGCTGCATTAAAAAGTGTGCCCTGTCAGAAAATATAGTGCATACCACCACAGTAATCTGCAGCAGTTTGTTGCATATGAATAAAATATCTCCCTTCCTCTCAGTGCATGAGACATCCCTGGGATAGTATTCAAGACTGGGGATATCTAATAACCTAATGATTAGAGCAGTAAAGTTCAAATCTCCTTGTGATCCTGGGCAAGCCACTTAACTCTCTGCACCCTTCAGAAGTTTCATGACCAAAACAGGGGGCATAGACATTTCTGAAATTGAGCAAGAATATCTAAGTCCATTGCACTTCTCCAAGTACACTTCCACCATGATCCCCACCCACTTGAACATCCCCTTATCAGAGAAGTCTTTAAAAGCCATTTCTAAAATGGCTCGGGGGATGCCTTTATGATTTGGGCGGTCCACATGTTCATTTTTGGACGTCCAAATCATGATGAAAGCTTTTAAAATGATGCCCTATATGTCTTAGAAATGAAGTTAAATAAAAAGAAAAACAAAAAAGGGAAATAAAGCGTTAAGTTTTATTGGACTAAAAATACATTTTCGAACTGGCTTTCAAAGGTTAAAAACGTCTTCTTCTGGTCAAGACAATATGAACAAATGAAAGAAATGCAAAAATGATATGCTTACATTATTGTTGCTTTTTTCGGCATGGTGCAGAGGCAGCCAAGGATCAGAGCCAGTCCAGTTACCAATAAGGCCACACTTCCCCAGATCACTGAAACCACGATACATTGGTTCCAACATTTTTGCACTAAATAGAAAAGAGAAAAACATATCAGTGATGCAAACTTGCCAAGTTACCCAGGTCTAGATTTTAAGCCAGTCCGGGATTTCTGACAATCCTATTCTGATGCATTTTGGGGCCCTGCTGCACTGATTCCAATTGGATAAAATTAGGGACTACAACTACCATACTACAATGCAATTCAAATTTAAAACCAGAACTGGCAAAACATCTCATTCTTGGAACTGGCTATTCTGGTGATGTTATGGCTGTACGCTTACAGAATACAATTCTGAGCGAAGATGCTGATGGAAGATCTTTTGAAAGAAAGGTAGAGTTTGCTTGTAGACACACATTCATCGTCTCTTGACCTAGGTACCTAATAGGGGCTTGTTTTCTTCTCCCTATGCAATGCGTTAGAAGAGGGGACTTATAGGAGGGGAAAGTATCAGAAAAGAGGGAATCTCCCTCCTTTACCAGGGGCAGAGGGAAGGCTGGACAAGTTTTTCTTGGACAGAAAAAAACGAATGTATTGATAGCATAAGTGATGAAAAATGAAAAGACTTTACAATGAAAAAGTGTCAACCAAGCTGTTTTGCCAAGATACTTATACTTTACATGCTCCTATTCAATAGACCATCTTTTGAATAGGAACTCAGTGTGGGAAATAAGTTGTTCAGGTTGGGATGCTCACATTTCCCCATTATTTTACAAAAGGATCTTCCAAATATGGATCTGTTTGTAAAACATGTATAAAAATGATGGCAAATACATGCATATTTGCCATCACGTACAGTGGGATCAACAACTTTGCAAAAATATCTCTGGAATAAAAAGGTGGCAAACCCTCAGCAGCTGCTGCATATAAGCCCCAGCACTTAATATTTGGAAGCGGCGATTTTTCAACTCAAGGTATAAGTGTCAGCACTTATACGTTTAGTGATCCAATTTCAAGAATCTACATAGATAAGTGGCAAAGTCTCAAAAGTTTTTTGTTTTTTTTTTTACTTTTGAGGCTAAAATAAGAAATGGGGAATTAAGGAAGATTACTCCCTTAATTTCTCGTTTAAAACCATGGCTGAAGTGAACAATTTTATAAAACCGATGTGTGCTTCAGAACAGGTACAAAAGCCAATGGGGAAATTGTATAAAACATACATGTATTCCCACTATAAAATGGGAATACACAAAAAGTTTCAGCTCGACCAAAATATGCCCCCTTAAACTCTCTACATCCCAGCCATCTACATGTTTCTGAAATGTCCATTTACATGTGTAACCATCTACATGTCTAGATATTTCTAAGATGACCTCTATACTATACAGAATACAGCAATACGAATACTAATATTCTATTATAATTACAGTTAATGTAGCATATCCTATTTGGATGCTATACATTTGTATTATATCTTAAATGAAAATACAACTTTTAATGAGAAGACCACTGGAATTTTACTTTTGAAGTGGTAGTCATTAAAAAAATTGAATATTTTTCAATTACATTTTAGTTTTGTAAGAAATCAGTTGCCTCCCCTTGTAGAGGAGTCAATTGCCCTAACATCCTTCTTATGCCAGAACTGTCAGCTGGAGAAGAGGTTTCTCAGACTGGGAACATTCACATGATGTATGAACTACTACACTAGACATGACATGATTTTGAATTTATTTACCTGTCCTGGAAGTATTTGCAATCTTACTAGGCATAGGTCTGTTATCCAAAGCCTTCCCTTCCTCAGTGCTATTAAAGGTGTGGAGCTCAGAGCTGGTCAGCGTGGGTGTAAGGACTGAGGATGATGCATCCACTAGAAACAGATTAATTTTGATGAGACTTAGGGGCATGTTTACTAAACATTCCTAACGTGCGGGGCCGTGCTAGTGTGCCTGTGCCATATAAGGAGTGGGCGGTTCAGGCAGAAAATAGAAAAAAAACGGTAGTAAGCAACCGGACGTGTGTGCGTCGCGCTAATGTGCGGGGGTCGACATTAGCACGTGGAAAGGCAAAGTGGCGCGCTGCTGAGTATACAAAACAACAGAGCCGTGGTACAACGGTGAAGACACTGACCAACGGTGCAGGGGCCATGGGTTCAATCCCCCAGTGTGCACAACGACAAAGGTCAGCTGAGGCAGTAACTGTAATGATTAACATTGTTTTAGGAGGCAAATTAATTTGGAACGGCATAAGGCGGCGCACAGTTATTTTTGGGCGGCAGAAGGCGGCGCACAGTGCTTTTTGGGCGGCATAAGGCGGCGCACAGTTATTTTTGGGCAGCAGAAGGTGGCGCACTGGTCCCCTTGGGCGGCAGAAGGCGGCGCGCTGATAGGCACAAGGCGGCGCGCTGATGCACAAGCACAGGAACAGAGCCACAGCACAATGGTTAAAACACTGACCAATGGTGCAGGGATCAGGGGTTCAACTCCTCACAATGCCCAGTGAAAAATGCCTGCTGAGGCAGTATGTATTATGTTGTGGAGTGCTGTAGGAGGCTGTATAATTTTATTTTGTTATCACTACTAGCAAACGCACTCTCCCAGCATGTTAACATACGGCGGCCCATAAGGCACATGTTACAGTGCACTGTTCGCCAAGGCACCCTTGAATGACACCTATAGGGCAGCATGTATGTTGCGACACAGGATAATGTATAGTGCACCCTATAGGGATGGCAACCATAAGGTGGCCTACAGGGCGCCCTATGAAGCACCCTCAGAGGCACCTAATGGGTATAGTAAGCTGAGGGTGGTCTTGCCGGCATAGACATATGTACAGTAAATAAAAATAAAGCTGTGGACAGCCCTACCAAAGGGCCCCACTGTGGGTTTGAACCCATGGACCTCTGGCTGCACAGGCAGTGATGTAACCATTGCGCTACAGCTCCATAGCTGTAAGCAGGCCCTGGCTGGCTGCAGATAGCCTACACGTCACCTCACAGACAGTCTGCTGGTGTCAACAGGATAGGGTTAGGCCACCCGTACCCATGATGCACTGCACATGCAAATTAGCTGTCCGCAGATGGACACAAGATGGGGAATGCACCCCCACAGCACCTCGGCCCTATTGGGGGAAGTGACCGGGTGTTTGTGACCCTGGTGTTTGTGCAGAAACTAGCTATCTTACACATTAACACTGCTTTGGAACGCCCGCTTGGCGTCCATCAGCCATGGCAGGTGTTGTTGACCTGGTCCTGGCCACCTCATTGCACACTCAGGGTGAGCACAGTACCCGCACGATGTAACAGTGTGTGGCTACTCTGTGCCAGTAAAACACCCGGTCAGTGCCCCCTACTAGGCCAAGGTGCTGTGTGGGTGCACCCGGTCACTTCTGGGATGCTAGTTTGATTAGCCGGGTACAGCAGAGCTGGAGCAGAAAAACCCTGGATGGCTGGGTGTCCAACAGGACTCAGATGAACTCTAACTTTTGAATTGGAGTGAGCTGGGATTTTGGGAAGTTTATGACAAATCCCAAGTGTTGTAGTACTGTGATGATACGATGCAAGGAAATCTGAACCTCTTGTGAGGTGTCTGCTTTTATGAGCCAGTCGTCTAAGTAAGGAAAGACAAATATCCAAAGAGACCTTAGAAATGCAGCTATGACTGCCATGCACTTTGTGAAGATTCTTGGGGCAGAGATGAGTCTGAAGGGAAGTTCTCTGTATTGATAATGTGTTCTCTGAAAGATGAAGCGTAAATATTTCCTATGTCAGGATGGATAAGGATATGTGTATATGCTTCTTTTAGATCTAGAGAACAAAGCCAGTCCTGACTCTGGAGGTAGGGAAGAAGACTCCCAAGGGAGATTATCTTGAACTTTTCTCGGACTAGGAACTTGTTGAAGTTTCTGAGGTCCAGAATGGTCCTGTATCCTCCTGTTTTCTTTGGAATGAGAAAGTACAAATCCACTCCCTTTTGGGATGGTGGGACCTTCTCTATGGTGCCCTGGGTTAGAAGAGAAGATATCTCATCCTGTAGGACAGCAGTGAGAGGGGATTGTGTTTGAAGTTTCCCCATGAAAGTGGAGGGATTGCAGAGTTTGCAGATGAAGTCTGTACCCCTCCTGGACTATGCTTAGTGTCCACTGCTCTGAGGTGATGTGGTGCCATCTGTGGGCACAGTGACACAGTCTGCCTGCTATGTGGAGGGGTGGGGTTCTCCAGAGGCAGGGTGGCAATGTTCTCTAGAAAAGAGTAAAAAACCAGGTGCAAACTGTGGCTGCACAACTGGCTGGGGTTTAATCCCCTGTGGCTTTTTCTGATGCATAGGAGTTTGTTACCTCTTCGGGAGTGCTTGAGCCTGGAACTAAGAGGCAGGAGAATAAGAAGAGTAGAACTTATTATTATTATAGAAAGACTTCCTTGCAGTTGCCTTTTTCCTAACAGGGTCAGCTGTTATTCTGGACAATCTCTTTAGAGTAGTATTTTCTGACTCTAAATGAGAGATCTTATCTTGCCGGTCTTTGCCAAAAAGGTTTTCACCTGTGCAAGGTATATTGTCCAGCTTATCTTGGACACACTGTTCAAGATCTAAGGCTTGAAGCTATGCAATTCTTTGTGCACCAATGCATATTGCTGAGACCCTGCTTGTGCATTGAAAACCATTAAAGAAGGCCCTATTGACAAACTTCAATACATTCTGGCTATGCTTGACTAGGGCAAGATAGTCTGCTCTTATCATCTGGGAGAAGAGAGACAAGGGCTTCAAGATCGCTAGATATCTCTTTGTCTTCCTCTTTGTTTCTCTATTTCCACAGTAGATAAGTATACAAATTCCCATATTTAATCCAGCACCTAGGTCCTTCCATCTGCTAGTCCTTAACACCATGCTATGTAATAATCTAAACAGACATGAAAACTACAGACATCTAGAGGCCTATATTCTATATAGAATCATCCTCCTCGCAGGCGACCCTGACTCCGGTGGCTTTGGCCCCCCTCTTCCCTGCCACTTGACCCATGGCTGTCCTGTAGGGTCCTGGATCAGGCGGCGGGGACCCCCCCGCACCCAGTCCCAGCTCTGGCCCTGGCCCGGAAGGGCAATCCTTGGGCCTGATCGCTGGGTTGGTGCTGCTTATTCAACCTTTGAGGGACAAGGCAGGTGCTGCTTATTCCACCTTTGACCAGGCAGGATGTACAGGGTCGTGACCTGAATTGGCCCTCTACGTCCTGCTGGACTGGCCCGCCCCCACTCCGCCATGATCTCTACCCCTCCCGCTCCCCATTGGCTCTCCCCATCCTGCTGCTCAGGATGTATGGGAACAGTCGTGGGGGAATTGGGCCCATTTTATGCTCAAATAAAACTTTATAAAACTTCCCCCATTCTCCGCAAAAGTATATGTTAAGCATCGGCAGCGCATACTTTTATGCAGATATACACTTGAGGGATTTTGCTGACAGGATTGGTTTTAAACTGCAAACAATATGGGGACAGGAATTCTTTTCTTTTCTTGGGCGGTCCCTACATTATCAAGATCTAGGCAAGTGTAGAATGTCCAGTTTTATTCTGGTAAATCATAGGTTAGGTTATCTTGTTGTAGTAATGAATCATGGGTGTTTTAGAAAATATCATAGTATAGTATGTAGGTTTCAAAATCTTTCTTGTGGCCAATATACTATAATAAATCACTTTACTGCATCACCCCTTCCAATGCAAACAATTCTCCACGTTAGCCTATAGGCTGTTTAATTCTGCTGAATTATAATTAAACTTCAAACAGCAAACTTACAAGTGAAAAAGCTATTAGTACGTAGATCAATCAAAAGACATGCTTTTATTTTTTATTTATTTACATTCTCTTATATACTGCGCTATTCTGCATCAGTGCGATTTACATTGAACAAACTGAAATTACATTGAACATGCTCTTTGAATCTGTTAAAACTATTTATCTTCTTAACTTAAACTTGCAACTGAAATAACCACAACAATGGCTCCCGCCCCTGCATATTATTTTGCTACCATATCCATACCTGCAACTTCCACCAGGCAAGTTTTCAGAGTGAAAGAGGTTTTAGTGACATAATGGAAGACCACCCAAAGGTGAACTGGGTAGAGCATTGCTCCCATTTGTTTGTTTTAATTGACCTCATGGTTCTAAAAGTTGTTTCCTCCAACGCTGCGTGACATTGCTAAGATTCAGCAGAATCAACAGTGTGTGGGACCTGATATTTAATGGTGTTGAAAAGTTAGCCGTTTGTGATATTTCCACAGCCTGCTGATATCATAGCACTTTTGCCACAACTTGTCTGCTGCACTTCACAGTTGACAGTCTTTGTGAAGATACTCAATATGCTCTTTCTAATTCGAAGATACACTCAAATTTCAATGCCAAGAAAGTAAAAAGGAACATTTAAAAAAATTTAACCATATCCTGGCTTTCAATCCCTTCTGGCAAGCCCATAATTCTAATGGTATTACACTGCATATTTATTTATTTATTTAGACAGATTTGTATCCCACCTTATCCTACAATTAAAGTGGTCACATTACAATTGGAAGGTTACATTTAACATGAGGTACTTAACAACAATATACATTGAACTTAAACAACAAGTTGGGCAGGCGGGTGTTGATTTAATGGAGGTAGTTGCAAAACCATTCGGGTGAAGACTATTGTTTTCTGTTTGCTTGTATGTTTCTGTGAAGAGCAGGGTTTAAGGGCCTTGCGGAAGTCTTTGGAATCATTCAAGGTCCTCAGCCCATCGGGAGGGAGTTCCAAAGTGAGGAGGCCAGTAGTGAAGGAGCTCTTCTTGATGTTGCTTGCTTAGTCTTGTGATATCCAGCAGGTGTGCCGATTCTATTGTCATTATTAGTTCTTCTTGGTCTATTAATGATATCCCTTGTTATTATATCTTGGAGTGCATCTGCCGATTGATGATGAAAAATTGTAAAGATGATCATGATTATTTTGAATTTTGTTCTGGCAATCATTGGGAGCCAGTGCAGCTGCTGTAAGATGGGGTTGATGTGCTCTGATCTTGCAGTGTCAGTAATGATGCGTGCAGCGGTGTTTTGCACCATTTGGAGTGGGTATAAGGTCTGCTGGGGAAGGCCCTGATAAAGTGAGTTTCCATAATCGAGGAGAGGTGTGATAAGAGCTTGGCACACTGTGTAGAAGTGGTCTTGTTGGAGTATTGGCTTGAGCTTTCTAATGGTCCTCAAGCAGAGATAAGCCCTGTTTGCGATTTTGGCGATGTGAGATTTCAGATTCAGAGCTCTCTGTCCATTATGATGCCCAGGTATTTAACTTCATCCTTGACTGCTATTGGTTTGTCTAGTATGTTGATAATTTGAGGCGGAATGAAAGTGGGGTTCCTAGTGACAAACATTGCCTCTGTTTTATCATAGTTGACCATAAGGTTATTATCAGTGAGCCAGGCACTCATGTCTTGAAGGCATCTAGTAATTGTTGTGGTGTCAAGTGCTTGAAGGTTGATTGGAGTATACACCATGATATCATCAGCATAGAGATGATAATGAGGTTTGTGGCATTTGATAATATTACATATAGGTTGGATATAAATATTATTTCAGTCCCCAAAAGACCACTCCATAGCTTGCAGTGCAATATAATGGCAATGTGCTTCTGAACAAAACACAGAAAAAGTGGAAAACAGATCAGGTCTTGCAAACACAAATCACAAGGCCTGATCTGTTTTCCTCTTTTTCTGTGTATTGATCTACTATACTGCGGAAGAGTTATCTCCTTTATGTGGTTTGGTTTGGATTGTGCTTCTGAAAGCTGCTTATCATGGGAACTCCTCCAGCATAAACAACTGCAGTTCTGGTATGAACCGTAGTTCTGGAATTAACTTTAGCTAGCTCCCTTTTCAGTATCACTAGTGGTTCGTTTTTATCTCTAAGCATTTCTTTCATTTGCAAAACCTCTACCGTAACAGCTCAAAGAGTCACCTCTGCAATAGTCCTTGACCCCATCTTTTGCGTGGATGATGGATCTGGTTTAGAGCATTTCAGCTCTTGAATCTGAGGGTTTGTAAAGTCCAGTTTAGATGGTTTAATGCTAATCATATTAACCCACTGCTATATTAACTTGAGGGTATAAAATATCACCAGAGAGTTCATGAGAAATACTTTAACATGCCTGGGTTTGCAGGAATTCAGTCTATAGGCAACCGTTCTGGACTGTGCTCACCAGCAAACTCCCCTGAATGTGGAATTTTGGTTACCTAACATTATTTTTGCACTATTAAACTTTTCCTTTTACTAGAATAATATTTCTTGTTCTGATGATGGTTACTGGAGTGACTGCAATAGATCCCTTTGAGCTTAGGAGCTGGTGCTCCCTTCTCCTTCATGTTGAAAAACTCTTGGACCTACTGTGAGTTTTCCAGTTCTTGGAAATACCTGAAAGTGGCCCTACTTGAAAAAAGTGGTGACACATAAGTAGAGGAATCTTCATCAGGAAAAATGAGGTAGTATTGCCTTTATAGGTCACCAGTAAAACCCCACATTGAATACGGAGTTCAGTTCTGGAGACTGAACCTTCTTGAGGATATTGGGAAGGTGAAAACAATTCAGGTAAGGCTATAGAAATGATAGAGAGCCTGCAATAGAAACTTATAATGCAAAACATGAGGCAGTCAAAATGTACGTGTTGAAGGAAAGAAGGGAATGGGGGAGATATGACAGAAGTATTGACCAGCTTCAATAATGTGATTGAGGTCACAAGGAAGAAGGTTCTTAAGAGGAAACATGAGAAAATACGTCTTTGACAAAAAGGTGGTAGATGTCTGTAATAACCTACCCACAGAGGAAATGACAACCATCCTCCTGACAGAACTCAAGCATGCTTAGGGCATATATGGAGAAACATGGTAGGAACAACTTTAGAAGATGGAAAAATTGCAAACAACCCACTTTTCACTCTCTTGAGACAAGAAGAGGACAGATAAGAGGGAAATCAGGCACATGAGCTAGCAGCACTGGAGTAAATAATGTGAGAACATGGCAGGCCCCAAAAACTAACTGCCCCAGCAGCCTAGAGTGAGAGACCAGGGTTTGAATCCCACTGGCACTCCTTGTGGCCTTGGGCAAGCCACTTCCCCCTCCATTGTCTCAGGTACAAACAGACTGTGAGCTCTCTGGGGACAAGGAAATGCCTGTAGTACCTGAATGTCACTCGCCTTGATCTTCTCCTGGAAAGACGTAAGCTAAATGCTACTACTAATAAATAAAACTGGCTGATAGCAGGTAGATAGCAGCCAGTCATGCCTCTTTCCTGATTCTTTATCTTCTGGATGGTTTCCTCTCTCCCCCTTCCCATCCTCCATGTATTCCTCTGTGTTGTGCGAACTCCTGGTTCTCTGTGGTACACTTGTAATGCTATTGTTGTTCTATTGCACCCCCTCCCTCAGTGTTCATCTCTTCTGCTTTGTGTTCGCCCTGTCTCGTTCTGTTTGGTATGTCTCTGAAATAACTACCTTTTATTGTAAACCACCTTGAAGTTCCCTGACGAATGCATGGTATACCAAACCTTTACAAATAAGTATATATTACCCAACAAGATTATAGAGTATAGGCCTCTGGATGTCTGTAGTTTTCATGTCTGTTTAGATTATTACATAGCATGGTGTTAAGGACTGGCAGATGGAAGGACCTAAGTGCTGGATTAAATATGGGAATTTGTATACTTATCTACTGTGGAAATAGAGAAACGAAGAGGAAGACAAAAAAAATCCTAACATATAAGGAATGTTATTTATCAGCAGTGAAGCCTCCACCACTGGTAGCTGAGGTATATCCTTAGCAGTGTTAACAGAAAAAGCTGAGCAGATTGGATGGGCCAGTTGGTCTTTATGTGGCATCATTTAAGGCATACTACTCTTCTTTCCGCCACATCTCCTAGTTTTAGTGTTTTTGATCCACTGAAATATGCCTGCAACTTCTGGAGCATTTGTATCATGAATGTCAATATAAATATTAGAAAAATAATAAGCATCTTAAGAATTAACCTATACGAGGAGGGAACATAGTCAAGCCAAAATTTTGAAGACTTCAGCATATTGCCGACGAATGTTGCTGTTAAATGTCCATCCTTACAACTAAGATTCACACCCAAACAGATGTTAGGAGCACAGGTGAAAAAGTAATCAAAATCTCCTCTCAATACCTTCCTCAATCCATAAGACTAAACAAACTACCAGTAATAGAGCCTTCACATATACTGCACCCACTCTTTGGAATTCCCTTGCAGACTCCATCAGATCAAAGATCTACAGACATTCCCTAAGGAGCTAAAGACTACTATTCTCTGAATACTACAATAACAACCTCATCTGAAACAACACTAATATTCACTCCTCCATGCAATCTTTCTCACCTGATCCAGCTCCCTTCTCTGTATCTTCTTAGCTTACATGATTGTACCTTCATAATTGGTAATCACTGCCGAGCTACCATGTAAATAGTTACATGTTAACCAACTTCCACCATACTCTGACATGAGTAGACAGCTGGTTTGTAAATAGTTAAATAGTTCAATATAAATTAGTTCAGCATGTGGCAGGTACAGGCCTGTGACCCACGGTGTCTGACATAGGCAGGCCAGCATGACTAGCTTGACCTGTAAATGAGGCCTGTGGAGAGGCATATAGGATTGCACATCCCCCAATATGCTGCTTTTGTAAGAAAGAACTCAGTAGAAATATTGAATTAGCTTAGATAAGCAGAATTGCAGAATTAAGAAATGGAAAAATACAGAAAAGACATGTTTAAAAGTTACTGATAAGAAAAAGTACATTTGCAGAGAAATATTGAGGAGTGCTGACAGATGAGTTACAGAACCTTGCTCTTTTGCACGCACAAATGGTCCCATAACCTTGAAAGTGTGAAAGTAACAAGTTGATGAACTGACCATTGTAATTGGGACTAGAAGGGGGGCAGGCAGGTGTCATGCCTACAGAAGCCCACAGAAGGAACATAATTGGAGAAACTTATCAGTACCGGGACCAATAGAAGGGCTACGGGAGGTACGGGAGAGTACCGGGACCAATGAAATGTTTTTCTATACCTAGAATGGAACAGAAGTCTATAAAAGTTGTTGTAATGCTTGAAAACTTTGCTCAGCCATTTTGAAATTGCCTTGCTTGAGACTTGTGCACAAATAAATGATTTGGACCTTCTGAACAGACTCCTGGTATCATTGGTTTGTCTGCGCTTTGCTGCTACATATTCCTTGGTGCATTGGCCGGGAAGTTGTGGAATCAAAGTGTATATAGGGCAATATACCACGACTTTCCGCCTCTATAGGCTTGGTCCTGCCGGGATCGCGCCCTTCCGACGAGGGCCGCTCCCTGGCGCCACCGGTCCCTTGTATCGGAGGGAGCTGGTCGGACCTCGGCGGGTGCCGGGCCCGGTCGGAGCCAACGCCTCGAACCCGAGTGAGGGGAGTCCGAGGTCCAACTCATGCGCCTGCTTGGGAAGTTTGAGGACCGGATCCGGTGAGTATAGTTTTGATTTTGGGTCTAGACAGAAATAGAAAGAGCAGTACTGCCATTGGAACTTGGAATTTGGAATTTGTAATCTCGAGATATTGGGAATTGGTAAGAGAGCATGATCAACTCTCAAGGAAGAGCCGAGTAGCCTGGCATGGGAATTCGCTAGGTGAAACCCTCATCCTTTTTGTAATTGGGAAAAAGACTAGTCAGAACAGATAGAAACGAATGCATTCTGGGAATACGTTGCTAGCATGATTGTGTGAACGAAGTGTGAATGAGAGGTCTGGCAGCACGGACCAAGTGAAGGCGGACCCCTGATTAGCGCATTTCCTGACCGGGCGACCGCGTTCAGGTCGCGAAAAGGGGGAAGCGATTGTCGTCTTGTCTTGTTATTTGTATTCCCTATACGTTTCCAGGACCGTGTGGACCCCTTACCCACGGTCCGCCCTCCTTTTCCCTCCTGTCTGTTGTTTCGCGCACACAGCGAACTGGGAGGGGCGGGGTCTACTAGAAACACTCCACTAGAATGTATGATCGCCCATTTTAAAGAGGGATATTCAGGAGATTATGGTATTAAAATGACAGCAGCCCGTTTGCAGATTTTGTGTACTAGGGAGTGGCCCGATCTAGACCCCATCTGGCCCCGAGAGGGAACGTTCAATGTAGAGATTATTCAGTCAATACATCGTAGAGTGCGGGTAGCGCACCCCGATCAGTACCCCTATATAGATTCCTGGTTAAGTATTTGTGAAGATCCGCCCTCCTGGGCGCAGCGCTGTTATGAGGAACAGTGCAGAATAATGTTAGCTAAAACAGATTCTAGACAGAAAAAGGAACAGCCTAGAATGAAAGAGCAGGATAAGAAAGCCACGAAGAAACCCATCCTGGCAGATCCTGATTCCCCAGAAGTAGTCCTCAGGCAGCCCCGAACCCCAGGTCCAGTAAGAATAGCCCGGCGGCGTCCTGCCCCAGAACCCCAGAGACCGCCGGAGCCGAGGCGAGACCCAACCCCTGACCCCCCTCCTCCTGGAGGAGAGAAAGAGAAAGAATTAGCGGGAAGAGAAGAGGAGGATGTAAAAAGTGAGTCAGAAGCGGAGCTAGAAGGAGAAGAAGGAAATTCCCCAGAAGAAGAGGAGGACAGTGTACAAATAATTGAGAAAGCCAGCGCTAGCACTAGCAAGCCAGTGAAAGAGAAACCCAAAGCAAAACCAGTTGAGAAAAAGAAAGCGACTCCTGCAAAGACAACGACAGTAACCCTTAGATCCCAGACCCAAATGACGCCTGGGACAGCCAAACTGTTTCCCTTAAGGCAAGTCCCGGGAGTGCCCGTAAAGAATGATAATGATGAAGTGGTAGCGGGACCCTTAACTTATGTGTATATCCCTTTCTCTACAACTGATTTATTAAATTGGAGGTCGCATTATGCCTCCTATACTAGTAAGCCCCAGGAGCTGACAGAATTAGTAACTAGTATTATGGAAACTCACCAACCCACTTGGCCAGATTGCCGTCAGCTCCTGACCACCCTATTCACTACAGAAGAACGAGCGAGAATTAGAAAAGCAGCTATTGAATGGATGGCAGAAAACCCTGCAGCTCCGGCGCAGGGGCAGAATATAATAGATCGTAGAGAAGCAGCTCAGAGAGAATTCCCGAATGAAGACCCCCAATGGGATCCAAATACAGATGAAGGATCCACAGCCCTAGCCCGCTTTCGCCAAGGCTTTTTACAAGGCCTGAGAAGAGGGGGCCAAAAGCTATGAACCTTTCCAAAGTAGCAGGAGTTATCCAAGGAATAGATGAGAGCCCAGCAGATTATTATGAAAGATTAACTGAAGCTTACAGAATGTATACTCCCTATGATCCCGAGGCACCAGGAAGTTTATGCATGGTGAATTCTGCTTTTGTAAACCAGTCTCAACCAGACATTAGACGTAAATTACAGAAATTAGAAGGGTTTGCGGGCATGAATGCAACACAGTTATTGGAAGTCGCTCATAAAGTGTATGTGAATCGTGATACTGAAAGACAGAGAGAATGTGATAGAAAGATGAAGAAGAAAGCTGATTTTTTGGCTGCGGCCATAGTTGAAAAGAAAAGGGGAGGTGTCCCTAATCGAAGGAGCAGAGGAAGAGGGCGGGGTCAAGGCGGAGGCCGGACCCAGAGACTAGGCGTGAACCAATGCGCCTATTGCAAAGAGGAAGGACATTGGAGAGATACGTGCCCGCAACTCGAAGACGCCCAGCAAGATGACGACAACGATCATCAGTGGCGAGAAGAAAGACGAGGCCGTCCCCGAGGCCGAGGAGGAGCCAATCGAGAACAATTCCAGAGAGAGAGGGGAGGAGGAGCCATTCAAGCATTGGCCACACAGGCCCATGATGAGGATGACGTGGATTAGGACAGACCGGGCTCCAAGTTTGCTTTAGGTCTCCAGGAGCCTATGGTCGAAATACAAATAGGAGACCAATTTATGAACTTTATGGTTGATACTGGAGCAGAACATTCAGTAATAGACAAAAAGATAGCCCCATTCACCAAAAAAGCAGTCACCATTATAGGAGCAACTGGTGCCAAAGCCACAAAGTCTTTTCTTCAAAACGGAATATGCTGTCTTGGTGGACAGCATGTATCTCATCAATTCCTTTACATGCCCGTTTGTCCAGTACGCCTACTTGGACGAGATTTGCTAGCGAATCTTCAAGCACAAATATCTTTCTTTCTCCGAGCAAGGAGAAATGCAAATGACAGTGAATTCTCAAGCCAAACCAGCAGGAGTAATGCTGCTGACAGTACCCCGAGAAGAAGAATGGAGATATTACATTGATGATTCGATTCAAGATACCTATTTTGAACAAACTTTAAAGAACATTCATGCACCACTTGAAGTATGGGCAGAAGGCAGTCCCCCAGGCCTAGCCAAGCATATAGCACCAGTGATTGTAACCCTCAAGCCTAGTGCTACACCAGTGCACGTCAAACAGTACCCTCTCCCAAGAGCCGCAATTGAAGGCATTCATCGCCACCTGCAGAGATTGCTCGAGTATGGCCTACTAAAAGTATGTCAATCCCCATGGAACACCCCACTTTTGCCAGTAAAGAAACCTGAGACAGATGATTATCGCCCAGTGCAAGATTTGAGAAGAGTAAATGATGCAGTTGAAACTATACATCCAGTTGTGCCCAATCCTTACACTCTTCTAGGACTGATACCTGCTGAAGCTACCCATTTCACTGTACTGGATTTAAAAGATGCATTCTTTTGCATAAGATTAGCCCCTGTAAGCCAAATATTGTTTGCATTTGAATGGCAGGACCCCATCTCTGGAAGAGGGGGCCAACTCACCTGGACAAGATTACCCCAAGGATTCAAGAATTCACCTACCATCTTTAGTGCTGCACTAAATCAAGACCTTTCAAGCTATCCAGTAGCCCGGGGAAGAGAGTACTTCTCCAGTACGTAGATGATCTGTTGATAGCTGCCGTATCAGAAAGAGAATGTATATTAGCCACCAAAGATCTCTTGCAGTTACTAAATGAAGCTGGATATAAAGTTTCCAGAGCCAAAGCACAACTATGTCAAACAGAAGTGAAATACTTGGGTTTTCGTATTACCCAAGGAAGCAGAAGATTAGGCAGAGAAAGAAAAGAAGCAGTATGTAGAATTCCAACTCCAACAACCAGAAAGCAAGTCAGAGCCTTTCTGGGAGCAGCAGGATATTGCCGAATCTGGATACCCAACTTTGCCCAAATTGCCAAACCACTGTATGAAGCCACAAAAGGAGAAGAGAAGTCACCACTGGAGTGGGGACTTGAGCAGGATACAGCCTTCCAGAAGCTAAAAGAAGAATTGATGTCATCACCAGCACTTGGACTGCCAGATGTCCACAAACCTTTCCACTTGTTTGTACATGAAGCACAGGGAAATGCCTTAGGCATGTTGACTCAGAAATTAGGAAATTGGGAGCGACCTGTAGCCTACCTATCAAAACAATTGGACCCTGTGGCCAAAGGATGGCCACCCTGCTTGAGAGCAGTTGCAGCTACAGCGTTACTAGTGAGTGAAGCAGACAAACTCACATTAGGACAGAACATACGAGTCACTGTGCCACATGCAGTCCTTGCCCTTATGGAACAGAAAGCAAATTATTGGCTCACCAATTCCCGAATGTTGAAGTACCAGAGCATGTTATGTGAAAACCCACAGATACAACTTGAAGTGAGCCATGCCCTGAATCCAGCTACCTTGATACCCATCAGTGAAGAACTCCCAGAACATGACTGTATCGAAGTCATGGAAACTGTGTTCTCTAGTCGACCTGACTTGACAGATGTGCCCATAGACAATCCCGACCAGATCTATTATGTTGATGGGAGCAGTCTTATCCTTGATGGACGACGCTGTGCCGGATATGCAGTCGTCACTCAACATGAAGTAGTTGAATCATCAGCTCTAGCCTCAGGCACATCAGCCCAGAAAGCCGAATTGATAGCACTCACCAGAGCATTGTTGTTAGGAGAAAAACTTGTGCTAAATGTATATACAGATTCCAAATATGCTTTCACTACCTTGCATGCCCATGGAGCTCTCTATAAAGAAAGAGGACTCATCACATCCGGAGGAAAATCAGTCAAGTATGGTCCCGAGATATTGATGTTACTTGATGCAGTCTGGGCCCCAACACGTGTAGCTGTCATGCATTGTAGAGGACATCAAGCAGGAAAAGGAGAAGTTGCCCGAGGAAATAGATTCGCAGATGCCTCAGCACGACAAGCAGCTATGACAGGACAGATTGCCCCACAAGCTATGCCAATGCAAGCAGCATTGTTTCCAGTACCTTTGAATCTATGGACCCCACGATATACCACCAAAGAATTGGATTACTATTGTAACAGAGAAAATGGAGTATTGAAAGACGGATGGATTGAGCTGCCACCAGAAGAGGGCAGTCAACCTCCGGGACGAATAGTAATTCCTGAATTGTTAGGACCATCCTTTGTCAAAGCTTTCCACGAAGCCACACACTATGGGAAGAGTGCTATGGAAAAAGCACTCAGACCACATTTCTACATCCCTCTGATGACAACCATATCAGCCTCAGTAGCACGACAATGTCAAACCTGTGCCAAGAATAATGCCAAGCAAGGCCTTATTACAGCACCCCGAGTTCAGTCAAGAGGTGTCACCCCCATGCACAACCTCCAAGTTGATTTCACCGAAATGCCAAAAGCCAATGGATACCATTACCTACTAGTATTAGTTTGTACTTTCTCTGGGTGGGTAGAAGCATTCCCAACCAGAACTGAGAAAGCCCGAGAAGTTACCAAAGCCTTAATGAGAGAGATTATCCCCAGATTTGGAATCCCAGCAGTAATAGGGTCAGACAATGGACCCTCATTTGTCTCCCAAGTTACTCAGCAGTTAGCAAAAGCTTTGCAGATACAGTGGAAGCTCCACACTGCATACAGACCCCAGAGTTCAGGGAAAGTTGAGCGAATGAATCGTACCTTGAAAGCCCAAATGTCTAAGCTTTGTCAGGAGACACACTTGAAATGGCCCCAAGTGCTCCCCATAGCTTTACTCAGAATACGCTCAGCCCTGTAAAGTCAACAGGATTTTCCCCGTTTGAAGTTTTGTATGGTAAACCCCCACCAATAGTGCAGGGAGTCAAAGGAAGTTTAGCCCAGATTGGTTCAGAAGTAACCAGACAAGAACTCCTAGCTCTTAGTTTTGTTCTGCAGACTCTCCATACGTGGATCCAAGACCAGTTGCCTATCAACTTGACGGAACCCTTGCATCCCTACCAGCCTGGAACTTCGGTGTGGATCAAAGATTGGAAGAAGATACCGTTGGAACCCCATTGGAAGGGACCGTACACCGTCATCCTGTCTACCCCAACTGCAGTAAAGGTAGCCGAGATCGACGCCTGGATCCACCACAGCAGAGTCAAGCCCGCCGCCGATCCTGAACCAGAGCGGTGGACAGCAGAGCAGCACCCTGATGTACCCTTGCGAGTTACTCTGAGACGGCAACCAGCAGCATAGACACTTCATCACAAGTGCTTTGCAGTAGCCAAGTCTTTCGAAGAGGATTGCTGTTTTCCATGCAGCAACAGTTTTGTTTCAACGAACCTGATTTGTGTGTGATTTGACACACTACTTTGAGACTACATTGACTAAGCCAGACTTCACAAGCCAACTGAATTGCTAAGTTGGTTAAGGTGTACTGGACATCTTGAGGATCTTCAATCAACACTCAGCACCCGTTAAATTGCTTCATTAGCAAACGGGACGAAGAATAATAGACCGTCGTGATCAAGATCAGCAAGCTGAGGATTCAGAAGAACTCCAATCAACATCAACATGTATCTTTGCTTCTGCTTTGCCTTGGTTGCCTTCTTCGGAGGTTTTGAACAGACTTATGCTCTACCTCCATGCACCGCTTGCATTACTTCTACTAGAACTGGACTGAAAGTAACTCAGACTTTGCTTTACCATTCTTACTATACCTGCAAGGGAACAATAACTCGGTGTATCTATAACACCACTGAACTAAATGTTTGCACTCATGGCAAAATCAAAGCATGCTATAATCCGCATCAGAATCCATCCTATTACACGTTGGAAATAAGATGGAAGGATGCAGATGGACCTATATTAGCTGCTACACCACCACTTAAGGACATTACTAAACCTGCTGTTTTGAATTTTGATGCATGTAATGCTATTAACAGAGATAGTCAGTCCACCTGTGGTACATGGGAGAAAGCGTATCGGAATGACCATAAGTATATGTGTCCAGAAAGTGCCACAAATTGGTGGAAGTGTACAGGTAAAACAGGATCAGGGTATAGTACTGCTACAGCGGCAGACTACTATTGCCCGTATTGGGAATGTGTTTTCTATGCTACCTGGAACACTGGTATAACTGATGAGAAAATAGATAAGCGGATGGCTACTCTAACCAAGCCAACCACAAATGATAAATGTCAGAAAGATGCTTGCAATCCCTTACATTTGCGTGTACATAACCCCCATGCATGGAAACAAGGATATAAGTTTGGTTTACGTATTGCTGGAGGAGGAACAGACCCAGGGACCATTGTGTATATTAGATTGAATACCCAAGCCCACAAGTCATCTAAATATCATATTCATAATACCTTTTATGAAGCTATGCATGTAAATAAGTTTGAGATCCCTCACCCTTCACAGAATTTGTTTCTAGAACTAGCCGGAGCAGTAGTATCTAGTCTTAAGATCACAGATTGTTATTTCTGTGGCGGAACCCAAATGGGAGACCAATGGCCCTGGGAAGCCCAAGAATTGAATTATTCCATGATTTACAATCAGACTGAATTACACAAGACAACCAGTGAATGGGTGTTAGCGCACTCAATCGTTGGACGTCTTTGCTTTGCTAGAACTGGACCCCAGTTCACCCAAAAGGTAGGACAGCTGGTCTGTCTTAGCCAGAAATACTATAATGCCACGACTAAAAAGACAGCATGGTGGTCAGGAATCAGACATCCTGAACCTCCTAACCCATTAGCTAGATTTCCTGAACTTGCAGGACTATGGACTAACCTTGCCAAAGTCCAAGCCTGGCAAGCCCCACCTGGCCTATATTGGATCTGTGGAAACCGAGCATATGCGCAACTCCCGCCACAATGGGGAGGAGCATGTGTCTTAGGAACCATCAGACCTTCTTTCTTCCTGTTAAACACTGAACATGGAGAACAATTAGGATACCCTGTATATACTACCCACAAACACAAAGGAGCATCAAGACAGAAAAGAGAAGCCTTACAGATAGGCAAGTGGGAGAAGTGGCGAGGTGATGATTGGCCACCAGAAAGAATTATTGAGTATTATGGACCCGCCACTTGGAATGATGATGGTATGTATGGTTATCGTACCCCAATTTATATGATCAATCGTATTATTCGCTTACAAGCAGTAGTTGAAATAATAACCAATGAAACTAGTCATGCTCTCACGCTCTTAGCTAGACAAAGTACTCAGATGCGCACTGCCATATACCAAAATCGCTTAGCCTTGATTATTTGCTAGCAGCTGAAGGAGGAGTATGTGGTAAACTGAATTTAACTAATTGCTGTTTGAAAATAGATGATAAAGGTCAAGTAGTTGAAGAAATTGCTAAAGATATGCAAAGACATGCTTATGTGCCAGTACAGACTTGGCACGCCTTGAAATTCCCTAATTGGTTTGCTAACCTTTTCTCTTGGCTGGGAGGATTTAAGACTTTCGTTATCTTAGTACTAATCCTTGTTGCTGTTGTCCTCTGCTTACCATGTTTAATCCCATGTTGTATGCGTTCCCTTCATAGTGCTATTGATAGTACAGTAGAGCGGAAGACCGCAACTAGAATAATGGCTTTATACAAAGCTAGCCCTAGTGGAACTAGTAAGAATCCTTTAATCAGGATGTGAATCTTCTAGAAAGTGATTTAATTCTCACACCTTATTAAGTAATAGGGTGAGATTAATCAAAGGGGGGAATGTGGCAAGTACAGGCCTGTGACCCACGGTGTCTGACATAGGCAGGCCAGCATGACTAGCTTGACCTGTAAATGAGGCCTGTGGAGAGGCATATAGGATTGCACATCCCCCAATATGCTGCTTTTGTAAGAAAGAACTCAGTAGAAATATTGAATTAGCTTAGATAAGCAGAATTGCAGAATTAAGAAATGGAAAAATACAGAAAAGACATGTTTTAAAAGTTACTGATAAGAAAAAGTACATTTGCAGAGAAATATTGAGGAGTGCTGACAGATGAGTTACAGAACCTTGCTCTTTTGCACGCACAAATGGTCCCATAACCTTGAAAGTGTGAAAGTAAACAAGTTGATGAACTGACCATTGTAATTGGGACTAGAAGGGGGGCAGGCAGGTGTCATGCCTACAGAAGCCCACAGAAGGAACATAATTGGAGAAACTTATCAGTACCGGGACCAATAGAAGGGCTACGGGAGGTACGGGAGAGTACCGGGACCAATGAAATGTTTTTCTATACCTAGAATGGAACAGAAGTCTATAAAAGTTGTTGTAATGCTTGAAAACTTTGCTCAGCCATTTTGAAATTGCCTTGCTTGAGACTTGTGCACAAATAAATGATTTGGACCTTCTGAACAGACTCCTGGTATCATTGGTTTGTCTGCGCTTTGCTGCTACAAGCACACTGTTCTCTATAATTGGCATTTGTTTGATGTAAACTGCCCCTGATCGTTGGAAGGAGCAGAATAGAAAAACTGTTCAAATAAATAAAATAAAATAAAACAAACTTTGAAGTATGAAAATGCATTTTCCAGTGATAAAGTAGTATTTATGTTTCTTTTAATTGTTTTATATCATTAATTTCATAATAATATTAATGCCACAATATGAAAATGCTACTCTACCCAGTTTATCTGCTGTTTCCTACTTTATCATGGTCTGTAAGCTGAATGTTTTCAAAATGGCAGACTCTGAGAAACTGATGACATCACAATTCCCCTTAATACTTGTAGTGATGTCACGACTAGGTTATAGTTTATGTTTTTAGGAAGGACGGGATTAGTTAATGTTTGCTGTATTTAAAATAAAAAACCAAGATACATAAAAAGTCTCAACTGTTCTTTCAGTATTTAAGTAATAACCTTGCCACTTCTGCACTGAATAAAAACTTCCTTCCTTACCTGGACATAAGACATTAGTAGAATTACTGCTTTTCACACTGATTAGGTTTTTCACAGTACAGATCACATCTCTCTGGATAGCTTGAGATTTCATTGATATTGTCCGGTAGTCTTCCTGTAAATAACTGAAGTTGTCCACTGGAGACTGCCCCTCTATGGTCCAGGAATATTTGGGGTGTGTTCCATTTTCCACACTGCAGGAGATATGAATTGTCCCATCTTCCTGGCAGGAATAGGTGACCACAGGCTCTGACACTGGATCTACAGGAAGGGTAAACATAGTACTTCTGAGATCTAGGCTTCACTAGACTAGCTCCTAACCAAAGGGAGAAAAACATTAGAAACTAAAGATTCCTGGCAACAGAATGGGGGACTTCCAGTTATGGTGGAATGAAGGAAGGAGGTGAGGCAGAGAGCTCCGGACAGCTAAATAAATCATTGTTGTTTTTTTGTAACCTTCCCCGAGGCTGGAGTAAAGATTAGGTACCCCCACTTGCTTGAGTTTGTTTACCTAATGGGTGACAAATAACTGAGAGCAGTGGAGCTGGCCAACCTCATGGGAGCCAAAACACAAAAGGGTATATGAGAAATAGTGACACTAAGATTGCACATGAAGGTGAGGTGCCTACTCTAGAAGCCTTGTGTCGGGAATATCTAAAGGGTATTGGCAGCACTGGAGATTGCCTAATAAAGCTGCAATTGACAGTCAAAGAAATTAAGAAAAGTTGGATGCGCAGACCAACCACGTGGCCGAGCTGGAGCAGAGGTGGAAGATGACTCAGTGCAAATGCGCCAACAGATTGGAGAGTTATAAGAAGCAAACATAGCACTACTGCAGAGAGAGGATGACCAAGAGAATCAGAACTGCAGGAATAATGTCAGGCTAGTGGGGCCACCTGAAGCAGTTCCTGAGACAGATTTATGCGACCTATTCGAGAAATGGTTGCCCAAGAAGGTATGCCTTACCATGCAAGGAGTGAAGATTGTACATGACAGGACACACTGAATAGGGCCAATGAGAGAGAGAACAATGAGATTGAGGACCTAATGCTCATGGTGCACAGGAGCTTCAATAGGAAGGGCACCAGCTGAGGCTGTTCAATGATTACCCTGCTCAAGTAGTGGCCTAAAGAAAAGACATGGCAGCTGCATACACTGTGCTATACAAAAAAGGAATCCTCTTTGCTGTACCCACTTAAACTTAAGATAGTGACGGCTACCGGGCCGGTCTTTCTTAACACAAAGGAGGAAGCACAATGATACCTGGACTGGGTGAATCGAGACCAAAGAGGACAACATAATATTGTGTGAGGAGTGGGGGGGATGGAGTTCACAAGTGGACCTGGTGAGGACAGTGTTGCGGCTAGCATGGACGGTGTGACTGGAGCCTACATACTTCAGGAGCCCATTAAGAATCCAGTGAAAAGTTATGACAGTTATTGTTAAGACAGTTGGCTAAAGCATTGTGTGGAGAGCAAATGTTCTTGCCTCCCCCTCCTCTCTCCCTTTTTCATGCTGTTTGATCCTTAGGCACCAGGAGAATTGGAGGATCTGTCTTGACCAGCCCACTCTGGTCCTGGAAGGAGATAACATCAGCTGAGACCAGGGTGTGTTGTTGGAAACTATGACCCTCAGCAGGAGTGAAGGTGAAATGTGCTGCAATAAGGTCTGACTCTGAGAAGATAGGCATTGAGCTGTTTTTGAGGTTCAGGACCGAGGGCGTTGAAGTGCTGTATGGGAGAGATATGGCAGTCCACTTTAGGAGTGCAACTAGAATGGAAACTGATTAGATGCAACAAGGAAACATGAAAACACCCCAGGCCACTGTTCCCTCTAAGCTGTGCGCGTGTGCGCGCACACACACCTCACCGAGCGAGCACGCATACTTTACAACAGAGCGCACAAAAATTACGGTTCTGATAGTAAACACAGATGTCTTAAAATTTAAAAGTTGTTGTGTACTTACGGTTTTCACAAGTTCTACAATATTTTCTAGTGCAATCTTATAGACCTTCAGGATATAAGATCTTTGGTCTTAAACTTTAATTGGCGCATTGAGAAAAGAAGAGAAAATTTTTGAGAATGAACTGTTAATAGTAACCTCGTTCTCTTCTTCAATACATAAATTATTTACATGAAATAACAATGACTTTCAATAAAAATTAACTGAAATAATACCGCATTTGTGATTGTAATTACTTAAAATTTTCTGCTTCATTTAGTAATCGTCTATTTTCATTTAATTTGGTTAAAATCAATGTGGTGTACATTTATTTATTTATTTATTTAACAGTATTTTTAAACCGCCTTATCATATTAATCAAGGTGGTATCACAGCAAACAATCGGGTAAAGTGAGTGTGTTAATCATGCAGTGAGGGTGCAATTTAGTTGAGTGTGTGTTGTATCGTGTGCTAGATTGGGGTGAGCTATGTACAAGGTGTGGTGTGTTGCGTGCTAGAATGGTTTGAGCTATGTACAGTGTGGGCTATATACAGTGGTGCAGTAAAACATTATCTGTACAGGCAGCAATATGTGCTGTTATACATTCTCTTAGGTTATGTGATGTGTCCATAGTGTTCTATGAACAGCATGGTTTTTAGCTGTTTTCTAAAGTCTTTGAGGTCTGTAGTTGTCCTCAAGT
The DNA here is from genome assembly GCA_033557465.1 of Ichthyophis bannanicus. Taxonomy (NCBI): domain Eukaryota; kingdom Metazoa; phylum Chordata; class Amphibia; order Gymnophiona; family Ichthyophiidae; genus Ichthyophis; species Ichthyophis bannanicus. The sequence goes on along the minus strand of CM066034.1, from coordinate 391,915,536 downwards.
CGTCTGGTAGTTTGTTCCATATAGTTGGAGCAGCCATGGAGAGAGCTCTGTCTGTTGTGTCCTTGCGTGTGTGTTTGAATTCACCTGGGGTGCTGACTCGGTTGCGTGTTTGTTTTCTTCTAGGACGAGTGCTGTTGTCTGGTTGAATGAGGGTGTGTAGGCTGTTGGCTGATGTGTGCTGTTTTATCTTAAATAGGTTTATGATAGTTTTGTATCTGATGCGTGCACCGATTGGGAGCCAGTGTAAGTCTTTTAAGGTGGGTGTGATGTGGTCCTGTCTTGCAGTACCGGATATTATTCGTGCTGCAGTGTTTTGTGCTAGCTGGAGTGGTTTGAGGGCTTGTTTCGGTAGTCCCAAGTATATCGGATTGCAGAAGTCCAGTATTGGGGTTATCAGTGCTTGGAGGACGGTACGAAAGTGTTCTGGGGCAAGGAGTGGTTTCAGTCTCCTGATGATTCGCATCTTGTAGTAGACTTTTTGTATTGTTTTGTCTATGTGTGGCTTGAGGCTTAGCTTGTTGTCCAGAGTAACTCCAAGGTATCTCACTTCTGATTTTATTGGAATAGTAGTGTTTTGTATCTTGATGTTTGGCGGGTGTATGAAGTTTTGGTTCCGAGTGATTATTAGGGCTTCAGTCTTGTTGTAGTTTATTGCGAGGTTGTTGTTTTGACACCAGCTCGTCATTTGGGTAAGGCAGTCTGTTATCTTGGAGAAATCCGGGTTGTCGATTTCTATCGGGGTGTATATCATGATGTCGTCTGCATATATTGTGTATTGAATGTTGTTCTCTTTCATGATGTCGCATATCGGTTGGATGTAGATGTTAAATAGGAGGGCTGAAAGTGCGGATCCTTGAGGTACTCCTTGGCGGACATTTATGGGTCGGGAGGTGTTGTGTCCCACCTTGACCTGTAGCTGTCTTTCGGTTAGGTATGAGTGGAACCATTTCAAAGTGATACCGTGTATACCAGTGTTCTTTAGTCTTTCCAGGAGCGTGTTGTGGTCCACTGTGTCGAAGGCTGAGGAGATGTCGATGAAGATCATTATGATTCCCTTCCTGTTGTTGTCAATTATTCTTAGGATGCTGTCGAAGAGGTAGATCAGTAGCGTTTCGACTCCGTGGTTGGGACGAAAGCCGTGTTGGTTGTCGTCGAGTGTTTTCATGTTTGTCGATGTGTTCCTGGAGTTGTAGTTGTACCGTTTTTTCGATGATTTTTGCCAGGAAGGGTATGCTGGAGATCGGTCGGTATGCTGCTGGATCCTTTTTGTCGAGTGTTGTTTTCTTTGTTATTGGTCTTACTGAGGCAAGCTTTAGTTGCTTTGGCATGAGTCCTTGAGTGAGTGAGTTGTGTACTATTTTGTGTATGGTGTGAATGAAGTTTGATTTGGTGGCTTTGACCCATGATACTGGCATGGGTCTGTAGGAGCAGTGCTTGTGTTGATTGTAGAGATGATGTGGGATATCTGCTCTGTTGAGGGTGAGTAGAATGTGCCCCAGGTTTTGTTGTGTATGTCTGTCCTGGTGGTCCCGCTGGGTGTTGTACGCTCTGTGGAGTGGAATTTGTCTTTGATGTGGTTGGCGAATTCCTGTGGGTCCACTTGTACTTCCCCTTCTGTTGTTTGCTCTTTTGTGAGGATCTTGACTATTTCAAAGAGCTCTCTGGGCTTGTTGATGGAAGTATTTATCAAGTTTGTGTGGAATTCCCTCTTTGATTGGTTGATGCATTCATTGTATTGTTTTTGTTTTGTTAGGTAGAGATGTTGGTCGGCTGCTGTTTTGTTTTTTCTCCATCTCCGTTCAATCTTCCTGAGCTCCCTCTTTTCCTGACGTATTTTTGCTGAGTACCAAGGTTTGTTTTGTCTCCTGTTGTGTTGGTGTTTCTCGTGTCCTCCACCGGATGGTTTGGCGGCGTTAGCTAAGATGCTGTTCCATCTGGAAACTTGTTCCTCCAGGTCATCTGTAGGAATGTTCAGGTGTTGTGTTGTGTTCTGTATGAATTCGTCCCTGTCGAATTTCTTGAATCGTCTTTGTGTGTGTGAGTTGTTTGTTCTTTCGTTTGTCTGGTCCTCTGAGATCGTATCTTTGTCTCAATTAAGTAATGGTCAGACCATGGCACTGGGGTAATGGTGGGTGGAGAGATTAGGTCTCTTGAAGTTATGTAATTGGATGCGAAGATGAGGTCTGGAGAAGATCCATGTCTGTGCGTTGGAGCGTTGATTATCTGTGTGAATTGAAGTGAGGTCATTGCTTGCAGGAAGGCCTCTGCGTCTTTGGCATTGGTGGACTTGAGGTTGAAGTCTCCAATCAGTAGTGCTGGTTTGTTGTTTGTTGTTATGGCACAGGCTTCTTCGAGTATGAAGGCTAATTCGTCGGGTGGAGCTCTGGGTGCTCTGTAGGTTAGGCAGATTGCAATGTTTTTGTTTTTGATGCTGATTGTGTTACATTGCTGAGTATTGGAGAAGCTATGTGTCTTGAATTTTAGTTTTGTCTTTGCTATTATTAGGACTCCTCCTTCACGCTTGTGGGTTCGTGGGCAGTTGTACGCTGAGTAGTTGTCCGGTACGAGTTGGTTGAGTAGTACATTGTCGGTAGGGTTGAGCCACGTCTCTGTGAAGCATATTATGTCGGGCTGTCGCTCCCCTATGTGGTCTACAAGAGTGTGTATCTTGTTGCATACTGATCTGGCGTTTATGAGCTCAATCGTTGTTACCTTTGTTGAGTAGGTTGCTGTTACATGTGCTTCCTTTGTGCAGGATTGGGAGTTTGATTTGTGTCTGTTTGGTCTTTTTGTCTGGGCAGTTCTGAGTGTTTGTTTGTGTGTGTGCTTTGTTTCTAAATATGGCAATGCTGTTGGTGGGTACCGCGTTGTGTTTGCTTGTGGGTAGTGTAGGTGTGTGGTTGGTGGGAGGAGTTGAGTGACGAGTAGGTAGAGTGGGAGGAAGTATGTGACGTGCATTTTGGTCTTTTGTGATGTTCTGTTAGGGTGATGCCTTTTTTCTTAAGTCTTCGTCTGTTGCTTGCTTTGCTGTTGTTTTTCCTCTGGTGTTCTGTTGTATGTGTGGCTGTGATTCTCCCCTTTGTGCTCACTCTTGCCGCGCTGTTCCTTGTACGGCCTTGAGTCTGCCCCCGATTGGGGCGGCACTCTGCCGCTGTCTGGCTGTGCCCTTGTTGCCGCTCCAATCCCCTGATTGGGGAGGAGCTAAACTTGGAGCAGGGGCCTGTCCCCGTGGAAGGGGAGCCTGTCCCCGTGGAGGGGAGCCTGTCCCCGTGGAAGGGGAGCCTGTCCCCGTGGAGGGGAGCCTGTCCCCGTGGAAGGGGAGCCTGTCCCCGTGGAGGGGAGCCTGTCCCCGTGGAAGGGGAGCCTGTCCCCGTGGAGGGGAGCCTGTCCCCGTGGAAGGGGAGCCTGTCCCCGTGGAAGGGGAGCCTGTCCCCGTGGGAGGGGAGCCTGTCCCCGTGGAAGGGGAGCCTGTCCCCGTGGAAGGGAGATCCGGATCCGTTGGGGTGTTGGTAGTTGAAGGGACCGTCTGGTGGAAGGAAGTGTGTGGTGTGTAGTGAGGGTTCTACTTGCGGTTTTGACGTCCTTTTCTTTGGTCTAGTCCTTTGTTGGGTTCTGCTGTGATGTTGTTGGTGTAGCTGACTCGTTTTTGTTGTTGCCTTCTGCTCGCCCTCGTGCCGCGCCTAAGGGCCACGCCAAAGGGCCCTCTTGCGAGGCCCTCAGGCGCGGGCCCGCAAGGCGCGGGCGCGCCCAGCAGGGACGCCGCTTTTATCTGCTGCCGGCTGCTGCTGTTCCCGCTCCCACTGCCCGGATTGGGCAGGAGCCGAGGAGGGAGGAGCTGGTGTGTCCCGGCAGTAGCGGCGTCTCTGCGAGCAGGGACGCCGCTTTTATCTGCTGCCGGCTGCTGCTGTTCCCGCTCCCACTGCCCGGATTGGGCAGGAGCCGAGGAGGGAGGAGCTGGTGTGTCCCGGCAGTAGCGGCGTACATACTGTATTCTGACGTGTAGTCAAATTTTAAAGTATATAACTCCGAGTGTTATGTGGCGCACAAAAATTTAACCTTCCTTCAAAAGCTGCACAGCTGATATTTTATGCGCACACAGCCTACAGAAAATTAGAGGGAACATTGCCCCAGGCAGGAGTGAACTGGAACCACAGCTGACAATGCCGATGTGAATGAACCTTGGGGGACTGGGGAAATCATTGAGGCTCCTTGTACTTTTCTTGACATTGCAAGGACATTAATGGAGTGCAGTGAGTTTGGTTGGAATCTCTGGATGAGGGAGAGGAATGGATCTTGAGGCGAGTGGCTGATGTGTCTAAAGCACTATGTGGCTGACTGGAGGGTGGGGAAAACTTGAACATGAGCCTTTTCTCCTCCACCAAGTGAAGGAAGGTGGAGGATGCTCAGCAGGCAGTGACCCAGGGCAGAGGGAGATGGAATGAGGATGTGTACAAAGGGGCGTATATAGTGCTGGGGTATGGAAAGGATGAATGAAGGGCACAGGGGGGAGGAGAGGAGTCTTAGGGGGGGTGTGGGTAGAAAACAGTGTGGGGGGGGGGGGAGATGGGAAGTTAAAAAGAAAGGCAGGAGGATCAGATATTGCTGGAGGAGGGGTGCAAAAGTTTCAGGGCCATGGAGGGTATTAACACCAGCAAGGGTCCAGCTGGGAGATCACGCTGGATAGTGAGGGGGAACATATATGGAACATTTCTAAAGCAACAGGTATGACAGGATGACTGATACAACAAAATTTACTGTAAATGTGGGAGGCCTGTACTTTCCAATTCAGTATACTAAAATATTGAATTATTGTATGAAGAAAGGAGCCTGCAAGTGCTTCTCTTGCAGGAAACCCATTTGGAGCAAAGGGAACACCTAAAATTGAAAAGGGGATGGGTAGGAGAACTCACCTCTTCCTCCTACAATAGTAGGCAAAGAGGGGTGGCTATTCTGATTAGCAGGGTGGTGTCATATCAAAGCTACAAAATTATCCAAGATGCAGAGGGAAGGTATGTAATGTGAATGGGGGTGCTCAATGGGGAGCATGTGATGCTGTGCAACGTCTATGCACCAGTGTATACCATCATTAATTTTTCTCCACAATGGTGGCAAAGGTAGCAGAATTTAATACTTATAGGACAGTGATGAGGAGGGGGATTTTAACACTATTGCAGATCCCACCAGAGACTGTAATCCTGAGAAAGCCCAGCCTAAAGATCAACAGGGGAGAGGAGTAGGCTTCCTTAGCTCAAAGTGAGATCATTAGATGCCTGGAGGAACTTGCACCCCAATGAAAACGAGAACACTCACTTTTCTGTGCTCCATAGATTATATACTAGGCTAGATTACATGCTCATAGATGAAGCACTGTTTAGAAAACTAGAGGAGCCATGATAGAAGAACCAGCCCTTTCTGATCACTCTGCAGTCAAGAGCACAGGGGAACATAGAAGTGTACAAAAGGGGGATTCATAACTGGGGGACTAAGACAGGGAAGCTGTTTGGACAGTTGGTAAGGGGGTCAAGAGCCATGAATGTGGTTTACTAAGGAAAAGGGATGCCAAGGTGAAGAATTGGGTTGGGGCAGAGGCAATAGCACAGCAGTTTACTGAATTTTAAAAGGACCTACATTGTAAGAAATCACATTGATGCCAGCACTAGGGAGCAATTCTTTGATCAGTTGGAACTCCTACAACTTACTCCACAGCAGCAATGGCTCGATAGCCCCTAGAGATAGGAGAGGTGAGGGGGCAATTAAATGCCTCAAGCTATCCAAGATTCCTGGCCCTGGTAGGCTAGGTGCTGAATTTTATGAAATATTGAAGGACTTAGTTGCCCCTGGCCTCGTGCATTGGGGGAGGGGGGGCGGGGGTCGCGGCGGAGGAGAAGAGGCAATGTGGCTTCAAGGGAGTTTTGGTAGATGGCAGAATAGAGCACATAGCAGAATAGTGTTGCCCAAGTCAGGGAAGGACCAGGAGCTGGTGGGGTTTTATAGGCCCATTTCACTTTTATATTAGGAGCTTAAAACTTACAATTATAGCAAAGAGATTAGATGAGTACGTCCCTTCGTTGGTTCATGAAGATGAGGTGGGATTTATGAGGGGGAGATATGCCTCAGTCACCTTGCTGAGAACAATGACCGTGCTGCATATGCAAAGGGATAATGATATGAAAGAGTCCGGATGCAGAGAAAGCATTTGACAAAATCAGCTAGGAATATCTTCTCTGGGTTTTGGATAAATTTGAGATAGAAGGCTGTTTCATGGAGAGGGTTCGAGCCCTTTATCAACAACCCACAGCACAAATTCTGCTGAGTGTAAAGTTGACCGAGAAACATACCATTGAGAAGAGGAACCAGACAAAGTTGTCCAAAGTCTCCCTTATTATTTATTCTATCACTAGAGCCGCCATTAAATTCCAGGAGGCAGGTGTTGTATTCTGAGATTAAAGTGGGAATGCAGGAATGCTGCATCAATCTCTTTGCAAATGACATGCTATTATTTATGAGCTGCCCTAGGGAAGGTATGGGATGGGTGATGGGAATCATTAAGGAATTTGGGAGGGCTCAAGGTAAATTTTGAAAAAATCTAAGGTGTTGTTGCTGGGAAGATCGGAACTACAGGCACACAGGATAGACTGTCCTCTTCCGATGGATGAAAGGTATTATAGAAACATAGAAACATGATGGGCAGAAAATGATCATATGGCCTATCTTAGTCTGCCCTTCCATGTCAACTTTCAATATCTAACCTCTCATTTATTGCTATGTGTTCTAACTCTCCCATCTTATTTTTTAGACTTCTGGCATTTGCATACAAGCATTTTAGCTGCTCTATTTTATTCATATAAATCTGGCTATCGGTAGGCAGGGGTAATTTGGAATCTATAAGCTCTGTCTGCTCTGTACTCAAGGGCATTTGGGCTACTTTTGTCTTTACTGGGACCTCTCTGCTGATATGCCCTAACTTCAGTCCTTTGCTTGTATCCTTCAAGGATACATTGTTCAGAAACATGCGCTCTTGGGCGACTGTTAGCTCTCCCCTATCATCTAGTTTAAACATCTATATCATATCTCCTCTATCGTGCCTTTTCCTCTAACGTATACATATTAAGATCTTACAGTCTGTCCCAATATGTCTAATAACGTAGACCACTAACCATTTTAGTAGGCACCCTCTGCACCAACTCCATCCTGCTTATATCTTTTTGAAGATGTGGTCTCCAGTGAGGTCGCACCAGAGACTTATACAGAGGCACTATCACCTCTTTTTTTCTGCTGGCCATTCCTGTCCCTATGTATCCAAGCATCCTTCTGGCTTTAGTTGTCACCTTTTCTATCCGTTTAGCCACTTTAAAATCTTCAGAAAAAATCACACCCAGGTCCCGCTCTTTTTTCATGGACAGAAGTACTTCGCCCCCTACAGTGTATCGTTCTCTTGGATTTTTGCAGCCCAAATGAATAGCCCTGCATTTTTTAGCATTAAATCTCAGCTGCCAAATTCTTAACTATTCTTCAAACTTAGCTCGATCTCTCCTCATGTTATCTCCTCCTTTCTGGGTGTCTACTTTATTGCAGATTTTGGTATCATCTGCAAAGAGGCAAACCCTTTCTCAACAGCCCTTTTGCAATATTATTAACAAAGATGTTAAAAAGAATCAGAGCAAGGACAGATCCCTATGGCACACTGTGAAAAGCTGGGGAGGGTTCCTGCACGGGCTCCATTGGTGATGGCACCTATATGTGAGCAGTGACTTTCTGCTTGGTCCTGGAGAACATGCTTTACTTTATCATAAAGAATAATTTGCCACGGCAACATGCACTGATTATTAATGAGATGCAAAACATACAAATGCATGCAAAATACCTAATTAGTATTTAAATTGAGTAATGTGCCTTATGGTATTCCGGGAAAAATAACCCCAGCTCAAATGACCTCTGGTGGTAGTAAATACCATACTGAACCAGACTTGACTTGGTGCCTTAGGGAAGGGTGGGAGAGTTTAGATTGGGGTCGGGGGGGGGGGGGGTGGACCTTTGATTGTATATTTGGGGGGGGGGTGAAGCCATGTATGGGGAGGGGAGTTTATTTGGGGTGGGAGCCCTGACTCCGTGGTGGGGATTATGGACCCCTGTTGATGTGATTACAACACTTTTTTTAAGATTGCAGTCTGGAGCACTGGACTATGTGTTAGAGACCCAATACTTCCAGCCAAGAAAAATAATGCCAACTTTGAGCTGGCATTATTCTTCCCTTGGAATAATCAGCTTGTTATGATCTCCACAAACTGCATTATTTCTTTACTCCAGACTTATTAACCTATAGTACTGAGTTACCACAATTTATTGACTCCCGCAGTAAATTAAGATGCAGTAAATTGTCAGATTTTAGTTACTACTCCCCTCAGTTTGTATTGTACTGACAACTTTTAAGCTAATGTAACTTATGTAATGTAATGTAACACATAACTCCTAAGCTCCAACAACTTCACTGGCTTCCAATAGTCCAGCACTCCAGATATAAGTCCTTATTGATTATCTTCAAAATAATCTGTAGGAGTGGAGGTACAGGCGAGGACACCCATCCCAGGTAGATAAGATAGCTGAAAACTGCTGATCCTACCCTTGATATAGCATATGCCACTACTGATTCAACCTATGGCACTATTGAAATTGAGGAAGAGACAGAAGAGACAGGCTTGTAAAAATTGGTTTAAGCTTGAAACCATATTAGCAAGGCTAACAGCTAGTACTACTACTACTACTGAGCATAAGTACATGCTGCTGTTCATGAGTTATGTTGAAATTCTAACCGTAAGCATTGTACCAGAAAGGAACTAACTAACTGTAAAAGTGTCACTGCAAATTGTTACTGTAAAGGTCAAACTAAGGCTTGCATGCTTCAGCAAAATCTTATGAACTGTCTGAGAATTAGGGACCTTTGATCATAACATATACTGGAAATTAAATATAGTTTGAGAAATCAGCAGATTTCAGAAAATTATTAAGAAATCATAAATGTAACTAATCAGCTCTTACTCTGTAAAAGAATTCTAGCGACACTTTGGGGTATGTTTGCTAAACTGCGGTAACGTTACATAACGCGCGTTATGTAATGTTAACGATCGTTAAGTTCCGCTAACACACGTTATGAGACGTTAACAATTGTTAACGTCTCATAACACGCGTTAACGTAACTTAACGATTGTAAAGTTCCGCGGCGCGGTAAAACACCACAGAAGGTGGAGAGAGGGCGGAAAGAAGGGGTCAATGGGCGGAGTGTGGGTGGGGAGAGGCCCTTTTCACACCAACGTACTGATCTGAAGAGCTGAATCCTAACGTGATTGAAAACCTGCCGTTAGATGCACATTTGCAGGGGAGAGAAACCATTTCAGTGTCAGCAATGTACAGCATAGGCAGGGAAACCTACAAAAAGTGATAAGTGTGATACATGTGCACAGAACAAAAGGGCAGCTAAACATTGAAAATGACCTCAACAAACTGGAAAAAAACCTAACCAAGCTGGCCAATAGTGATAATATTAGGAAACAGCAAAAAATATTACCGAGAAAGCTCCCAAAAAAAGATATTAATTGTGGAAGGGTCTATACTCTGTCACCCGAAAAGGTGAATGATCCCACAGTGAAATAGTGCTGATCAGGGCTGTCCCTTATTATTGGACAGGTATCCTATGGCGTGCACATGTTGCGCACAGCAGGGTGGGCATATTGGAATGGGCAACTGGACAGATGCTGGAAAAGGGGATACAGAGGGCCGCAGGCGGCACATGCTGTGGTGCAGCTGGGCACAGTGCGGACTAGGGTGATGCCTAGGTGGCCCATATGAATGCTGAAACAGCAGAGCAGCCAGACAGCAACTGATGAAGGCCCAACATGGGCATGACTGTGTTTCCCACAGTGTCACAGGGGATAGTACCCAGCAGCTACCCCCAAGGGCACAGAACAGTGGCAGGCGGTGCTGAGGGGAAGCATGGACATCTATGCAGGCACCCCTACCCCAGAACCTGCACCATAGGCAGCCGCCTACCACACACACTGGATGGCCTGAGACTGCGCACCACCAGCAGAAGGGCATGGCAGCATGGTGGGTGAGGGGTGCTGGTGGGTGAGGGGGCAGTGGCAGTTGGCCGCAGCAGACCATGGCCTAGCCCCGTTTTGGTGGGTGCCGTGCACTTTAACAGACAGACTCCGTCTGACAAACAGTCATGGTATCTCCAGGGAAGAGAATGGTCCCTGTTGCAACATGGTGGTGCAGTACACACAGCCAGTGTGCTCAGGAGCAGAAGGTCACAGGTGCAAGTCCTAGCTGTGGTACCTGCCAACCCTGTCCCCATATTTTACCCAGTAATAAACCATAGTAAGAAAGACAGAACCTTTATTGCAGATAACAGAAACATGCCTGGGACACCTACATTTTACCCTACAGAGCACAGACACCCTAAACAGGTCCAGTACCTACAGCAGAGTCTCCCAAATGCAGTCCTGGAGGGTCAAACACCATTCAGGTACCATGTTGTCGCTAATAAATATGGCTGTGCTGCATTTCTATGTGCCGCCCCCATGGTATGCAGATATCTGCCATGCATATTCATGAGGGACAGCATGAAAACCCGAACAGTGTGTGGCCCACCAGGACCGGAGTTGGAAACCCCTGCCCTAGAGCAGCGGCCAACAGGGGCAGAAACACCTGCACCCACAGGCCCCATTAACCGAAGCCTCCAGGAGAGGCAGGATGTTGGGCCCTGCGTGCATCTCCCAATACTAGCACTTGCATATCTTAGGAATGCCACCCTAAACCTGAGAATACGGTACACAGCTATCAAAAGGTTGCTATGATTACTGGCAGATAGCAATTCCAAAGTTAAGTATATATATAAGATATATCGCAATTTAGAAAAGCTTTAAAAACCCACCTTTTTTTACAACACTTCTCTTACATCAATATTTCCCCTCCTCTCACCCCATTATCTCAACTCAGCAATAATAGTTAAATGATGATGTTAGACCGTTCCACCTTATGATATTTCACTGTATATACCTGCTCTGTTAAATGTTATTTATGACATGTCTCTATACCCACTCAAGATCTCTAGTCTGATGTAATTGCTTTTATTTAATTATTTATATGCTATTCCCCAGTTAATCCTTGTTTTATTCCCCTGTTACCTGTAACTTGGACAAGTTCTCTAAATCTGAGTGTATTTTGTTTAATGTAAACCACACTGATGTCAAATAGCACGGTATATAAGAGCTGTTAAATAAATAAATAAATAAGTACAAATTTCTGCGTGAGCTGCATCATAGCAATCTTTCTGATGTCTGAGGTGTGTGCTACAGGTATTGTGTCTGACAGTGTTTACCACCTTGGGGAGTGACCCCAACAGTATTGCGTACCATAGCCATGCCTGCACTGTGCCCAGGACTGATGTGGTGGCCAGGGCTGCCAAACACCTCTATAGTTGCACAATGCTGGCATAGCTGTGGGGAGTATGTGTCTGTCTATCCAGTGTGTGGTGGCAGCAAACACCCTCCACGCCCACACTGCTAGCACTGTTGCCTGTATTGGCCTGCCAATGTGCATAATGAGAAGCAAGGTACTGTGGGAATAGCCTGGATAGGGTGGCCTGGCCTGGATTCATCTGTACAGAGCATAGGGCAATGGCTGGGACATTGTCGTGCCCGGCCACCACATGTCCTGCTGGGAGATCACTCTCACCCTGACTGTGCAGTAACCACGGCATGGCTGGGTTCCCCCATAGTGCTATACAGTGTTTCTTGTAAGTGATATATATGGGTTTTGTTATCTGGGGCTCAATCACTGACTTATCTGCTTGGTGGGTGTGTGCACATCCCCTCCAGGAACATGCACTATGGACTAGCTAGCAGACTGTCTGCAGTTAGTGTGTGTGTGGCTGGAACACCTTGCAGGGTGCAGCAGCTGGTGACTCACTGTGCTTGCTGTTGGAGAATGTCAGATGGTGGTGGGGAGCAGCTGTGCATTTCCAGGGTGACTGTCTGTCTGCCATTGCCCTATTTATGGATGTGTACAGATCTGCATTGTAGAGTGTCCTACCACCAGCTGGACTGTGGTTGATGGTCCCCTCTACTGTCACCATTGCAGGGGGTTACATTGTGGATCTGTTGGTGGGAGATTCCGTCCCCAACCCTGACCCACAGAGGGTGGGGTACGTAATCCACCTGTGGGTCCAACCACCCCCTTCACCTAAATCATGTGACCATGGAACCCACACAGGGTATGCACTATTCTGGGTGCATCATAGTCCACAAGGGCTAGATGTGAAATACAGATGGACACAGGCATATCCTAGGTGTGTCTGCAAGAACCACCTATCACACACTGGCACTGATGGAGACCTGCAGCATAGCCTGTCTCAGCAAAGCCAGGTGCTGCGGAAATGGTGCTGGGCACCCCACCTCACCCTCAGGTTGAGCTCAGGACCCGCACACTGTGACGGTCTGTAGCTACTCTGTGCCAGTAACACACACAGTCGGTACCCCCTACCAGGCTGAGGTGCTGTGGGGGTGCACATGGTTAGTACCCCCTACCAGGCCGAGGTACTGGGGGGGGGTGCATTTCGCATCTTGTGACCATCTGTAGACTGCTGTTCTGCATGTGCAGTGCACCATGGGTATGGGTGGGTTAACCCAAATCCTGGTATCCACAGCAGACAGTTTGTGTGGTAACCTGATGTCCTTCAGTAGCCAGGCAGGGGTTTGTTAGTAGCACTGGAGATGTAGTCCACTAGTTACTTCACTGCCTGTGGAGCCAGAGGTCATGGGTTTGATCCCACAGTGGGGTTATTTGGTAGGGCTGTCTGCAGCATTTTCCTTTTTTAATTTAAATTGGTTCTGCCAGCACAGACAGCCTCACAGTGCTGTCTCCTTACGGTGCCTCATCAGGCGCCCTATAAAGCGCCCTCTAGGGCACCCTGTAAAGCGCCCTATAAGCATCTTATGGGGCGCCCCATAGGGAACATTATAGGTTGTCTTGGTGGACAGTGCACTTTATAATGTGCCCTCTGGAGTACCTTATAGGGCGCCTTATGCGGCACCTTAGGTTACGGCCCTGTGAGGGTGTGTTTTGCTGGCAGCACTAATTAAATTTACAAAACAATATGCTTCAGACAGCACTGAAAAGTAAAAGTAAAAGCTAATGTCTCCACCAGCTTTACTCATTGGACCCACAGGGGGAGTGAATTCACATCCCCTGCAGCATCAGTTGGTGTATTAACCATTGTGCTACAGCTCTAGACACCTTGCTGGACACCTTATGGGCGCCATACAGGGCGCCTTGCGTGGCGCTTTACACGGCACTTTGTAACGCTCGTTGCTCTATGGCACCTTCTAACGTGCGTTATCTGCAACGATGTACCGCCCATGTCCTTATTTGGTCATTTCTGTTTCTACCGCGGATTCTAACGCGAATGACACTACCGCAGTTTAGTAAACATACCCCTTTGTGTTATTTCATGTTTATGATTAATAACTTCCTCTTTTTCTATAATAAAAAGGGCTTCAAGGGAGGAAGACTTTGAATCCAACAGAAGTGGAACTGTGCTGTGTCCATAGACCTTCTGTTGACTTCTCTCTGAACTCAAAGAAAGAACATTGTGTTTGATTGTTTGTGTTCTGCGTTACTCTCTGCTCATTTCTCGCTGCTTGAGGGACCAGAGACTGAAAGAGCCAAGGTATTGTGGCCAGATCACGGGTAATCTTTCATAATCCACATCCTAGCACCCCCAGATCTTCAATCACTGCTAAAAAAGACCCCAGAGGACAGAGTAAGAAGAACCACAAATGACAACACCCTGAGCATCCCCATGTACAAAATGAAAACGAAGCATTCTCCTTGTATGCCCCCTCCTTATAGAATGACCTACCTAGCACAATAAGAGCCATCAGAGACTTAGCGGATTTCAGAAAGGCAATAAAGACATTCCTATTTGCGGAATACTATGGGAACACCCCATAACAATGGACGCTTACTGAAACACCTGAATAGACGGACCCATACCTTCCCAAATATCCACCTTTTACACGCCTTAATAAATCCCCCTCAACAATGTCACATTTGAATCATCTGTTACCCCATGTAATCCTCCAAGTTTATCTCCCTTGTTCAATGTAACTTTTATCTGTGTTTTGGTTTATATTATATGTAAACCGCTCTGAATCTCATGATAGAGCGATATAGAAAAAAATGTTAAATAAATAAATGTATGTAAGCAGCTCCTTGCTATGTCATGTAATCTTTGTTCTCTTTCCCTCTCCTCCCTGGTATTTCATCATCTTTTCACACCAATCTTTAACTTCGTCACCTCCAGAAGTCAATTTTTCAATATCCAGCTACATTGACTTGATCAACTTTCAACATCCACTCCTTCAGGATTTGAGCATTCAGTTGTTCATTTTTCAGATACTCATCCTGCTTATATTGAACCAGAAACAGTGCTGCACTCTTGCTTTTAATTTTTACATTACGTTCTTTGTTTTATCTATTTGTAATAAACTGTTGGAAGTTAAGATACTAAGGAGGACATGTTTAGTGGTGGTGGTCAGCAATCTTAAAACAGTTGGCTATTGCCGCTTTAATTTAAACCCAGGTATTCAATGCTTGGGCCATGCTTTGCTGCACTATCTCAGATTGAAAACCTCCCTTAAAAAGTTTAAAAAGGGATTGAAGACCTTTTTCTTGAACAGGCGTTTGATGGCCTCTTAGACTGAGGACAAATTGGAACCCTTGCCATTTGGTTTTACTGTTGCTTTTAATTTTACCTGTTCCTCTACCTCTCTTTTTTTCCTTCTTTTCAATGTTATTTTATTTATATAATAGCTTGCCATTTATATTATTTCTACTTCTTATATAACAATTGTACCTCAATTTGCTGCACTTTTGAAAGGCATGTAATCAAAAGGAATAAACATAAGAAGGTAGTGGACTGTCTAGCAGGTTTGCAGTATTAGACTGTAAACAGTAGGTTGACACATACCACTGATGCATCTCTTTTATGTATTTGGGCACATCAACACTTTACCACATAGTATGGAACACTAACTTTTTTTTTAGTGCCATTAATTCAGTGTTGACTCATAGCAACCCAGCTGCTTCTGAGTTTTCTTGGCAATGTATCACTGGAAGTAGATTGTCAGCCTTTTCTTCTGAAGCAAAGGAGGGTAAAGTGACTTGCCTAAAGTCACAAGGAGTGCCTGTGGGAATTGAACTCTTGATTTTCTGGGTGGTAGGCAGCTGCTCTAACCACTAGGCTACTCCTCCTCCAGTCCATGGATCACTAACTAATAATTCTTAAATTCATGCATTTGTACAGTCGGCAACCAATGAAGTGCAGCAAACTTGGCTCACTTCCTGACAGTAATTTTGCTGCCACATTTTGCACTAACCAAATTTCCAAAATTGAGCCCCAGCACAGTGCACAGCAGAATTCGATTAAAGATCCCATCACAGATAAGTTTATATTTCATTGCTTCCCAGATGCAGGACCTAAAATGGTAAATGGTCTGAAACATGATATTGGGTCGTGATGATATAAAAGAGATATACGTATCTAAGATTTTCCCATCAAGTCAACCATTATCAGTACAAAGTCCTCCCATTTGATCCATCCTCAGCCCCTAGGGTCTTCACAAAGTGCCATGTAATGGCAGCTGCCCATCTCCATAAACAGGGATATCTAGCACTCCTGGACCTGGACGACTGGCTTCTAATAGATTTCTCATAAATTCAAACTTTAGCCCTAAAGATCAAGATGATTCATCTTCTGCAGTCTCTGGGCTTCCTTATCAGCTTTCAAAAATCTTTGCTGCACCCAATGCACACCATTTCTTTCATAGGCACTATTCTAAACACCCTTCAAACACCGGCTTTCCTCCCAAAGGGCAGAATGTAGATCCTCATTTCTCATGTTCACACTGTTCAAATAGTATCCAAGGTGACAGCCAGAGCATGTTTGAAAGTGTTGGGACACATGATTGTAACTATTCATGTAGTCCCTCTCATCCATCTGAAAATGAGGCAACTTCAATGGGACCTCATATTCCAATACAATCAGCAATCTTATCCTCTCTCGTCAATTCCTGTTCCATCTCCTCTACTCTGATCAATCCTGCAGTGGTGGACTTGCAAAGCCAATCTTTCATCAGGAATTCCCTTTGCACTATGGCAGTACCAGCAAGTTTTAATTACTTATGCATCAAACCTAGGATGGGGAGCTCATATCAATGTTCATCATTCACAAGGCATGTGATCAAAATCGGAGAAACCGTTTCCAAGTCAACCACTTAGAGGGCATATCAATTTACTATGTACTGTGAATATTTCTTAATCTCCCTTAGGATTTTTCTATCTTGATTCAGATAGATAACCAGGTGGCAATGTTTTATGTCAACAAACAAGAAAGGACAGGATCCCTTCTGATCTGTCAAAAGGCAGCATTAATTAGGGTTTTTGCCATTTCAAATTGCATCCAAATACAAGCTGCCTACATCCAGAAAATTCACAATCAGCCGACAAGCTCAGCAGATTTCTTTGACTTCACAAGTGGTTCCTGGATATATCACTCCTAAGATCTATCTTCCAGAAGTGGGGCACACACCTCAGATTGAACTTTTTGCCAATGGTGCCATCTTCCTATCTCGCAAATGTCTGACCCCAGATGCCTTAGCAATACTATGGAACCTCTGTGTATACCTGCCAATTCCCCTCATACGAAAACTCTATACAAGTTCCACCAGAGCTCAAGCACTATGATCCTCACAGTACTGTATGGCCTCAACAAAACAGGTTTTGATTTCTGCACTTAAGCCGTTTAATCTTAAGTAAACATGCCCTTAATGAGTGTAAAAGTGTCTGTGAATACTATTTGCATGTACAGTGAGGATAAAAGACTACCATATTTTTACATTACTCTCCTCCAGTGCCAACTGCCAGGTACATTAGGAAATACTACAAAACCCTGCTCATTTGGAACCCATAGCAAACCTGCCATACTAAAACAGCAATAGCAGGATTCACACAGCACCAAACCCTACCTATCAAAAAGCAAATATTAAACCAGTACATATCACAGAACACCAAAACCTCTCCTACTGGGAAAAGAGAACAAGCTTGGTTACACACACAAAACACTGACAGATGATCAGCAAATATAGTGCAAGGCATCATAATCTAGAAATATGAAAACAATAATTGAACTAGGAACTCCAAGAAGTCAGATGTGGAATGTATCATAGCACTGGAGAAATAAAACTAGAAATTAATTTTGTCTTGTATTGAACAAAACACAAAGATGTCAGCAAAGCACATTTCCCAAAGCTAGCATATTCTAGTTAATAAATTCAAAATAAAATACATTTTTTCTACTTTTTTGTTGTCTGGGCATTTTAATTTCAGTTGCAATTGCCCCAGTCTCATGCTTTCCTTATCTGCCTTCTCCTAACTCTCTTTTCAGAACCTGCTGTCCATTTGTCCTTTCTTCTCTCTCCTCCTGTCTTTTTCTATTCGGTCTCTACATCTGCCTTTGACATATTGATCTTCCCTTTTTGGCTCTGCTCTATTTCATTCTTTCCTCCCTTTCCATCCACTCAAATTGCACCCTTCTGTCCTCAATCCCCTTTTGAATTTTCACCTATGTTTATGTTTATTGTATTTGATAAAAACCGCCTTTCACAAGAACCAAAGCGGTGTACAATTAAAAATTCAATAAAAGCAGGCCGAGGCCAGTAAAAAGGAAAAGAAATATACAATATTTGACAGGACAGCAGAGGAATCAGGAGAACAGGACAAAAACGTTGACAGGAGGTAGGCCTAGGCAAGAACAAGAGGTAGGGAAGAGAATTAATCACACAAAAGGGGAGGGAAGATTAAAAGCTAGGGAAAACAAATGGGTTTTTAACTGTTGCTTAAAAGTAGTAAACTGAGGGTCTAGACCAGGGGTCTCAAACTCAAATTGCTTCGAGGGCCAAATGAGGACTTGTAAAATAACCCGGGGGCCGCATGAGACGTGGGACCTCATTTGCATAAGGGACCTCATTTGCATAAATATTTGCATAATGTTACCATACCCTAACTTTTAGTAAACGTGCCTCTTAATGAGTGCATGAATAAAGAAAGACTAAAAGATTTCTACATTACTATAATCCAGTGCCAACCGCCAGGCACATTAGGAACTACTACAAAACAAACACTGTCCATTTAGAACCCATAGCAAACCCGCCATATCCTAACAGCACTACCAGGACTCATAAAGCAGGTTGGCCACAGGTGAATTGGCCGCAGGTAAAGGTGTTTATAACAATCTGATGCAAGGAATGCTTCAAAGCTGTGTTAGAGATGCCATTTGGCTTCAACACAGCCAAGGGGGTCAGATGTGGTTCCTGTAGATAAGTGCACTTTTTACACCACAGTCCCTCTTCTAATAAAAAGAACACATGTACACACACAAATGCATATGTATACATGTGTACAATATGCACACAAACACATTAATTAAAAAAAATCTCTTATACAACTTTCTCCCACTAAAAAGGACTGCAATTAAAAATCTGCAGAACTGAATCATCAGCCCAGCAAATAAAGGTGGCACTGTACTGGTCATGGATACATAGGAAGATACAGAAGAGAAGTAGGCAATTGCCAAAAAATAAATACATTTCAGAAAAAAAATTAGCAAGGAGCCAACACAGGAATATACAAACAGAAAAATGTCAACATATCTCCAAGGCAGCTACAGTCTCTGCAGAAAATCCTGACATCAATCCATCCCTCTATTGTTAACTTCTACATACTAAATAAAATCCATAAACCCTGGCAGACAGATTATATCAAATACTGGCATACTTAGAGAAACTATCTAAAAAGGGTATCCTCAAGCCCTAGTGAAAACACAAACAGCTTCTATAACTCAAAAGACCCTGCGTCAGACCAAAACTTCCCCACAGAATTCTAAGGACCGTGGAAGGACAAACAATCCCAGTGGAACCCATTTTAAAGAACCCATTTTAAAGAACAGACCAGGGTCTCACGTCGCAACTACTGATTGGTTACTGCTCAAGCCAATGGAAAGGAGAAAGCAACAATGCAGACCCCTGACCAATAGGCTAAATTCACATAGGACTGTGCCAATCAAGTTCCAGGTTCAATCCCGATGTAGCAACCGTATTCCATCTGAAAATCCAACGCTGTTCGCATGATTGTAAAGCAGCCTCCCGATCACCACCTCTGATTGGGGGAGGAATCCAATCCAAAACACGCCATTGAAATTGGGAAAAGCGGTGGCTTTCAGAGCCGCGAAGAGAGAGAGTTTCTCTCGCGCGGTTCTGAAGAGCAGCGAGAGAGTCTTCAGAACCGCGTGAGAGAAACTCTCTCTCTTCGCGGCTCTGAAAGCCGCTGCTTTTGGAGCTGATGAGGAGAGGACTCTGCCAGGCAGAGGAGCCCGCGGGACGCTTAATGCGGCGACGGCAAGTTTGGATTTTTTTTTTTTTTTTACATGCCGGTAAGTGCTTCGCGGGCCGCATAAGATGCCCTCGCGGGCCGCGTGTTTGAGACCCCTGGTCTAGACGGAGGGAGGGGGGAAGGGCATTCCAAAGGGCGGGAGCAGCAAAGAAAAAGGCAGAGGAGCGGGTAGACTGCAGGTGAGCACGAGAAGGAGAGGGGAGGGTGAGGCGGTTGAGGTGAAAAGAGCGGAGAGTGTGTTTAGGAGAGTGAAAGAAGAGGAGATCCGTTAGGTATTGGGGAGTGCTAGTATGGAAGGCTTTATGAGTCAGAATCAGTAATTTGAAAGTGGCCCTAAAAGGGATAGGCAACCAGTGGAGGTGAAAGAGCAGAGGAGTGATGTGATCCCGGGGGAGGAGCATGTGTGTGACCAGATGTGCAGCAGTATTCTGAATCCGTTGAAGGCGGGTAAGTTGATATTTTGGGAGACCGATAAATAGAGAATTGGCAAAGTCTACTCGTGATATAATTAAGGACAGGACCAAAGTGACAAGGGCTGAAGGTGAGAGAAAAGGATGAATAGAATGAATCTGGTGGAGAAAGAAGAAAGACGTTTTGGTGACGTGGGAAATGTGGGAGTGAAAAGACAAATCAGAGTCAAAGTGCACACCAAGGTACCGGAAAGTGGAGACCAAGGGTACAGGAGAGCCGGAGAAAGAAGGGGCCAGTGAGGGGGGTGGGGGGGGGGAGCCACCGTGAGGAAACCAGATAGCAACAGTTTTGGCAAGATTCAGATGGAGGCAGTTGAGTGTCAGCCAGTCTGCTACAGCTGCAAGGCAGGAGTCTAGTACAGAAAGATCGGGGCAGGAAGGAGAAGTATGATGGAGCAGAGGATATCATCTGCATAGAAAAAAGTAGATACACCAAACTGTTGAATCAGGGACGCGAGGGGAGCCAAGAAAAGGTTAAAGAGGAGGGGGGCAAGAACAGAACCCTGAGGGACTCCACAGGGAAGGACGTGGGGAGAGGAAGGGGGAGAGGAAGGAGAAGATGAAAGAACCGCACAAGATCGAGAAGAGAGAAAAGAGTGGAACCAGTGAAGCACAGTGCTACAAAGACCTGCATCTCGCAGGCAGTGAAGAAGGAGAGAGTGATCAACCAAGTCAAAAGCAGCTGAGAGATCTAAAGCAACCGCCACCAAAACGTCACCACGATCACGTGCTACATGCAGTGCATTTGTGAAGGCCAAGAGAACAGTCTCAATACTGTGACCCTGATGAAACCCTGACGAAACCTACTCATCTACAACTATTATACAAATATCATTTGTATAGTGCTATAAGGTGTATGCAGCATTGTAAGAGATAGGCCTTGCTCATCAGAGTTTAAAATCTAATCAAGACAGAACACACACAACTGGGAGTAGGGTAATTCAAGGGGAAAGGCAAGATACAGATAGGTGATAAGCGGAGACTGAGGAGATCAGAATCCAAACGCAGCCTCAAAGAGGTGAGTTTTTATCCTGGATTTGAACAGGGCCAAAGAAGGAGCCCAGCATACTAACTCAGTTTAAGTAATTTCTTGATATACCACCCAGGCTGAAGGGCATCAGAGCAGTTTACAATCACTATAAGCAGGTACTGGATACATAGAAACATAGAAATATGATGACAGAAAAAGACCACATGGTCTATCTAGTCTGTCCTTCCATATCAACAACTACAACAGTCCCCTTTTTACCTTTAGAGATCCTCTGTGTTTGTCCCATGCTTTTTTGAATTCAGTTACTGTCCTCATCTCTACCACCTCCACTGGGAGACTATTCCATGGATCCACTACTCTTTCTGTAAAGAAATATTTCCGCATATCACTCCTGAATCTATCTCCCTTCACCCTCATCCCATGTCCCCTCATAGCAGAACTTGTTTTCTATTGAAAGAGGCTCTCTCCCTGAACATTTATGCCATGGAGGTATTTAAACATCTCAATCATATCACCTCTATCCCGCCTTTCCTCTAAGGTGTACATATCACATCAATGCAAATAGATTTCTCTTTCCCTCTTTCTAGTTTAACCCACAATGCCTCCTCTCACCCTTTTAAGTTCTGTAATTCCAAAGCTTTAATAGTAGTTTTTACATATAGTGCCACTCCTCCTCCCCTTCTTCCTACCCTGTCCTTTCTGAATAAAGTATAGCCAGGTATAATTACATCCCAATCATGGTTTTTTGTGAACCATGTTTCTGTAACTGCCACTAAATCCAAGTCAACCACTCCCACCAAAGCTTCAACATTAGGGATCTTATTTCCCATGCTACGGGCATTTATACACGCTGCTTTCCATATGTTACCCCTGTTACCCATTTCCATAAAGGTATTTAATGTATCACCTACCTGGGGGCTTTCATCACCCATCCCCAATGAATCTAGTTTAAAGCCCTCTTCAGTAGATTAGCCAGTCTACTACCAAAGACGCATTGACCTTTCTTGGACAGATGGATGCCATCTCTGCTCTGCAACCCTTGGAACAGCATCCCATGGTCTAGGAAACCAAAACACTCTCCATGACACCATCCACGCAGCCATGCATTCATCTCCAGGATGCGAGTCTCTCTGCCTTGGCCTTTATCCTCAACAGGGAGGATTGAAGAGAACACCACCTGTGCACCTAACTGCTTCACCCTCTGTCTCAGAGCCATGAAGTCACTTTTGATACGTTCCGAGGTATAACTGGCAGTATCATTTGTTCCAACATGGATTAGCAACATTGGGTAATAGTCAGTGGGCTTGATGAGTCTCGGCAAACTCTCCATAACATCTTGGATTTTGGCACCAGGCAGACAGCATACCTCTCTGGACATCAAGTCTGGTCGGCAGATGGATGCCTCAGTACCCCCTCAGAAGAGAGTCTCCAAGCACCACTACCCTTTGTTTCCTTCTGGTCACTGATTCTGCAACTTTGGGGTACTTGAGCTCTGGTTCTTCCCTTTCCAGGGATGCTTTCAACTCCTCCACTTCCAGGGCTGCATAATGGTTCTTCAATTCAAGGACTGGAGAAGTTGGATTGGTGATTTTGCAGGCCCTGGTGACTTGTGTCAACCATTGACATTCTGTTGGCACCCATCTTCTCCTCTGCTGGAGAGCTTGGTTGCTGCAAGAAGCATCTCATCAATGTACTTCTCACTGTCTTGAATGCTCCTCAGCCTTGCAACCTCCTCACTGGTTTCCTCAGAGCTTCAGCATGCAGGCACCCTGCACATGGAACCGGTCCTTCAACTGGCATTAGGACCTCTGTCTGGACCAAGGAAGAAGCTGTAATGGTGGCAACAGCTTTAGCGATACGATTTTTCCCAGTCATTGTTCTGTTTGTGGAGCTTAGGTATCTGTTAAAGCAAAAGAGAGAGAGATCTACCAAGTACCAGCCGGTTTCCCAACTGTCCTTTCAGAGAAAAAGCAGTTAAATCTCTTTAATTATATTCAAAATGTGCTGGTCCAATTCTCTGTGCTTTGTTAAATGGGGAGGTGCCCTATAAAGCAAGACTGCTCACTAGGGGTGGGTGGGAGTCGGGGTGGGTAGGGAGGGAACTAACACCTGATTAGGTGTTAGCAGTTCCCAAAGCTGAGGAGGTTACTACAGTTCAGCAACCTACTGTGCTCAAGGAAAGTTCCACTAAAGCACCAAAAAGAAAGTAACCTTGCTTTAAAAATATACAAAAAACCCTTTTAAGAGCTCCCAGTCAGAGAGCTAGCAATGTAATATAATAAAATAAACCCTCAAATACTTACTGTTGGTTGATCTGTAGAGCCCCTGTTAGGAAAGCCTCAACAGGGCAGGGCACTGGAGCCTTTTATGCAGGCTTCAGCTGCTCTCAGGTAATCAGACCCACTAACTCCTGATTAGGTGTTAGCAGTTCCCAAAGTTGAGGAGGTTTCTAGAGTTTAGCAACCTACTGTGCTCAAGGAAAGTTCCACTAAAGCACCAAAAAGAAAGTAACCTTGCTTTAAAAATATTAAAAAAACCCTTTTAAGAGCTCCCAGTTAGAGAGCTAGCAATTTAATATAATAAAATAAACCCTCAAATCCTTTCTGTTGGTTGATCTGTAGAGCCCCTGTTAGGAAAGCCTCAACAGGGCAGGGCACTGGAGCCTTTTATGCAGGCCTCAGCTGCTCTCATGTAATAAGGCCCACTAACTCCTGATTAGGTGTTAGCAGTCCCTTGTCCCCAAAGGGCTCACAATATATGTGTACCTGGTTCAAAAGAGGGTTAAGTGGCTTGCCCAAGGCCACAAGGAGTGCCTATAGGACTAGAAACCCCAGTCCCTCTGGCCTGAGATTGCTTTCCCCAGGTGGGAATTGAACCCCTGGCCTTCTGGCCTGGGGTACCTTGTCCTAAACACTAGGCCACTCCTTCCAAGCATTAGGAGCAGCAAGATGGAATGAATGAAGTCTGGAGGTGGCAGCGGCAGAGAAGAGCACAGATAAAAGAGATCTGCCAAATGAGCAGAGTTCCACAGGAGGAGTGTAGGGAGTGATAAGAGAGGAAAGGTAGTGAGGAACTGCAGAATGAATACACTTAAAAGTCAGTAGGAGAAATTTGCATTGAATGCGGAAATGGATAGGGAGCCAGTGAAGTGAGTTGAGAAGAGGGGTTAAGTGAGCATAGCCAGACTAATGGAAGATTAGTTGTGCAGCTGAGTTTTGAACAGATTGAAGGGGAAAGAGATGATTCTCAGGGAGACCGGAAAGCAGATGGTTGCAATAGTCTAGATGGGAGGTGACTAGATAGTAGTGTATTCCAAAAGGAAGAGACAAATTTTACTAATGTTATAAAAAAAGAAACGACAGGTTTTAGCTATCTTTTGGATAATTTCAGAGAAGGAGAGTGAAGAGTCAAAGATGACCCCAAGGCTGTGAACTGAGGAAGCAAGGAGAAGTAGTGTTATCCACAAAAATAGAGAACGGAGGAAGGGGGGAGGTGGGTTTAGGGGGAAAGATAAGGAGCTCAATTTTAGCCATGTTTTAGTCTTAATGGCCTATCATCCATCCACCTCCAATCACTAATACAAAGACACCTGAAAACCAAAACAGATGAACTGGCTCCCTCAGCACACTATGGATACCAACACTATACACCAGAACCAGTTCCATCACATCAAGAGAAGGCCTTCTCCCTATTTGCACCGTCCCTATGGAACTCAATCCCTGACAACTAACGTGCTACACAGGACTTAACTGCCTTCAGAAAGATCCTCAAAACATAGCTGTTTATAGACCCTTCTCCAAGGACATAACATAGCTACCTAACATGCAATGCCACATCCACCCACTCCCTCTTCCCCTATTACCATCATATTCAACCCCCTTATGTTATGAATACTCCAAGTTGATTTTCCTGTTGAAATGTATGACCAGGTTGTTGTAATGAAAACCACTTTGATCACAGGATAAAGCGGTATAAAAAAACCCCTGTTAAATAAATAAATAAATAAAATAAATGTCCAATTACAGATGGCAGTAGAACATCTAGGCAGCAACATCAGATAAGCAGGCTGAGAAAAGAGACTGGATTCCTGAAGAGATTTCAGGTGTAGAGAGGTAGATTTGAGAGACTTTAGCATAAAGATGATACTGAAAACCATGGGAGGAGATGAGTGCCCCAACAGCACTGAGTCTAGAAAGAGACTATTGCCATCTGTATATACCCCCACTTTGTAAAAAGTCACTCTTCCCACCGATAGTCCTGCTCGGACCTGACTTGATTCCTACCTGTATATAGTTACCCCAGCGATATCCAAGTTATAGCACCCGTTTCATTGTAAATACAGAGCAGCTTAGTCTGCACTGTATAAGCTGCTGTTGTATGTAAACCACACTGATGTTAAATAGCGCGGTATAAAAGAAACATTAAATAAATAAATAAATAGAAAAGAGGAGGTCCCATGACAGAGCCCTGAGGTACACCAAACGATTATGGGATGGGGTAGAGGAGGATCCACCAGAACATATACAAAAAGTGCAATAGGAGAGATAGGAAGAAAATTAGGCCAGAACAGGGTCCCTAAAACCAAGGGAGAACAAGGTTTCAAGGAGAAGCTTGTGATCAACAGTGTCAAAAGCAGCAGAAAGGACAAGAAGGTTGAGGATTGAGTAAAAGCTCTTGGGTTGGGTGAGGAACAAGTCATTAGAGACTTGGGCAAGAGCAGTTCCTGTAGAATGTAGAGGACGAAAGCCAGATTACAGTGGATCCAGAAGGCCTTGAGACAACGGCGGGGAACCACATGTCTGAGAATTCTAGAAGCAAAGCGGAGGAGGGATATGGTCAATAATTAGAAGGACAGGTAGGGTCTAGTGAAGTTTTTGGAGGAGGGGTGTGACCACAGCATGTTTGAAGGCTGCAGCAATGTTTGCAGTGGAAAGCAATAGGTTGTGGATGTGACAGATGGAAGGAATGACAGTGGATGAGGTAGAGCTTAATAGATAATCGGAATGAGATCAGAGGAACAGGTAGTATGTTTGGAGGAGAAGAGAAGATGAGCAGTGTCCTCCTCGGTGATTTTAGAAAAGGAAGAAAGAGTGACAGAGGCTGAGGGAAGAATTTTGGAGTGCAGAGGGGGAAGGGGAGATGGAGGTGTCCCTGTGGAGAACTCAAGACTAATTTTGTGGATTTTATCATGGAAATAGTCAGCCAGAGTCTGGGTGGAAAGGGAAGGAAGGGTTGGAGGAAGAAGCACCTTGAGAAGAGAGCTGAGTATGGCAAAGAGGCGCCGAGGGTCAGAGGAAAGTGAATAAGGTGAAACTAGTACTCATGCTCGCAAGTGCTATGGCTGACTGGAATGAGGTTAGCAAAGAAGTTAGCAATAGTACAGGATTTAAGCCAGAGACACTCAGCTGAGCAAGCACAGGAACGAAGGTAACGGGTTTCAGAGGACATCCAGAGTTCAGGTACAGTATACCTCACAGGGCAAGGAACAGGAGGAGTGAGTGCATTCAGAGCAGAGGAAAGTATAGTGTTATATGTTGTCAGATTGACATAGTAGAGGAAAATGAGGATGAGACAGCAGTGGAGAGCATTGAAGGGTTGACAACATGAAGACTAAACATGTTGGTGGAGATTGGGTGAAACTAAGGTGGGGGTGGTTAAGAGTAAAGGTTAGTAGGTGATAATCAGATAAGGGGAGGACTGCGGTGGAGAAATTTGAGGGCAAACAATGGAGAAGAAAGTGAGATCATGCTGGTGAGTAGGAGTAGTACAGCTCAGGTGGAGGTTGAATGAGGATGTTAGACAAAGGAGCTTTAAGGTATAAGGGAAAGTAGGATCATCAACATGAATGTTGAAATCCCCAAGAATAAGGGAAGGGGAAGATGCATCCAGAAAGAAGGAGAACCATCTCTTCCTCTTACCTCATTTCTTCTCCAAGTGAGCAACAGCAGCCAGTGCTGCCTGTAGCATTCACTTCTGGTGTACTGTTTAATGGCCCCAGCACCAGAGGTTAATGCTACAGGCAGCACTGGCTGCTGTTGCTAACTTGGAGAAGAAATGAGGTAAGAGGAGGAGATGGTTCTCCTTCTTTCTGGATGCATCTTCATCTGACTCAGAGAAGAAATGAAGCTGGGCTGATGTCACATGATGTGCAATCTTTCTGCCACTGGAGCTGCATGGAAAACCCATGCACATAAACCCTTGCCCAGCAGTGGCTCAAGACAATCTACTGCCTTAGTAGCCAAAATGCAGTGGCCTCCCCATAGCTCTAGTCAGGTACCTTTCACTCATAGCACCAGTCAGGTGGTAACCCCAAGAATAAAGAAAGCAATATATTTCCAGTCTATATAAGATTTTAAAGAAACTTTACAATGCTGTTTTTATGCAGCAAAAATTGTAGCCACTTAATTAGATAGGGAATCTAACGTTAAACATACCAACCCTTGACATTGCACACTGGATTGGCATGCCAGGTGATCACACACAAAGGAGCAAAATGAAAGAGCAAAAACCACAGTTAATTTTATTTTGCTGTTATAAACTGAGCAGTGCTTCTTGCTTTTTATTTTTGAACATATATTCTACACCCAAAGAAACGTTCTCCTATTAATCGGTGCAGAGGACATTTCCCATAGAACTCAACTGGTGTTCTCTCCAGAAAGTTTTAGCAGCTGAGTGACCTTAAGAAGTAGCCACGTGGGCCGCACTATAAGCCAACTGGCAGCAGAAAATGTAACTAGTAGTCTTTCATTTTTTCATTCTTGCTCATTACATTACCATGTCAGTTCATCAGATTAAGTTGTCCAGGCAGCCTGTAAAATCAGCCAGGTGGTATGCCCATTGCCCTGGGGAGAACATTGTCAACATACAAAAAATAATTTCTGACTCTGGTGTCATCTCAGTAACAGCAATATAAATACTCATCTGTCATGGACATATTGTGAGATAATGCAAAACCTTACAAAAATTACTCAGAACCTACAGAGAAAATCTACCATATCGTAGCAGCATCAACTTCCAAAA
This sequence comes from Ichthyophis bannanicus, assembly GCA_033557465.1. Lineage (NCBI taxonomy): Eukaryota > Metazoa > Chordata > Amphibia > Gymnophiona > Ichthyophiidae > Ichthyophis > Ichthyophis bannanicus. The sequence continues at coordinate 391,887,549 of CM066034.1, read as the reverse complement.
CTCACACAAGAAGCCTACCCAAAAAAGAGCAGCACTGTAAATATTGCAGTGGGCCTAGAACATCCATAAACCTATTTCAAAAACTGAACAAGCTGGATTAATACAGATCCTTACACAGAACCTCCTTGCTAACTGAATGCCTGGCTTCAGTCACACACTCAGAATAAAGACAGACTCTCACCAAGTATAGAATAAATGATCAGAAACTAAAAATAAAATTCTATAGGCAAAAATTAACTGAACCCCCCCAAAAACAGACTCTGTATGCAATGCACCACAGAAACAGAAAGAGCTGCAGATGCCCCTGTACTGTGCAGCACATAAAGATAAATCATGTATGTACAGCCCAATATTCAAAGGGGATTATCCAGTTAGCAGGACCTGTTAATTCAATAAATTCCACTGAAAGAGCTATTCAGTGGCACTAAACAGCCAGCACTGCTAAATATCCCCTCTAAATGCCACGGCACTTTCCGGACCGTTCTGGGGCTATCTGCTGTCTGGATAGCTGTGCCGGTCAGCACTGAAACCAGGATATTGAATGCCGGAGGATATCCAGATTTTGACACTGAATACGTGGTTTCACTTGAACCCATGGCAGTCAGGCACTTTCAAAACATTGACTGCCACAGGTTGAACATCGGATGTGTGAAGTCCATATATAGACATATTCCAATCACTAAACTGAAAACAAAATTCATTTTTCTCCCTTTTTCTGTTTGGCCATTTTATTCTTCAATTATGTTGAATCCAATCTCTGATTTCTGCTTTCCTCATCTTCTCTTATCTCATCTTCTAACGTCTCAGGTCCATCTGCTACTTCTCCTCCCACCTGTCTTCTTCACTTTCTTCCATCTCTGACACTGGTCTTTTCATCTTTCTTCATTTATTTTTCTCAGTCAACTTAGGGGTATGTTTACTAAAGGGCGCTATTTGCACTGCTGTCACGTTATTGCACGATAAGGTCCCTTATCGTGTGATAATGGTGCTTTACCGGCGATAAGGTGCCTTATCACGCGTTAACAAGCGCAGCCGCGCAAATGAGCGCTGAAGGCGGAGAAAGGCTCCCGGTGGGTGGAGGAAGGCTCCCCAGGGTGGAGAGAGAGGGTCAATGGGTGGAGAGTGGGAGGGGAGAGGCTCCCTGCACACTAACGCTGTGGATTCCTGGGTTGAAAACTAATGCGAGTGAAACCCTCGCGTTAGAGCAGATTTAAAGGGAAGAGAAACCATTTCCGTCAGCAATGTACAGCAGAGCCAGGGAAACCAACAAAAAGTGATAAGTGTGATACATGTGCACGGAACAAAAGGGCAAATAAACATTGAAAATGACCTGAACAAACTGGAAAAAAAACATAACCAAGCTGGGCAATAGTGATATTAATGGGAAACATCAAAAAACACTACCAGGAAAGCTCCAAAAAAAGGAAATGAATTTTGGAAGGGGCTATGCTCTGTCCCCATACAAGGTGAATGATCCCACAGTGAAATAGCGCTGATCAGGGTTTTCTCTTTCTATTGGACAGATTTCCTATGTCATGCTCATGTCCTGCAACAGCAGGGTGGGCATGTTGGAACGGGCAACTGGACAGATGCTGGAAAAGGGGATACAGAGGGTCGCAGGCGGCACATGCTGTGGTGCAGCTGGGCCACAGTGCGGACTAGGATGATGCCTAGGTGGCCCATAGGAATGCTGAAACAGTAGAGCCACCATACAGCAACTGATGAGGGCCCAACATGGGCACGAGTGTATTTCCCACAGTGTCACAGGGGATAGTACCCAGCAGGTACCCCCAAGGGCACAGAACATTGGCAGGCGGTGCTGGGGGGAAGCGTGGACATCTATGCAGGCACCCCTACCCCAGAATCCACACCATAGGCAGCTGCCTACTGGCACACTGGATGACCTGAGACTGCGCACTACCAGCACCACCAGCAGAAGGGCATGTCAGCATGGCGACAGAGGGGTACTGGTGGTGGAGGGGGCAGTGGCAGCTGCCCACAGCATACTATGGCCTAGCCCTGTTTAGGTGTGTGCCATGCACTGCAACAGACAGGCCCTGTCTGATGAGCAGTCATGGTATCCCCAGGGAATGAACTGTCCCTGTGGCAACAGTGTGCAGTACACACAGCCAGTGTGTTCAGGAGCAGAAGGTCACAAATTCAAGTCCCAGCTGTGGCTCCCACCAACCCAGTCCCCATATTTTACCCAGTACTAAACCGTGATAATAAAGAGGGAACCTTTATTGCAGACAAAATAAACATGCCTGAAATGCCTATTTTTTACCCTACAGAGCAAAGACACCTATAGACATGTGCAATAGCTAGAGCAGAGTTTCCCAAATGCAGTCCTGGAGGGACAAACTTCATTCAGGCGTCATGCTGTCCCTAATAAAGATGCATGTGCTGCATTTCTATGCGCCGCCCCATGGTATGCAGATGTATCCATGCATATTCATTAGGGACAGCATGAAAACCCGAACAGTGTTTGGCCCACCAGGACTGGAGTTGGGAACCTCTGCCCTAGAGCAGCGGCCAACAGGGGCAGAAACACCCGCACCCACAGGCGCCATTATCCAAAGCCTCCTGCAGAGGCAGGATGTTGGGCCCTGCGTGCAGCACCATCTCCCAATACTAGCAGTTGCATACCATAGCACTGCCACCCTAAGCCTGGGAATACGGTACACATATATCAAAAGGTTGCTATGATTACTGGCAGATAGCAATCCCTAGGTTAAGCACAATCTGCTCATTGAGCTGTATCATAGCAACCTCTCTGATGTCTGTGGAGTGTGTTTCAGGTCTGGTGTCTGACAGTGTTTACCACCCTGGGGAGTGACCCTCAACTGTTTTGCATACCATAGCCATGCCTGCACTGTGCCCATATATTCTATTCATATTCATTTATTTGATTAACCGCCCTTCATGAGTAGGCAGAGCGGTGTACAACAAAATAAAAATACTGGTGTGGTGGCCAGGGCTGCCAAAAGCCTCTATAGTTGCACAATGCTGGCATAGGTGTGGGAGTGTGTGTCTGTCTACCCATTGTGTGGTGGCTGCCAACACCTTCCTCAGCCCACACTGCTTGCACTGTTGCCAGTGTCAGCCTGCCAATGTGCATAATGAGGAGCAAGGTACCATGGGTATAGCCCGGACAGGGTGGCCTGGACAGGATGCATCTGCACAGGGCATAGGGTAATGGCTCGGACATTGTAGTGCCTGGCCACCACCTGCACGGACAGGGTGGCCACAGCATGTCCTGCTGGGAGGTCACTCTCACCCTGACTGAGCAGTGACCACGGCATGGCTAGGTTCCCCCATAGTGCTATATAGTATTTTTATCATGTGATATTTATTGGTTCTCTTTTGGGGCCCAATCACTGATTTATCTGTTTGGTGTGTATGCTGACATCCCAGTTCTGGGTACGCGCATCTCCTCCAGGAACATGCACTATGGACTAGCTAGCAGACTGTCTGCAGCTAGTAAGTGTCTGGCTGGAACACCTTGCAGGGTGCAGCGACTGGAGGCTTGCTGCTGGAGAATGTCAGATAGTGGTGGGGGGCAGCTGAGCATTTCCAGACCTACTGTTTGTCTGCTATTGCTTTATGGATGTGTACAGATGTGCATTGACTGCCCTGTAGGGTGTCTGTTCCCCAGCAGTACTGGGGTTGATGGTCCCCTCTACTGCCACCATTGCAGGGAGGTAGAATGTGGATCTGTTGGTGGGAGATCCTGTTTCTCACCCTGAGTCCCAGAGGGTAGGTTGGGTGGTGGTACATAATCCGCCTATGGGTCCAAACTCTCCCTCTCCCTCTCCCCCTCCCCCCCCTACTTTTTTTTCAGATGTTCTGGCTTAGTCGTCTCAAATTACATTTGGATATCCTTTCTAAAATGCCCTTCCACATGTACATTGTGACTATTATTTACAACTACCTTAGATACAAATGATGAAAAAAAGAGATAATTTAATGCAGACCACACTGTCAAGAAAAATGTTCTTTTTTAACATTTTAATGGTAGAGCCAAAATATGGCAAACTCAGATTTGCCACACTCTCATGACAAATTGCCACTTGTGATTGGTGACAGGGTTGCCCACGCTGGCTATAGTGCAATGCAAATTGCAAGGAGACTGTGTCAATAGAGTAAACTCTAAAGAACAGAAATCAGCTTCTAGATAAATTAATTTGCCTTACCTTGACATGTGACATTAATAGGGTGACTAGAATTTTCACTTATATTGTTTTTCACAGTACAGATCACATGTCTCAGGACAGGATGGGGATTAATTGAAGTTATCCTGGTATTTTGCTGTGAATAATTGAAGCTGTCCCACACAGACTGCCCCTCTATGGTCCAGGAATATGCAGGGTTTGTTGCATTCTCCACACTGCATGAGAGCTCAGCTGTCCCATCTGCATGGCAGGAAAAGTTGACCATCGGCTTTGACACTGGTTCTGCAGGACAGAAAATTTTTATCACACTAATAGTCTTGCTGGGACTTTTGTCATGGAATGCGCAAAATTAACCCATTTAGAGACATTACACCATGAGTGACTTCATCCACTTGAAACTGTATAAACAATGGAGTGGGGAGATATTCAGCAGCGGTGACTAGGGCTTACAAAGCACATAGCCATCGTGGCTGAATACTAGCTCCAGATATTCAATGCTGGGGCCATATTAGGCCACTTGCATTGAATATCCGGGGCACCGCTTAGCATAGAAGCTAACCAGACAGTGGCGATATTGAGCCACTGCCCGATAGCTCCTATGGGTAATGATAGGCCAGCTTTTGCCATGCCTGTCTTTACCCACCAATCACTAACTGGGCAGCAGTTTAATATTGCCACTGCCCAGTTAGTGATGGGTACCAGCTCCGCTCTGCCCCAGCCCAGAATGCCCCAATGCTACCTGCATAGCATCGGGGCATGTAGCTTTGACACCCATGGATATTCAGCGATACTAATCATTCTAGTACTGCTGAATATTTATTTATTTATTTAACATCTCTTATATACCGCACTATTGTCATCAGCGCGGTTCACATGGAACAAAAAACATATACATACAGGATAACTGTAGTACATTTTACATTTAACAGGGTTTTGAAACTTGGAAGAAACAGGGGAGTCGGTGAATATCCCTCTAAGTGGCATTTACATGGTTTACAGGTATGTAAACCATGTAAATGCCTTTGAGTATCAGGTCCAATATAACTTAGCTCTACCAGGAGAACACTGGGATCATGACCCTGACAATACTGTAGAAATATCAGCTAGGACATTTCCATTCTCCCCGATAAAAAACTTTGTGCAAGAAAACCAGACATTTTAGCAAAGGAGAAAAAACAAAAGAATGACATTAATAATAACAGTCTGTACCAAGTGACTATTTTATACTGTGAGGAGAAAGAGAAGAAAGTGAAGCATGAAAAAATGTTAAGAGAGACTAAGCAAATGTGGCAGAAAGATACAGAAATTGTCACAATTGTATTGGGTATCACCAGGCAGATTAAAAAGAACTTCCAAGTGCATCTTGGTGTGTGTCCTGTATGTATTACAGCCTCTGAATTCCAGGAGGAGGCACTCTTTGGCAAAACACAAGTGTTGAGATGAGCACCAGCAGTAAATCTGAAAGACTGAGAACATACTCTGGCTTACGAAGGAGGTTAATTGTTGTCATGGCAGCAGTGGAAAATCATTTACTGTCTTTAATTCCAACCTTCACCCCCTTGCTCCATCTATCCCTTAACTCATCTTCTTGTTTCCCTAAGGTTACCAGATGTCCCTGATTTTAGAGAAGAAATCCACGTTGTCCATGTACTTTCTTTCTCTCTCTGTACATGTGAAGCATCAGGCAGCAGCCTACGGCGCAAAGAATCCACTTCATGTTGGCTGCCTGCATGCCATAAAGAGAGAGGTGAAATGGGACCCTGGCCCTCAGTAGTTGGTCCTAGAAGCCCAACCCTGCTACAGTGTACTGATGCTGACCTGACACTGATCCTACCTGACCCGATCTGGGACAAAGAGGAGCTGAGCTCAACAGTGCTCCTGTCCAACCACATGGACTGCTCCAGCATGCAATGAGACTCCAGCAACTGGCTGAGGCAACTCTATGCTGCAGTCTGGATAACCAAATTTGCGGTGGTGCCTGCTGCAGAATGGCAATTTTCAGCTAGGAGCCTGCCTGTAGTAGGACTGATGGGTGCAGTGGCATGGTGGGGGGGAGGGGGGGGAGGGGGGGGAGAGGGCAGGCATACAAAATTGCTTTTTATGTTTTTTTGTACTGCCAAGTGAAGCAAGGCAAGAGGGCTTGCTGGATTGAATGGGATGGAATGAGCACCCCAACAAGCCAGCATGTCCCCTTACTTCAGTGGACAGCATTAAAAAAAAAACAACAACAACAAAGCAACCTCCTCCCCCTCCCCCATCGCCAAAACAAAAATCCAGGAAGTCCCCTTACTTTAGTGGGCAGCACAAAAAACTCACAAAAAAGCAGCCCTGCACGCTCCTACCCCCCACCCAATCCAGCATATTCCCTTGTTTTAGTATGCAGCACAACCCCACTGATCCAAAAGATTCAGTGCTGTTTTTTGCGTATTTTTGTGCTGCTTGCTGAATTAGGGTGGAGGAGGGGGGAGGGAAGCAAAGGGAAAATGGTCAGCCCAGAGAGGAGGGCAAGGAAAGGAAGAGGGAGATCATGGACCATGGCGGAAGGAAAATAAGGGAGGATGTTGTACCGGGGGAAGGGGAACAAGGGAGAGATGATGAACTGAGAAGGGGAACAAGGAAAGCAAAGGGGAGATGGTGGATGCCAATGTTCTCAAGGTGCTCTTAGTAGATTATCATTTTTTATGGTGGAAATTTGCAGGGGGTGAGGTAGGAGAAGCGGTGACATTATCGCGCCATACGTAATGTTATCGCGTGATAATTATTGAACGATAATGTTACGTTTCGCGCGATAACGTCTCCGGCGGCATTAAGGCACACAGAGGGTGGAGTAAGTGTCTCCAGAGGGCAGAGGAAGGGGTCAATGGGCGGGGAGTGGGCGTGGCGAGGTTCCAGGTACACTAACGTCGGGATTTTAAGACCAGAACATTACCATGCTTGAAAACCTGGCGTTAGAGGGACAATTGCAGGAAAGAGAAACCATTTCAGTCAGCAATGTACAGCAAAGGCAGGGAGCCCAAGAAAAGAGATAGTAGTGATACATGTGCAGCAACAGCATAGTGCCCAAGTATGAAAGGGCACTACGGTGAGGCTGCAAATGGGGTACAGGGGGCTGCAGGCGGGACATGCAGTGGGGCAGCTGGGGCACAGGGTGGACTAGGCAGATGCCTAGGTGGCACATAGGAATGCAGAAATTGCAAATCAGCAAGCCAGCAACTGACCAAGGGCAAACATGCCCATGAGTGTGTGTCCCACAGTGTCCCAGGGGACAGTACCCAGCAGGTACCCCAAAGGGCACATAACATCGACAGGCGGTGCCGAGGGGAAGCACGGATGTCTATGTAGGCACCCCTACACCAGATCCCACACCATAGGTAGGCTGCGCACCTCCAGCACCACCGGCATTAGGGCATGTCAGCATGGTGGGGGAGGGGTGCTGGTGGTGGAGGGGGCAGTGGCAGCTACCCACAGCAGACCAAGGCCAAGCCCTGTTTAGGTGGGTGGCGTGCAGTGCAACAGACAAGGTCTGTCTGAAGAACAGTCATGGCATCCCCAGGAAATAGCCTGCCTTTGTGGCAACAGTTTGGTGCAGGACACACAGCCAGTGTGTTCAGGGGCAAAAGGTCACAGGTTCAAGTCCCAGCTGTGGCTTCTGCAGACCTTGTCCCTATATTTTACCCTACAGAACACATACACCATAAACATGTGCACTCCCTAGAGCAGCGGCCAACAAGGGCACAAACACCCACACACACAGGCTACACTATCAATATTCTCATGGAGAATCAGGCTTTTGGGCCCTGTGCGGAGCAGCAGCTAACACTACTGCCACCTGCATACCTTAGCAATGCCATCATAAACATGGAAACACGCTCCATATATATTAAACGTTTACTATGATGGATGTCAGATAACAGATCCTACATTAAACACAAATTGTTAACAGAGATTCATCATAGCAACCTTTCTGATATATTTGGAGTGTGTTTCCTGTTTGATTGTTTTCTGACAGTGTTTACCACCCCGGAGAGTGACCATAACAGTATTGACTACCTTAGCAATGCCTGCACTGTGCCCAGGACTGGTGTGGCGGCCAGGGCTGCCAACCACCTCTATCTTTGCACAATGCTGAAATAGGTGAGGAAGTGTGTGTATTGTGGTGATGCGCAGGTAGCTGAGCCCTTTAAAACTGGAAAAAAAGTTTTTTTCTCATGAGAGGGGGATGGGCTCACTAAAGCATAGCTCCCAGGCAGAAAGAGAAACTAGAACACACACTAACAGGGTTAGCTTGAAGCCACACCCAGCCTCTAGAGCTCGTGCAGGCAGAGAGGGGGTGGGGCCAGGGAAGGAAACAAGCTACAGGATATTTAACCTGCGTCACTCAGGAAGTGAGAGAGAACCAGGAGCAGAAGCAGAAGCAGAGAGAGAGAGAGGACGAGGACAAGGAAGGAAAGTTGCAGAACAAGCAGGACGTGCTCAGGAAAGACTGCATGCTAAAAGCCAGGAGGAGAGGCCAAGAGTCCAGAGGAACCAAGGGAAGAAACAGCAATCTAAGGCTGTGAGGCCTGGTGGTTCAAAGGGGACCAGCCACAACTCCCAAGGCAAGTGCAAAGGTTGTGGGCATGAGAGGAGCTGGGGAAGAAGTCAGGATTATATGACTGATTCTGAAAGTAGCAGCTCCAGTCCTGGGTCTTTGAACAGACAGTACAGGAAACCAGTTAAAAGGAGGGTTTCTGCCAGTAAAGCAACTCATGTATGTCCTGAACAGGACTGGCTAAGAGAAGCAAGGGCAAGAGCTTCTGACCCGGTGAAAAGGGGGAGCCAGAAGTTAAAATGGGGAAGCTTTTTAAACTTTTAAAAGAAGTACAGCAGAGCGTTCCAGAACGTGCCCCAAGCCCTGAGTGTTATAGCACCCCAGAAGAAATGGAAATAGAACTGTATTCAGACAGTCCAATGTCCTCTGCAGAATCCATGGAGTGTGGGATTTGCATAAGCCAGGTTTAAAGCTTTTATAAGAAGGCTGTAGTAACAGGTTAAGAAGACAATCTGTGCTGGTGTTATTGTGTGCCAAAGTGAAGAGCAGACAAGAAGTCACAAAAACCTCGGTGTTTAAAAGCAGCCAGTTTTACCTCTGAAGAAGCCAGGTTAAGAAGGCTAGTGGTTTTAAACCAAGAGGCAGCACAGGAGAGATGTCCTAATCTGCAGCAGCTGATAATGCCAAGTCAAAAACTGTCTTACTGAAGTTTTTGTGAAACTGTGCATTTAACAGTGTTATACTGCTTTTGTAAAATGGAAGAAGCTAAAAGGTATCAAGAGTGAAGAAACTACTTGAAGAATATTTGCTGAGAAGTTTAATGGAGAAAATATCCTGTATTTTCAGTTTGCTATTTCTGTTCGCCTTATCAAGGTCATTTGCCTCAGCAAGGTCATTTGTCAACTTTGGTTCCAGAAAGAAAGAAATAAAAAGCAATTTATGTTTAACAAATTGTCCTGTGCTCCTCTTCCACTCGTTTTGCTTACAAAGCAAACCCACAACTACACAAAGAAGAGTGATGACCAGCGCTCCCCACTAGGCAACCGCCTAGACGGACAGGGCGCGGCCACAGGTGGCGTAGTGAGTTGGATTTTTCGCTGGAAGCAAGTTGGCACGCTAGAGAGGCAAGCCGGACTAAAGGCGAAGGAGAGACATCCCCAGGAGCAGCCGAGTCAACCCCAGGTCTGCAGAGCAGAAGGGAAAATCCGGAGTGGCGGTGGAGCTGGATTCCGGATCAACGGAGTTGACAAAGTGAGACTCTGCACCAGAACCAGGTAACCCGTAGGCTGGAGGGTTAATTCTGGACAGCACTGGTGTAAGAGGGTGGCTGTGGGAATAATCACCAAGGAAGGGGAAAATAGAAAAAAAGAGTTCCGCACTTGGTGTTGGTGTTTTTGTTCTCTCCACAGGAAAGCGGAGCCATGGAATCGCGAGACATCCTGGACTGGGCGGCAGGCCAATTAGCCAAACAGCAGGCGTTGTCCATGCAGAGCCTGGAGCAGGCAAAGGCGTTGTTCCAGTCACAGCAAGCGCCGCTCATTGAGGCAATGTCCAGCTGGCTGAAGGCCCAAGGAAAGAAGGAAAATGCTGCCAGGACTGTGCCAGGTGCAGGGGCAGGTTTTCAGGGCTGGGACTGGCCAGGGACTGGGACTTTCTCAGGTGGGCGCCTCACGAAAGAGGACGATGTGGAGGATTACATTGAGGCTTTCGAGAGGATAGCTCTCTTAGCCGGATGGCCAAAAGAGCAGTGGGCGCTAAGGTTCGCCGCTTCTCTCACTGGCGAAGCCTTAGCGGCCTACAGAGCTATGCCTGCTGGTATGGTTAAGAATTATGAGGATGTAAAACAAGCTGTGAAAGATCGCTTAGGTTTGAATCCGGCGGTCTATCGCGGGCAGTTGCGCACATGCAAGTTGAGGCCAGGTGAGACGCCTCAGGCATTGTATCACCGTGTGAAAGGCCTGGTGTACAAGTGGCTGATGCCAGAAGTGAAGGATATGGAGTCTGTATTAGATACAATTATCCTAGAGCAATACATGGAGTCTGTACCAAGCAGCGTGCAAACCTTCCTAGTACTCCAAGATTGCAAAAACACTCGGGAGGCCATTGCTTTGACCGACCGCTTTCTGGAGGCTAACAAGTTAAGCCCAGAGAGAGGGGGTGTTTTTAAAAACAACAAAATGGAGTTACTAGAAAGGAAGGCCCAGCTTGAGGAATGTGCAGAGGAAAATGTAAAGCTGTACAGAAGAAATAATGTGCAGAGAAAGTGTTTCTCGTGCGGAGAAGCTGGACATTTAAAGAGGGACTGTAGAGCCAAGAAGGCCTTGATAACAAACCAGCACAGAGAGGCAGGAGAAGGGTTCCTGTTGAGGGTGGAGGTAGAGGGGATACCAACGGAGGCATTATTGGACTCAGGCGCAGACCAATCTATGATTTCCCAGAGGCTCTGGCATCAAATAGAGGCGAAAGACAAACCCTCGCCACTGACCTCTGGGAATCATATTAGGATACGCTGTGTCCATGGCGCCACTTCTACCTACCCCGTACAGTCTGTGATAATAGAGGGAGTAGGCCTGAGAAAACAGATGGAGGTGGCCATAGTACCCAAGCTTCCACACGAGGTAGTTCTGGGCCGTGACTGGCCACAGTTCAGGAAGGGTTTAGCGGAAGAGTTGCAGGGTGAAGCCAACCAACCAGCTACCTTTCCACAGGCAGGTAGTTTAGCCAGGGAGAAAACCTTACCCCAGATAGGAAAGGTTGCTGACCCCAGGCTAGGAGAAAATAGGGCTACTGAAAATACCGCAGCCAGGGAGAAAACCTTACCCCAGTTAGGAAAGGTGGCTGACCCCAGGCTAAAGGACAGTAAAAAAGGTATGATTACTACCCGTACAGGTTGTAAGCCCATACAAAAAGGAAATAGCCCTCAGGAAGACCCGGTGCCAGGGACATCCTTCCAGGGGGACTTAATCACTCCTGCCAAAAACATTCCTAGGAAAGGAAAACCTGAAAGGAGGCGGGAGAGGAAGACCAGGGTGCAGAACAGGGCTGATTTGATAGCCGGACAGGAATTGCCCTCGATTCCTGCCGAGTTAAAAGAGAAATTTCCCTCCTTTCCCGGGGAACAGAGGGCAGATCCTGCCTTAAGCCGAGCATTCGAAAATGCCAGAGAAGGATCTGAGACCCTACCAAGATTTCTCTTGGAAGACAATGTGTTATATAGGGAAAGTATAGATGCACGGTCAGGTGACACTAGGAGACAGTTAGTGGTACCTCATTCTTTTAGGAGCATAGTTTTAAAATTAGCTCACGTTCACCCGATGGGAGGGCATAAAGGGGTAGAAGGGACCTTAGAGCGAGTATTAGCTAGGTTTTATTGGCCCGGTGTTTATAGGGAGACGTCAAGATTTTGTGCCTCTTGCCGGTCCTGTCAGAAGGTCGTGGCGAATCATCCGCCGGGGGTGCCTAAAATTCTAACTGACTTGAAAGGCCGCTTGCAGCGTATGGCAGAAGCGGTGGAAGGGAATTTAAAAGCGAGTCAGGCCCGTCAGAAGGCTTATCATGCCCGACGAGCACGATCTCGTGTCCTGAGAGTAGGAGATAAGGTACTGGTAAGGGTTGCCGCGGCCAGTTCCGAAGTTGAAAATGCCTGGACAGGGCCCTACAGGGTTTTAAAACGGGTGGGTCCTGTGACATATACTTTGGAAACCGGGAAGGGGAGGCAGCAAGTGTACCATATCAGTGTACTACGCCCATGGCAGGAGCGGGCTGTGGAAGTAGCTACAGAGCAGGACAATGACCCACCAGCTTTAGTTAGGATTACCAGCTGTGCGCGGGTTGTGGCGCCAGCCGGTAATAGCTTAAGGGGGGGGGGGGGGATATGTGGTGATGCGCAGGTAGCTGAGCCCTTTAAAACTGGAAAAAAAGTTTTTTTCTCATGAGAGGGGGATGGGCTCACTAAAGCATAGCTCCCAGGCAGAAAGAGAAACTAGAACACACACTAACAGGGTTAGCTTGAAGCCACACCCAGCCTCTAGAGCTCGTGCAGACAGAGAGGGGGTGGGGCCAGGGATGGAAACAAGCTACAGGATATTTAACCTGCGTCACTCAGGAAGTGAGAGAGAACCAGGAGCAGAAGCAGAAGCAGAGAGAGAGAGAGGACGAGGACAAGGAAAGAAAGTTGCAGAACAAGCAGGACGTGCTCAGGAAAGACTGCATGCTAAAAGCCAGGAGGAGAGGCCAAGAGTCCAGAGGAACCAAGGGAAGAAACAGCAATCTAAGGCTGTGAGGCCTGGTGGTTCAAAGGGGACCAGCCACAACTCCCAAGGCAAGTGCAAAGGTTGTGGGCATGAGAGGAGCTGGGGAAGAAGTCAGGATTATATGACTGATTCTGAAAGTAGCAGCTCCAGTCCTGGGTCTTTGAACAGACAGTACAGGAAACCAGTTAAAAGGAGGGTTTCTGCCAGTAAAGCAACTCATGTATGTCCTGAACAGGACTGGCTAAGAGAAGCAAGGGCAAGAGCTTCTGACCCGGTGAAAAGGGGGAGCCAGAAGTTAAAATGGGGGAAGCTTTTTAAACTTTTAAAAGAAGTACAGCAGAGCGTTCCAGAACGTGCCCCAAGCCCTGAGTGTTATAGCACCCCAGAAGAAATGGAAATAGAACTGTATTCAGACAGTCCAATGTCCTCTGCAGAATCCATGGAGTGTGGGATTTGTATAAGCCAGGTTTAAAGCTTTTATAAGAAGGCTGTAGTAACAGGTTAAGAAGACAATCTGTGCTGGTGTTATTGTGTGCCAAAGTGAAGAGCAGACAAGAAGTCACAAAAACCTCGGTGTTTAAAAGCAGCCAGTTTTACCTCTGAAGAAGCCAGGTTAAGAAGGCTAGTGGTTTTAAACCAAGAGGCAGCACAGGAGAGATGTCCTAATCTGCAGCAGCTGATAATGCCAAGTCAAAACCTGTCTTACTGAAGTTTTTGTGAAACTGTGCATTTAACAGTGTTATACTGCTTTTGTAAAATGGAAGAAGCTAAAAGGTATCAAGAGTGAAGAAACTACTTGAAGAATATTTGCTGAGAAGTTTAATGGAGAAAATATCCTGTATTTTCAGTTTGCTATTTCTGTTCGCCTTATCAAGGTCATTTGCCTCAGCAAGGTCATTTGTCAACTTTGGTTCCAGAAAGAAAGAAATAAAAAGCAATTTATGTTTAACAAATTGTCCTGTGCTCCTCTTCCACTCGTTTTGCTTACAAAGCAAACCCACAACTACACAAAGAAGAGTGATGACCAGCGCTCCCCACTAGGCAACCGCCTAGATGGACAGGGCGCGGCCACAGTATGTCTATCCAGTGTTTTGTGGCTGCCTACACCTTACTGAGTCCACAATGCTTACACTGTTTCCAGCGTTAGCCAGCCATTGTGCATAATGAGGAGCAAGGTATTGTGGGTATGGCCCAGACACAGCAGTCTGGGCATGATGCATCTGCACAGGGCATAGGGCAATGGCTGGGATAGTGTAGTGCCCGACCACCACCTGCATAGACAGGGTGGACACAGAAGGTCATGCTGGGAGGTCAGTCTTACCCTGACTGAGCAATGACCATGGCATGTCTAGGTTCCCACATAGTGCTAGGCAGTGCTTCTCTCATGTGATATCAATTGGTTCCTTTTTCTGGGGCCCAATCACTGACATACTTGTTTGGGGTGTGTGTGCTTACATCCCACCTTTGGGTGCACACAGTTCTTTCAGGAGTATGTACTAGCTAGCAGACTGTCTGCAGTTAGCATATGTATGGTTGCAACACCTTGCAGGGTGCAGTGGGTGAAGGCTGACTGTGCCCTCTGCTGGTGAATGTCAGATTAGGGGTGGGGTGCAGGCAGCTGTGCTTTTCCAGGGATCCTGCCTGTGCCTTAAGTGATAAATGCAGATCTGCATTAACTGCTCTGGAGGGTGCCTATTCCCCCAGCAGGAATGGTCCCCTTTACTGCTTCCGATGTAGTGTGTGGATCTGTTGGATAAGATCCTGTCCCCAACCCTGATCCAGTGAGGGCGGGTTGGGTGGTGCTACTGCATAATCTGCTTTTGGGTCCAAACACCATCCTTCTCCTCTAACATTTGGCCACAGCAACCACACAGGATTATGCACTACTCTGGGTGCATCATGGATCAGTACTGATGGACACAGGTGTATCTGCAGGGACTACCTGTTACACTCTGGCACTGATAGGGACCTGCAGCACAGCCTATCTCAGCCAAGCCAGATGCTGCAGACCTGGTGCTGGGCGCCCCATCTACCCTCAGGGTGAGCACAGGAACCGCACAATGTCACGGTCTGTAGCTACTCTGTGCCAGTACACACACAGTCAGTTCCCCCTACCAAGCCGAGGTGCTGTGGAGGCACATACTCCATCTTGTGATCAGATGTAGACTGCTGATCTGCATGTGCAGTGCATCATGGGTATGGGTGGGTTTACCCTATCCTGGTAACTACAGCAGACAGGTTGTGCTGTGACCTGCAGTCTTTCTGTAGCCAGCCAGCACTGTGTTAACAGCTATAGAGATGTAGCCCACTGGTTACGGCAATGACTGTGGAGGCAGAGGTCATGAGTTTGATCCCACAGTGGTGCTGTTGGAGGGATTTCCTTTTAATTTAAATCAGTGCTAGCAGCAAAAACACCTTCACAGTGCCGTAACCTAAGGTGCCTCATAAGGCACCCTATAAAGCACCCTATAGGGGACATTATAAGGTGTCTTGGCGGACAGGGCACTTTATAATGTGCCCTATGGGATGCCCTATAGGGCGCCTTATGAGGCACTTTAGGTTACGGCACTGTGAGGGTGTTTTTGCTGGCAGCACTGATTTAAATTAAAAGGAAATCCCTCAGACAGCCTTATTATATAACACCACTGCCAGATTGAACTCATGATCTCTGCCTCCATAGTCATTGTAGTCACCAGTGGGCTACATCTCTATAGCTTCTAACACTGTGCTAGCATGGACTTAAGGTTAACTTGCATTAACGAACCAAGGCACCCTCTATCGCGCGATACAGATTCATTGCTACCTTCCTGCTGGAACGCCCACTACCTTATATGGCATTCCTCACATTAACGCTGCAACTAGCACCGGTAACATTAGGACGGTTTAGTGAACATACCCTTAAGTGGTTGGCTCCCACATCTCCCACATTCTGCATGAGTTTCCTGATAGACCTCGAAAATGGAAGTCTCTGGCTCAGTTTAGGAGACTTTGCAGGTCTGTGCATGTTTTTAGTTTTTTTATTCCTTACAACTGATGGCTAAATAAACTGATTTAATTATATTCTTCCAATTCCAATTTGGAATGTTTTCAGGTTGAGGCCAGGGTGCCATATAGAGTCAAAGGCTTTTGTAATTATTCTCTCTGAGGAAATACATTTTACATAAGGTTAACAGACTTTTTTCAGGCAATTCTTGGACACTTAGGGGTATGTTTACTAAACCGTGCTAATGTTACCGGCACTAGGTGCAGCGTTAACATGAAGAATGTCATATAAGGAAGTGGGCGTTCAGGTGTCAAGGTAGCAATATCTTTTGATCGCGCAATAGAGGGCGCCTTGGCTCGTTATCGCGCGGTAACCTTAATTCCATGCCAGCGCTCTGTTAAATGCTATGGAGGTGTAGCCCACTGGTTAATACAATGACTGCCAAGCCAGAGGTCGTGGGTTTGATCCCTCAGAGGGTTCATCTAATAAGGCTGTCTGAGGCAATCCCTTTTCCTGCCTGTAACAGTCAGACACATCTGTACAATCTGTGCTGCCAGCAAAAACACCCTCATCTCCTTGCTGTAACCTAAGGTGCCTCATAAGGCATCTTATAATGTGCCCTATAGGGTGCCTTATAATGTGCTCTATAGGATGGGGTATGCGCCTATATGGCATATTATAAGGCACCCTATAGGGCACACTATAAGGTGCCTTAGTGGACAAGGGCACCTTATAATGTGCCCTAGGGGGTGCCTTATAATGTGACCTATAGGGCACTTTATACAGCACCTTGGCTGACAAGGCACTTTATATTGTGCCCTATAGGTTACGGCACTGAGGTGAGGGTGTTTCTGCTGGCAGCCCAGATTGTAGAGATGTGTCTGACTGTTACAGGCAGGAAAAGGGATTGCCTTGGACAGCTGTATTAGATGAGACTTCTGAGGGATTGAACCCATGACCTCCAGCTTGGCAGTCATTGTATTAACCAGTGGACTACACCTCTATAGCATGTAATATTGTACTGGCTGGCTAAAGAAAGACTGCAGGTCACCACACAAAATGTTTGCTGTGGTTACAAGGACAGGGTAAACCCACCAGTACCCATGATGCAATGCAGATGCAGAACAGCAGTCTACATCTGATCACAGGATGGGGTATGCGCCTCTACAGCACCTCAGCCTGGTAGGGGGAACTGACCAAGTGTGTTACTGGCACAGAGTAGCTACAGACCATGACATTGTGCGGTTCATGCGTTCACCCTGAGGGTGAGGTGGGGCGCCCAAAACCAGGTCCGCAGCACCTGGCTTGGCTAAGATAGGCTATGCTGCAGCTCCTCATCAATGCTAGTGTGTGAGGGCATGTCCTTGCAGACACATCTAGGATGCACCTGTGTCCATCTGTATTTCCTAGTCATGTATAGCCCTTATGGATTATGATGCACCCAGAATAGTGCATATACTGAGTGGCTAGCATGGTCACTTGTCTAAAGAGCAGCAGAGGGTCTGGACCCACATGGGGATTATGGAGCACCACCCAACCGGCCCTCTCCAGGTCAGGGTGGGGGAACAGGATCTACCACCAAAAGAACCACACTCTACATCTGTGCAATGGAGGCAGTAGAGGGGGATCATCAACCCCAGTCCTGCTGGGAAAAGGGCACCCTCCAGGGCAGTCAATGCAGATCTGTACCTATCCCATAGGGCACAGGCAGTAGGCTTGGAAAGAGCTCAGCTGCCCCCCACCACAATCTGACATTCACCAGCAAAGGGCACAGTCAGTCCACACTCACTGCACCCTACAAGGTGTTCCAGCCATACACATGCTAACTACAAACAGTCTGCTAGTCAGTACATAGTACATGTTTTTAGAGGAACTACGTGCACCCAGAAGTGGGCTGTAAGCACAAACACAAAGCAGGCATGTCAGTGATTGGACCCCAGAAAGAACTCACAGATATCACTTGAGAAGAACAGTGTATAGTACTACGTGGGAACCCAGACATGCCAAGGTAACTGCTCAGTCAGGGTGAGAGTGACCTCCCATCATGACATGCTGTGGCCACCCTGTCCGTGCAGGTGGTGGTCGAGCACTACAATGTCTCAACCATTGCCCTCTGCCCTGTGCAGATGCATCCTGCCCAGACTGCCCTGTCCGGCCCATACCCACAATACCTTGCTCCTCATTATTCACATTGGAAGGCTAACGCTGGAAACAGTGTAAGCACTGTGGGCTCAGTAAGGTGTAGGCAGCCACTAAACACTGGATAGACATACACACACTCTCACACCTATTTCAGCATTGTGCAAAGATAGAAGTGGTTGGCAGCCCTGCCCGCCATACTTGTCCTGAGCCCAGTGCAGGCATTGCTAAGGTATTCATTACTGTTAGGGTCACCCTCTGGGGTGGTAACCACCGTCAGAAAAATACAAAACACACTCCACATACATCAGAAAGGTTGCAATGATGAATCTCTGTTAACAAACTGTGTTTAATTTAGGGCTTGTTATCTGATATTAGTCATAGCAACCTTTTGATATATGTGGCTCGTGTTTCCATGTTTATGACTGTGCTAAGGTATGCAGGTGCTAGTGGTGGTAACTGCTGCTCCATGCCGGGCCCAACAGCCTGACTCTACATGAGGCTTTGGATAGGGGAGCCTGGGGGTGTGGGTGTTTGTGCCCCTGTTGGCCGATGCTCTAGGGAGTGCACATGTTTATTTTGTATGTGCTCTGTAGGGTAAAATATAAGAACATGGTCTGCAGGAGCCACAGCTGGAACTTGAACCTTTGACCTTCTGCTCCTGAAAACAATGGCTATGTGTACTGCACCAAACTGGGGCTACAGAGGCAAGTCATTCCCTGGGGATACCATGACTGTTTGTCAGAAAAACCTTGTCTGTTGCACTGCACTCCACCCACCTAAACCGGGCCTGGCCTTGGTCTGCTATGGGCAGATGCCTCTTCCCCCTCCACCACAAGCACCCCTCCCCCACCATGCTGACATGCCCTTATGCTGGTGGTGCTGGTGGTGCGCAGTCCCAGGCCATCCAGTGTACCGGTAGGTGGCAGCCTATGGTGTGGGGTCTGGGGTAGGGGTGCCTACATAGACATCCACTCTTCCCCCGACACCTCCTGCCAATGTTATGTGCCCTTTGGAGTACCTGCTGGGTACTATCCCCTGGGACACTGTGGGACACACACTCGTGGGCTTGTTTGACCTTGGTCAGTTACTGTCGCACTGGATTTCAGTTTCTGCCTTCCTATGTGCCACCTAGGCATCTGCCTAGTCCACCCTGTGCCCAAGCTGCCACACTGCATGTTCTGCCTGCAGCCCCCTGTACCCCATTAGCAGCATCAGCATAGTTCCCTATCACACTTGGGCACTATGCTATTACTGCACATGTAGCACTACTATCACTTTTCTTGGGCTCCCTGCCTTTGCTGTACATTGCTGACTGAACTGGTTTCTCTCTCCTGCAATTGTGCCTCTAACGCCAGGTTTTCACTCGTGGTAATTTTCGGCCCTTCGTTTCACAGTGTTAGTGTAGCAGGAGCCTCACCCCGCCCACTCCCCACCCATTGACCCTTCTCTCCGCCCTCTGCGGGACTTAACGCCGCCGGGGACATTATCATGTGATACATAACGTTATGTTATTGTGCAATAACATTACATATTGCGCGATAACATAGCTGCTGCGAAGTTATCGCTGTTTAGTAAACATACCCCTTAGGGGTATGTTTACTAAACCGTCTTAATGTTACCGGCGCTAGTTACAGCATTAATGCCATATAAGGTAGTGGGCGTTCCGGAGGGAAGATTGCAAGGAATCGGTATCGCGCGATAGTGGGCGCCATGGCACATTAACGTGTGTTAACCCTAAGTTCATGCCAGCGCAGGGTTAGAAGCTATAAAGATGTAGCCCTCTGGTTACTGCAATGACTGCAGAGGCATAGGTTATGCGTTTGATCCTGCAGTGGTAGGCTGTCTGAGGCATTTCCTTTTAATTTAAATCTGTGCTGCCAGCAAAAACACCCTCACAGTGCCGTAACCTAAGTGCTGCATAAGGCGCCCTATAAGGCACTCCATAGGGCACGTTATAAAGTACCCTGTCCGCCAAGGCACCTAATAATGTGCCCTATAGTGCACTTTATAGGGCGTCTTATGAGGCACCTTAGGTTATGGTACTGTGAGGGTGTTTTTGCTGGCAGCACTGATCTAAATTAAAAGGAAAAGGCTCAGACAGCCTTACTAATAACACCACTGTGGGATCAACCCATGACCTCTGCTTTCACAGTCATTGAAATAACCAGTGGGCTACATCTCTATAGCATCTAGCACACTGCTGGCTGGCTACAGAAAGACTGCAGGTCACTACATAAACTGTCTGCTGTGGTTACCAGGATAGGGTAAACCCACCCGTACCCATGATGCACTGCACATGCAGATCAGCAGCCTACATCTGATCACAAGATGGGGTATGCGCCTCTATAGCACCCCAGCTTGGTAGGGGGAACTGACCAAGTGTGTTACTGGCACAAAGTAGCTACAGACTGTGACATTGTGCAGTTCCTGTGCTCACCCTGAAGGTGAGGTGGGGTGCCCAGCACCAGATCCGCAGCACATGGCATGGCTGACATAGATTATGCTGCAGGTCCCCATCAGTGCTAGTGTATGGTAGATAGTCCTTGTAGATGCACCTAAGATATACCCGTGTCTATCTGTATTTTCTAGTCACGTTTATCCCTTGTGGACTATGATGCACCCAGATTAGTGCATATTCTGTGCACTTACCATGGTCACATGTTATAAGAGAAGGGTGGTGTTCCTCACAGGTAACTTATAAACAAACTGAGCACCCTAGGGATGGATCCTAAAGTTACTGCTTGGGTTAGAAATTGGTTGGTTGGTTGGTTGGTTGGGTTGGTTGGTTGGGTTGGTTGGTTGGTTGGTTGGGTGGGTTGGGTGGGTTGGGTGGGGTGGGGGTTGGGTGGGGTGGGTGGGGTGGGGGTTGGGTGGGGTGGGGGTGGGGTGGGGTTGGGTGGGTGGGTTGGGTGGGGTGGGGTGGGGTTGGTTGGGTGGGTTGGGTGGGGTGGGGTGGGGTGGGTTGGGTGGGTGGTGGGGTGGTTGGGTGGTTGGTTGGTTGGTTGGTTGGTGGGTTGGGTTGGATGGGTGGGTGGGTGGCAACAAAAAGTACAGGTAAATGGAGCTCACTCTGCGGAGAAGGATGTTACCAGGTGTGTGCCCCAGGGATCTGTCCTTGGTCTGATTCTTTTTAACATCTTTGTTAGTGATATAGTGGAAGGGCTGTTGGGTAAGGTTTGCCTCTTTGTGGATGATACCAAAATGTGCAATAGAGTAGACACCCAGGAAGGTGTAGATAACATGAGGAGGGATCTAGCTAAGCTTGAAGAATGGTCTAGAATTTGGCAGCTGGGATTTGATGTTAAAAAATGCAAGGTCATGCATTTGGGCTGCAGCAATCCAAGGGAGCAATATAGTATAGGGGGTGAAGTACTTTTGTCCACTAAAGAAGAGCAGGACCTAGGCGTGTTTGTGCCTGATGATCTTAAAGTAGCTAAACAGGTAGAAAAGGCGATGGCAAAAGCTAGAAGGATGCTTGGGTGCATATGGAGAGGGATGGCTAGCAGAAAAAAGGAGGCGATAGTGTCTCTGTATAAGTCTTTGGTGCAACCTCATTTGGAATATAGTGTGCAATTCTGGAGACGACACCTTCAAAAGGATGTGAACAGGATGGAGTCGGTGCAGAGGGTGGCTACTGAAATGATTAGTGGTCTTCATTATAAAGCATATGAGGACAGACTTAAGGATCATAATATGTACGCCTTAGAGGAAAGGCGGGATAAAAGTGATATGATTGAGATGTTTAAATACCTCTGTGGCTTAAATGTTTAGGGTGAGAGCCTCTTTCAATTGAAAGCAAGTTCTGCTATGAGGGGACATGGGATGAGGGTGAAGGGAGATAGATTCAGGAGTGATATGCGGAAATATTTCTTTACGGAAAGAGTGGTGGAACCATGGAATAGTCTCCCAGTGGAGGTAGTAGAGATGAGGACAGTAACTGAATTCAAAAAAGTATGGGACAAACACAGAGGATCTCTAAAGCTAAAAAGGGGACCGTTGTAGTTGTTGATATGGAAGAACAGACTAGATGGGCCATGTGGTCTTTTTCTGTCGTCATATTTCTATGTTTCTATGTGTTTGGACCCAAAAGCGGATTATGTAGCACCACTCAACCCACCCTCTGTGGGTCAGGGTGGGGAACAGGATCTCCCAACAATAGACCCACATTCTACATCTCTGCAATGGTGGAAGTAGAGGGGACCATCAACCCCAGTCCTGCTGGGGAATAGGCACCCTACAGGGCAGTCAATGCAGAACTGTACACATCACATAAGGCACTGGCAGACATGCAGTAGACCTGGAAAAGATCAGCTGCCCCCCCCCCCCCACCACTATCTGACATTCACCAACAGAGAGCACAGTCTGTCTCCACCCACTGCACAGTGTTCCAGCCAAATACATACTAACTGCAGACAGCCTGCTAGCTAATACATAGTGCATGTTCCTGGAAGAACAGTGTGCACCCAAAAATGGGATATGAGCACACACACCAAGAAAGTATGTCAGTGATTGAACCCCAGAAAAAGGAACACACAAATATCACTTGAAAGAAATAGTGTATAGCATTATGGGGGAACGTAGCCATGCCATGGTCACTGCTCAGTCAGGGTGAAAGTGACCTCCCAGCATGAAATGCTGTGGCCACCCTGTCCATGCAGGTGGTGGTCGGGTACTACAATGTCCCAGCCATTGCCCTATGCCCTGTGCAGATGCATCCTGCCCAGACTGCTGTGTCCGGGCCATATCCACAATACCTTGCTCCTCATTATGCACATTGGCAGGCTAAAACTGGAGACAGTGCAAGCATTGGGGGCTTAGTAAGGTGTAGGCAGCCACAAAACACTGGTAGACATAAACACACTCCCACACCTATGTCAGCATTGTGCAAAGACTGAGGTGGTTGGCAGCTCTGGCCGCCACACCAGTCCTGGGCACAGTGCAGGCATTGCTATGGTATTCAATACTGTTAGGGTCACACTATCCGGGGTGGTAAACACTGTCAGTAACAAAATATGAAACACACTCCACATATATCAAAAGGTTGCTATGATGAATCTCTGTTAACAAATTGTGTTTAATGTAGGATCTGTTATCTGACATTGATCTTAGCAACCTTTTGATATATATGGAACGTGTTTCCATGTTTATGACGGCATTGCTAAGGTATGCAGGTGCTAGTATTGGTAGATGCTGCTCCGCGCAGGGCCCAACAGCCTGACTCTCCATGAGGCTTTGGATAGTGGAGCCTGTGGGTGTGGGTGTTTGTGCCCCTGTTGGCCTATGCTCTAGGGCAGAGGTTCCCAACTCCAGTCTTGGTGGGCCCAACACGATTCAGGTTTTCATGCTGTCCCTAATGAATATGCATGAGATACATTTGTATACAATGGGGGCGGTGCATACAAATGCATCTCAAGCATATTTCTTAGGAACAGCATGAAACCTGAATGGTGTTTGGCCCTTCAGGATTGCCGTTGGGACTGCTCTAGGGACTGCACATGTCTATGGTGTATCTGCTCTGTAGGTTAAAATATAGGCGTGTATGGCGTGTTTATTTTATCTGCAATAGGGGTTCCTTCTTTATTACCACGGTTTAGTTCTGGTTAAAATATAGGGATATGGTCTGCAGGAGCCACAGCTGGGACCTGAACCTGTGACCTTTTGCCCCTGAACACACTGGCTGTGTGTACTTGTCACAGAGACAGGTCATTCCCTGGTGATACCATTACTGTTTGTCAGACAGACTTTGGGGCATGTTTACTAAAAGCCGCACAATTGCGTGCCGCACAATAGCGCACGGAAACGCGGCACTCAAACGCTCAGAAACGCTCTTAAATGCCCCGCACAAGTGCGTGTGGGCCCCGCACAATTCCGCGCCGCACTAACGCACCCCGCACAAGTACCCGGCCCGCAAATGTCCGATAGAGGCGTGGAAAGGCATTCTGAGGGCGGAGGAAGGCTCCCGAGGGGCGGAGAGACAGGGTCAATGGGCGGGGAAGGGGAGGGGAGAGGCTCCCCGCACATGATCGGGGCCGAATTCACAGGTTAAAAATAGCGCGAGTGAAACACTCACGGTAGAGGGCATTTAAAAGGGAAGAGAAAACATTTCGCGTCAGCAATGTACAGGGAAACCTGGGAAACCTGCAAAACGTGAGCAGTGTGATACATGTGCACAGAACAAAAGTGCAAATAAAGATAGAAAAAGACCCAAACAAAAATATTAAAAATAGGAAGTCAGCTGGAGAACCCCGATATTAATGGGCAACAATAAGAAACACACCCAGGAAAGCTCCAAACAAATGAAATGATGTTTGGAAGGGGCTACGGAGCGGAGACCCTTCCAAAAACCATTTCCTTTTTTCTGAGCCTTCCTGGGAGTGTTTGCTATGGTTGCCCATTAATATCACTGTTGCCCAGCTTGGTTATATTTATCCCCAGTTTTTCGTGGT
This sequence comes from Ichthyophis bannanicus, assembly GCA_033557465.1. NCBI lineage: Eukaryota > Metazoa > Chordata > Amphibia > Gymnophiona > Ichthyophiidae > Ichthyophis > Ichthyophis bannanicus. The sequence continues at coordinate 391,863,022 of CM066034.1, read as the reverse complement.
CGGTTGAGGGGTTTATTTGCACTTTTGTCACCAGACAAGGTGACTGAGCCCACAGTACAAATGTGCAGAGCAGGGTTTTTGACTCTTTTGGTCAGGTTTTCCACCCCCAGGGACTGCATTATCCCTGTGGCCACAGTGTGGTGCAGCGGACAGAGGCAGTACCTCTAGGACCAGAGGGTCACAGGTTCAAATCCAAGCTGGGGCTCCTGCCAACCCAGTCCCCATATTTTACCCACCACCAAACAGAGATAGTAAAGACACTCCTTTATTGCAGAGAACATAAGCATGGTTCACACACCCATTTTGTACCCAACACCACACACACACCATAACAATGGGCATTACCGACAGCCGAGTCCCCCAAATGCAGTCCTGGAGTGCCACAACTCATTCAGGTCATATGCTTTTCCAAGATACGGACATGCCAGCATGTTGGCGGAAGGGTACAGGTGGTGGAGGGGGCAGTGGCTGCTAGCCACAGAAGACAGAGGCCGAGCCATGTGCAGGCTGGCATGTCCACTGCAACATAGGCCCTGTCGGATGTACAGTCATGGACCTCCCAGGGAATTCAGCACATCTGTGGCAACATGGTGGTGCAGTGCACACAGACAGTGTGTGCAAGAACAAAAGGTCACAGGTTCAAAGCCCAGCTGGGGCTACTGCCAATCCTGTCCACATATTTTCCCCACAACTAAACCATGTTAGTAAGGGCAATCCTTTATTTCTGGAGACATACGCATTGGTCATACGCCTATCTTTTACACCACCAGGCACAGACACCATGACCAGGGGCATTACCTAGAGCAGAGTCACACAAATGCAGTCCTGGAGGACCACACACCATTCAGGTTCCATGCTGCCACTCATACAAATAACTGTGCTGTATATCTATGCACCACCCCCATGGCATGTAGATGTAGCTCATGCATATTCATGAGGGACAGCAGGAGACACCAAACAGTGTATTGCAAACCGGGACTGGATTCGGGAACCTCTGCCGTACAGCAGCAGCCAACAGGGGCAGACACACCCACACCCACACCCACAGGCCCCATTGGCCAATGCCTCCTGGAGAGGCAGGACATTGGGCCCTGCGTGCATCTCCCAATACCAGCACCTGCATACCTTAGCAATGTCACCCTACACCTGGGTATATGGTACACAGCTCTCAAACGTTTGCTATGAGTACTGGCAGATAGATATCCCTACGTTACGCACAGTCTGCTCTTTGAGCCCCATCATAACAATCTATCTGATGTCTGCGGTGTGTGCCTCAGGTCTGGGTCCCTGACAGTGTTTACCACCCTGGGGAGTGACCCCCAACAGTATTGCATACCATATCCATGCCTGTACTGTGCCCAGGACTGGTGTGGTGGGCAAGGATGCTAAACCCCTCTATAGTAGCACAATGCTGGCATACGTGTGGGAGTGTGTGTCTGTCTATACAGTGTGTGTTGGCTGCAAACACTGTCCACAGCCCACACTGCCAGCACTGTTGCCAGTATTGGCCTGATGATGTGCATAATGAGCAGCAAGGTACCATGGGTATAGCTCAGACAGGGTGGGCTGGCCAGGATGCATCTGCACAGGGTATAGGGCACTGGCAGGGACATTGTAGTGGCCGTCCACCACCTACAAAGACAGGGTGACCTCTGTATGTGCTGCTGGGCTTTCACTCCACCCTGACTGTGCAGTGACGGCAGCATGGCTAGGCACCCCCATAGTGCTTCATAGGATTTCCCTCATGTGATATATATGGGTCACCTGTTGGGGCCTAGTCACTGATGTATCTGCTTGTGTGTGCTGCCATCCCAGTTATGGGTGCATGCATTTCCAGTAGGACTAACCAGCAGACTGTTCACAGCTGGTTTGTGCCCTGATGGAGTGCCTTGCAGGGTGCAGTGGCTGATGGCTTGATGCAGGGGAATATCAGAGAGTGGTGGGGTGCATCTTAGCATATCCAGGCCTACTGTCTGTCTGATTATTGTGTTATGGGTGTGTGTGGGGCTGCTTGGACTGCGCTGTAGGGTGTCTGTTCCCCAACAGGACTGGGGTTGATGGTCCACTCTATGGCCATTATTGTTGGTGGGGGGGGGGGTGGTGGTGTGTGCATAAAGGGGATCTGTTGATAGGAGACCCTGTTTGCCACCCTCAGCTGGGGGGGGGGGGGGTGTGGGTGTGTTGGTGGTACATGGCCCACCTAGGGGTCTGTGGGGGTTCCCCTGACTGAGACAGACAGAGATATCCAAGGTGTTCCTGCAGAAACTACCTATCTCACAGATTACGACTGTTTTGGAGCTCTGCCATGGTCTCTTTCAGCCATGGAAGGTGCTGTGGACCTGGTCCAGGGCGCCTCATCACACACTCAGGGTGAGCACAGTTCCTGCACAATGTGACTGTGTGTAGCTACTCTGTGCCAGTTAAACACCCGGTCAGTACCCCCTACCAGGCCAAGGTGCTATGTGGGTGCACACGGACACGTCCCCCTACCAGGCCGGGGAGCTGTTGGGGTGCATTCCCCATCTTGTGTTCATCTGTGGACAGCTGATTTGCATGTGCAGTGCATCATGGGTATGGGTGGCTTATCCCTATCCTGGTTACCACAGCAGACTGTCTGTGTGGTGACATACAGGCTCTCTACAGCCAGCCAGGGGCTTGCTGGCAGCTATATAGCTGTAGCCCAATGGTTACCTCACTGCCTGTGGAACCAGAGGTAATGGGTTCAAACCCACAGTGGGGTTATTTGATAGGGTTGTCCAAAGCATTTTTATAATTTAATGTACATATGTTGCTGCCATCAAACACACCCTCAGTGTACTGTACCCATAAGGTGCCTCTGAGGGTGCTTTATAGGGCACCCTATAGTTCACCTTATGGTTGCCGTCCATATAAGGTGCACTATACATTATCCTGTGACGCAACATATATGGTGCCCTATAGGGGACATTCTAGGGTGCCTTTGTGGACAGTGAACCTTAACATGTGCCTTATGGGCCGCCTTATGTTAACACGCTTTGTGAGTGCGTTTGCTAGTAGTGATAACTGTGATAAAAATAGATTGCCCCCTACAGCACTCATCCCCATAATATGTAATGCCTCAATGAGTCTACCTCATTGGGCACTGTGGGGGATTGAACCCCTAATCCCTGCACCATTGGTCAGTGTCTTCACCATTGTGCTGTGGCTCTGTTCCTGTGCTTGGACATCGGCGCACCACCTTATGCCGCCCAACAGTGCACCGCCTTATGCTGCCCAACATTAACAGTGCACCGCCCTATGCTGCCCAACAGTGCACCGCCCTATGCTGCCCAACAGTGCACCGCCTTATGCTGCCCAACATTAACAGTGCACTGCTCTATGCTGCCCAACAGTGCACCGCCTTATGCTGCCCAACAGTGCACCGCCTTATGCCGCACAAAATTAACAGTGCGCCGCCTTATGCCGCACAAAATTAACAGTGCGCCGCCTTATGCCGCACAAAATGCTTATGCCTCCTAAAGCACTTTTACCCATGTAGGTTAATGCCTCCGCCAGCCTTTTTTGTTGTGCACAGTGGGGGATTGAACCCCTGATCCCTGCACCATTGGTCAGTGTCTTCACTGTTGTACTACGGCTCTGTTCCTTTATGTGCCCAGCAGCGCACCACTTAGCCTTCCCACGCACTACTGTGCACCGCACAGTTGCGCGCCGCGCACAAGTGCGGTCGCTGCTTTCTCCCGTTTATTTTCTTGTTTCTGCCTGACCGCCCACTCCTTATATGGCACAGGCACACTACCGCGGCCCCGCACGTTAGGAATGTTTAGTAAACAGACCCCTTTGTCTTTTGCCATGCACGGCACCCACCTAAACAGGGTTTGGCCTTGGTCTGCTGTGGGAAGATGCCACTGCCCCCTCCACCACCAGCACCCCTCCCCCACCATGCTGACATGCCCTTGTGCTGGTGGTGTGCAGTCCCAGGCCATCCAGTGTGCCAGTAGGCGGCTGCCTATGGTGCGTGATATGGGGTAGGGGTGCCTGCATAGACATCCACCCTTCCCCCTGGCACCACCTGCCAATGTTATGTGCCCTTTGGGGTACTTGCTGTGTAATGTCCATTGTGGCACTGTGGGACACACACTCGTGGACATGTTTGCCCTTGGTCAGTTAATGTCTTGCTGGTTTTCCGTTTCTACATTCCTATATGTCACCTAGGCATCTGCCTAGTCCACCCTCTGCCCCAGCTGCCCCACTGCATGTCCCACCTGCAGCCCCCTGTACCCCATTTGCAGCCTCACCATAGTGCCCTTTCGTACTTGGGCACTATGCTGTTGCTGCACATGTGTCACTACTATCACCTTTTCTTGGTTTCCTTGCCTTTACTGTACATTGCTGACTGAAATGGTTTCTCTCTACTGCAATTGTGCCTCTAACGCAAGTTTTCACTGGCGTTAATTTTCCAGACCCTGATTTCAACAGCGTTATAGTGTGCATGGAGCCTCTCCCCGCCCACTCTCCGCCCATTGACCCCTTATCTCCGCCCTCTGGGGAGCCTTACTCCATCCTCTGGGTGCCTTAATGCTGCCGGAGACGTTATCGCGAGATAAGTGACGTTATCATACGGTATTATCGCGCGATAATGTCACTTATCGTGCAATAACATCGCCGCTGCAACGTTAGCGCTGTTTAGTAAACATACCCCTTAGTGAATGCTGAGGTGTGTGTGTGTGTTCCCCTTTAATTCTAAGATTGTGCAATGCTATCACTTCCAAGCAGACTAAAGCAATAGAAAACAGTGATGCATTTCCCCACTGTACTATGCAAAAGAATATATAATTTGCAGATGTAAATTCCATAAACTGATATATGTCCACTTACTAAATTGAAAATTAAATTATTTTTCTATCTTTGATGTCTGACCATTTTTTGCTCATCATCTCACTTCTAGCCTCTGATTTCTGCTTTCATCTGTCTGTCTTCTCTTAAAGCTATTCCCAGGATATCCTTTCATGTGTCATTTTTTTCTCACCTCCTGTCTTTACTTCCTCCCCTACATCCGTAGGCATTGGAAAAGGGTGAGCCACACGGATCCTTGCTCTACCAATAATTCTCTACTGAACAGGAGAAATCACAGCTCAGCCGGCAGCAGGCTGCCGGTAGGGATCCCATCCCCCACAGGCAGAAGAATGCTGCGATCGCAGGAAAAACCCTTCTGTCTGCCCGCAAGAGATTGGACCTATGTGGGCAGAACAAGAGGGGAAGGCCATGATGCATGTTGCCTGGCCATGGGCCTAGGAGTGGAGCTAGGGCAGAATATGGGGCAGAGTTAGGTCGGAGCTTGGCATCCCCCCAAAACATAGTACTTCTGTTGTCCCTGCCTATATCTGTCTCTGAAACTGATCTCTCAGATTTCTTCCATTTATTTTTCTGCTTCTTTATCCACTTTGATTTCACCTCTCCTCATCAATTGGTTTTCCATCTCCCCCTTTTCTACTGCTTCTACCTACAGTTTTTTTTCCCTCACTGCAGCCCTACCAGCCATTTTCCATCTCTTTCCCTCCTTCTCCACTCTCACTAACTTACCCTTCTTTCCATTTCCTTTCTTCCTGTCCATGGTTCACTATCTCCCATTTCTTCCCTTTTCTCCGCTCCATGTTAAGCATTTTCCTTTCTCTTCCTTTCTCCTTGCTCCATATCCAGTATTTTCCCCTTTTCTCTTTCCCATACTCCTGTAGTCTAGCATCTTTCCTTACCTCCTCCCCCAGGTGTCTGACATCTCCCTTTTCCATCACTGTCCACTCTTTCAGATATCCAGCATCTTCCCTTCCTTATCCTCTCCCCCAGATGTCCAGCATCTCTCCTCTCTCTCTCACATCCTATGTCCAGCATCTTCCATGTCTCCTCCTGATGCCATCAATCCTCCTATGCACCCAGCACATGTTCAGCATCTGCCCTGTATCCCATCCCATGTTCACTGTCTATTGTTTATTCCAGTTTTGATATACCACCCTCAGGGGCAGCTCAAGGCAATCTGCTGCCTGAGACGAAGTATGAAAAGGCGCCCCCCCCCCCCCACACCTTAGAGGGGGCAGGGCTTTTTCAGAAATCCAATCAGAGACTGAACCAAACCAAAAAGCCGATTAGATTATATGGTGGAAATGCAAGATATTTGCACACAGGGCCATATCGAGCTGCAATCACACTCTGTGCGACTTGCAGCTCGGACGCACGCCCCCCCCCCCTCTCCTCCATACCGCCGTCCAGCGCTGCCGGCTCTTTCCCGGCTACGGCTGCCCGCGGTGTTTTTCGCGGGGGTGGTGGCAGCGGGGCAAGAGCAGGCAGTGCGGACGGAGGTATGGGGAGGAGGAGGAGGGGGCATGCACCCAATCTGAAAGGCGCCGGCACTTTAAGAAGATCTGTCCCTCCCTACTCTGACATCGCGTTGGAGAAGGGAGGAACCAGACCTGCTTAAAGTGCTGCAAAAAGGCTTAGGGAGCGCCCCCCTCTCCCCCCCAAACCTTTCTGCCCTGTGTGGCTCCACCACTTGCACAGGGCTAGTTACTAAAAAACAGCAAGAACCAACAGCACAGTTTATAAAACTAAATTATAACTCTTTTATTTTGTTGTTATAAACTGCGTTATGGTTCTTGCTTTTTCTTTTTCAACATATATTGTGCATCCACAGTAGGTGCAGAGCAGAACCAGGACATTCACCCACAGAACTCAATATTTAAAAAAAGAAATCTGATTCTGATCATCTCACTAACAACAACAACAACCACTATTCTCCAGTACCAGGCATATTGTGAACTAATACAAAACCCTACAACAAAGAGCAAACCTACCATACCATACAATATTAGTACAAACTTCCAATACTCACATAAGGAGCCCATCCAAAAAAACCATCACTGTAAATACTACAGTGGGCCCTGGAACATCCATACACCTATTTGAAAAGCTGAACAAGTCAAATTACTACAGTACAGAATAGATCTTTATGTACAAACTCCATGTTAACAGAACAACTGACCTCAGTCACAAACACACTCGCAACATCGACCCTCACCAAGTACAGAATAAGTAACCACAATCTAAAGTAAAAATAAAAATATGTAGACTAAATTTAAAATGAAACCCAAAGAAGCCAGAGTCCACATGCAGTGCAATATCAGATAAATAAGAGATGCAGTTCCCCAATACTGTGTAAAATATAAAAATAACACATAGTCCAATAATTAAAATGAAATAAAATTATTTTTTCTACCTTTGTTGTGTGACCATTTTATTCTCTGATCATGCTGGTCCCGATCTGAGGCTTCTGCTTTCCTGTCTTCTCTTAGCTCTCTCTCTCTGTGGTCTATGGTCCATATGCCATTTCTTATCTCTTCTTTTGTTTTCTTCACTTCCTTCCATTTCCAGTTCCAGTTCCAGTAACCCTCCCCAATATCAGCCCCCTTTCCAGTCCTCCCCTCCCAGTACCTTCCAATGTCAACCACCTTATATTCCCATGACTGCAACTGGTGTCCATTCCCTTCCAGTTCCCTTCCTCCCTACTGTCCAGACCCTTCTAATCCAAATACCATCCCAGGTATCAGCTCACATCCACTCTCAGTGTCACCGCCTCCCCCCCCCCAGTCAGCTCCCTTCCAGTCACCCTACCCTCTGTCCATCCCCCTTCCAGTGCCATTCACATGTCAGATCCCTTCCAGCCTCCTCCCCATTACTCAGCCACCTACCACTCCCATCCCCAAGTGTCAGCTCCCTTCCAGTCTCCCTTCAGTACATCCCAGGTGTCAGCTCCATTCCAGTCCCCTCCTTTCTCCACCATATCAGCTCCTTTCAAGCCCCCTCTTCCCCCATGTCAGCTCCCTTCCTGCCCCCATCCTTCCCCTAGCAGACCCTCTCAGTATCTGCTCCCTTCCAGTCCTATTCTCCCATCCCCCCACATCAACCAGCCCATTTGTAGCCCTAGCCCCTAGTTTTCTTCCAGGGCCATCAGCACTATCCTCCCCTCCCCCATTGGCCCATTTCCAGTCCTATCCCCCTTATCAGCCCACTCCAGTCCTAGCCCCCCAAACAGCCCATTACCAGTCCTAGCTCATTTCCAGTGCTAGTCCCCCTTCAGCCCATTACCAGTCCTAACCCCCCCCAATAAGTCCATTTCCAGTCCTAGCACTCCAGTCAGCCCATTTCCTGTCCTAGCCCCCCTAATCAGCCCATTTACAGGCCTAACCCCACCAATCAGTCCATTTACAGGCCTAACTCCATCAATCAGCCCATTACCAGTTCCAGCCCCACCCCCTCCTGAACAGTCTATTTCTATTCTTAACCCCCCATCAGCCCATTTCCGGTTCTAACCCCCATGATAGCCCATTTTCAGACCTAACCCCCCTCCCAATCAGCCTATTTCTATTCTCAACCCCCCTCAGCCCATTTCCAGTTCTAAACCCCCGATCATCCCATTTCCAGTCCTAGCCCTCCCTCCATTATAAGAACATAAGATATGCCATACTGGGTCAGACCAAGGTCCATCAAGTCCAGTATCCTGTTTCCAACAGTGGCCAATCTAGGTCATACGTACCTAGCAGTTTCCCCAAAAGACACAGGTTCCGCAAGGCTTGTACTGCGTCAAGCATTGATATCCTGGGTCCCTTCTTAATAATAGTTTATGGACCTTTCCTCCAGGAACTTGTCCAAACCTTTTTTAAATCCAGCTACACTAATAGCCTTTACTACATCCTCTGGTAACAAATTCCAGAGTTTGATTACACGTTGAGTGAAAAAATATTTTCTTTTATTAGTCTTAAATAGTTTACCCTGTAGCTTCATTGCATGTCCCCTAGTCTTTCTATATTCTGATAACGTAAACAATCGATCTACATTTACCCGTTCCACTCCGTTCATTAATTTATAGACTTCTATCATATCTCCCCTCAGCCGTCTCTTTTCCAGGTTAAAGAGCCCTAATCTTTTTAGCCTTTCTTCATAGGAGTATCCTTCCATCCCCTTTACCATTTTGGTGGCTCTTCTCTGAACCTTTTCTAATAACACTATATCCTTTTTAAGATAAGGCGAGAGAATTGCACAAAATATTCAAGGTGCGGTCTCACCATGGAACGATATAGAGGCATTATAATATCTTTTGTTTTATTTTCCAGTCCTTTCCTTATGATACCTAGCATTCTATTTGCTCTCTTGGCTGCCACTGCACACTGGGCCGAGGGTTTTAACAGGTTATCCACAATGACGCCTAAATCTTTTTCCTGGGTGGTGGTTCCTATTGTGGAACCTTGCATTGTGTAGCCATAGTTTGGGTTGTTCTTCCCTAGGTGCATAACTTTGCACTTGTCCACATTAAATTTCATCTGCCATTTTGATGCCCAGTCTTCCAATTTATCAAGATCCTCTTGCAATTTTCCACAATCCTCTTGGGTTTTAACAACTTTAAATAGTTTTGTGTCATCTGCAAATTTGATAACCTCACTCGTTATTCCACTTTCCAGGTCATTTATGAATATGTCAAAAAGCAGCGGACCCAGCACAGATCCATGGACACCATTATTCACCTTTCTCCATTGGGAAAATTGGCCATTTAGCCCAACCCTCTGCTTTCTATCTTTTAACCAGTTCCTGATCAACAGTAGTACACTGCATTCTATCCCATGACTCTTTAGTTTTGCCAAAAGCCTCTGATGAGGGACCTTGTCAAAGGCTTTCTGAAAGTCCAGATATACTATATCAAACCGACTCACCTTTGTCCACCTGTTTTTTCATACTTTCAAAAAAACATAACAGATTAGTAAGACAAGATCTTCCTTGTCTAAAGCCAGGTTGGCTGTCTCCCATTAGGCCATGACTATCTACATGCTGAGTAATTTTATTCTTTATGATGGTTTCTACCATTTTTCCCAGTACTGACGTGAGGCTCACCGGTCTGTAGTTTCCCGGATCACCCCTGGAACCCTTTTTAAAAATTGGTGTTACATTGGCGATCCTCCAATGTTCAGGCATTAGAGATGATTTTAATGACAGTTCACAGATTACTAATAGCAGGTCTGCAATATCATATTTCAGTTTTTTCAACACCCTTGGATGTATACCATCCGGCCCAGGTGATTTGCTACTCTTCAGTTTATCTAATAGTTGTAATACATCTTCCCAATGTATCGATATTTCCTTCAGTTCTTCCGCACCTTTAAATACCACTTCAGTCATGGGTAACATCCCTACATCTTCCTCAGTAAAGACCGAAGCAAAGAATTCATTCAGTCTTTCCATTATCGCCTTGTCGCCTCTTAGTGCCCCTTTAACTCCTCTATCATCTAATGGACCAACTGACTCTCTCACAGGTTTTTTGCTACGAATGTACTTGAAAAAATCTTTATTTCGCGTTTTTGCTTCTGCAGCAAGCTTCTTCTCAAATTCTCCCTTTGCCTGCTTTATCAGTGCCTTGCATTTGACTTGCCAGTGCTTGTGCTGTTTCCAGGTTTCGTCGTTTGGCTCTTTTTTCCATTTCCTGAAAGATGCTTTTTTGGCAACAACAGCCTCTCTGACCTCACCTTTAAACCATGCTGGCAGTTTTTTGGGCTTCCTTCCACTTTTCTTAAAGCGTGGAATACAGCTGGTCTGGGCTTCCAAGATAGTATTTTTCAACACCCCCCAAGCTTGATGTAAGTCTTTAACCTTTGCAACTGCTCCTTTTAGTTTTTTCTTAACTATTTTCCTCATTTTATCATAGTCTCCCTTTCGAAAGTTAAAAGGTAGTACTGTGGATTTCCTTACTATCCCTCCTCCACTAATTAAAGCAAAGGCAATCATGCTATGATCACTATTGCCAAGTGGCACCAACACCCTTATCTCTTGTACTAGATCTGGTGTTCCACTAAGCACTAGGTCTAATATGGCTTCCCCTCTGGTCGGTTAATGAACCATCTGCTCCAAGAAGCAGTCATATATGTCATCTAGGAACTTTATCTCCCTTGCATGTCCTGCCTTGACACTGACCCAGTCGATACCGGGGTAATTGAAATCACCCATTATTATTACTGCGCTGTAACATTTGTTAGCTTCCTTGATTTCTTTGAGCATTTCATCATCCATTTATTCATTCTGGCCAGGCGGTCGATAGTACACCCCCACTGCCATCGCCTTCCCCTTTTTACATTGAATTTCAATCCATAGAGATTCTACAGCAAATTTTGTTTCCTGCAAAACTTTAATCCTTTCTGACTCAATGCCCTCTCTGACATAGAGCGCAAATCCTCCACCAATTTGATCAGCTCTATCATTACGATATAGTTTGTACCCAGTTATCACTGGTTGTCCTTCTTCCACCATGTCTCTGATATTCCAATCATATCTAACCTCTCATTTAGTGCTATATATTCTAACTCTCCCATCTTATTTTTTAGACTTCTAGCATTTCCATACAACTATTTTAGAGACTGTATTTTATTCATATTAATTTGGCTATTGGTAGACATGGGTAATTTGGGATCTTTAAGCTCTGTCTGCTCCATACTCAAGGGCATTTGGGCTACTTTACTCTTTTTTGGAACCTCTCTGCTTTTGGTAGTATCCTTCAAGGATACATTCTTCTGAACCATCCGCTCTTGGGCGACTGTCGGCTTTCCCCTATTATCTAGTTTAAAAGCTTCTCTATCTCCTTTTTAAAGGTTAATGCCAGCAGCCTGGTTCCATCCTGGTTAAGATGAAGCCCATCCCTTTGGAAGAGCCCCTCCTTTCCCCAGAATGTTCCCCAATTCCTAACAAATCCAAAACCCTCATCTCTGCACCATTGTCTCATCCACGCATTGAGACTTCAGAGGTCTGCCTGCCTTTTGAGTCCTGCACGTGGAACAGGAAGCATTTCGGAGAACACTACCCTGGAAGTTCTGGATTTCAACTTCCTACCTAAAAGCCTAAATTTAGCCTCCAGAACCTCCCTACCACATTTTCCTATGTCATTGGTACCGACATGTACCAAGACAGCAGACTCCTCCCCAGCACTATCTAAGACCTTATCTAAGTGGCGCGTGAGGTCCGCTACCTTCGCATCAGGCAGGCATGTTACCAGGCGATCCTCATGTCCACCAGCCACCCAGCTATCTACATGCCTAATGATCAAATCACCAACTATAATGGCTGTCCTAACCCTTCCCTCATGGGCACATGGCCCTGGAGAAACTTCCTCGGTGCGAGAGGGTTTTACATCACCTGGTACCTGGGTACAAACTATATCGTAAAAAGTGATAGAATAGGAGGCAGTGTACTATTGTGGATCAGGAACTGGTTAAAAGGTAGAAAGCAGAAGGTAGGGCTAAATGGCCAATTTTCCAAATGGAAAAAGGTGAATAGTGGAGTACCGCAGGGATTTGTGCTGGGTCCGCTGCTTTTTGACATATTCATAAATGATCTGGAAAAGGGAATAACGGGTGAGGTTATCAAATTTGCAGATGACACAAAACTATTTAAAGGTGTTAAAAGCCATGAGGATTGTGGAAAATTGCAAAAGGATCTTGATAAATTGGAAGACTGGACATTCAAATTGCAGATGAAATTTAAGGTGGACAAGTGCAAAGTCATGCAGTTAGGAAAGAACAACCCAAACTATGGTTCAATGATGCAAAGTTCCACATTGGGAACCACCACCCAGGAAAAAGATTTAGGCGTAATCGTGGATAACATGTTAAAACCCTCCGCCCAGTGTGCCACGGCGGCCAAGAGAGCAAATAGAATGCTAAGTATCATAAGGAAAGGACTGGAAAATAAAACAAAGGAGTGGAGGAGTGGCCTAGTGGTTGGGGCAAGGTACTTCAGGCCAGAAGGTTGGGGGTTCATATCCCACTAAAGGACAGCAACCTTGGGCCAGAAGGACTGGGGTTTCTAGTCCCACAGGTGTTCCTTGTGGTCTTGGGCAAGCCACTTAACCCTCCATAGCCCATATTCCCTGTAAAATAGTTATCTCCATAGAAACATAGAAACATGATGACAGAAAAAGACCACAAGGCCCATCTAGTCTGTCCTTCCATAACAACAACTACAACGGTCCACTTTTTACCTTTAGAGATCCTCTGTGTTGGTCCCATGCTTTTTTGAATTCAGTTACTGTCTTCATCTCTACCACCTCCACTGGGAGACTATTCCACGGATCCACTACTCTTTCCGTAAAGAAATATTTCCGCATATCACTCCTGAATCTATCTCCCTTCACCCTCATCCCATGTCCCCTCGTTGCAGAACTTGCTTTCAATTGAAAGAGGCTCTCTCCCCGAACATTTATGCCACGGAGGTATTTAAACATCTCAATCATATCACCTCTATCCCGCCTTTCCTCTAAGGTGTACATATTAAGATCCTTAAGTCTGTCCTCATATGCTTTATAATGAAGACTACTAATCATCTTAGTAGCAACCCTCTGCACCAACTCCATCCTGTTCACATCCTTTTGAAGGTGCGGTCTCCAGAATTGCACACCATACTCCAAATGAGGTCGCACCAAAGACTTATACAGAGGCATTATCACCTCCTTTGTTCTGCTAGCCATTCCTCTCCGTATGCACCCAAGCATCCTTCTAGCTTTTGCCGTTGCCTTTTCTACCTGTTTAGCTACTTTAAGATCATCGGACACAACTACGCCTAGGTCCCGCTCTTCTTTAGTGGACAAAAGTACTTCACCTCCTATGCTGTATTGCTCCCTTGGATTGCTGCAGCCCAAATGCATGACCTTACATTTTTTAACATTAAATCCCAGCTGCCAAATTCTAGACCATTCTTCAAGCTTAGCTAGATCCCTCCTCATGTTATCTACACCTTCCTGGGTGTCTACTTTATTGCAGATTTTGGTATCATCTGCAAAGAGGCAAACCTTACCCGACAGCCCTTCCGCTATATCATTAACAAAGATGTTAAAAAGAATCCAAGTTATAATGCCCTGTTCAAAGTAATTTCAGTTTGTTCAATGTAAACCGGACTGATGCAGAATAGCATGGTATATAAGAGAATGTAAATAAAATAAAATTATAATGCCTCTGTATTGTTTCATGGTGCGACTAGGCCTTGAATATTGTGTGCAATTCTGGTTACCGTATCTTAAAAGGGATATGCAACACCCTAATGCAACACCCTAATGCAACACCCAGTTACATTAGAGCATTGTACATAGTTTGAGTTAATATGTATTTAGTTTCCCCGTTTTCTCCCCCATGTTCAATTCCCTGTTATTTGTAAACTCAATGTTATTTGTATACATTGCAGTATTCTTGTTCGATGTACACCGCGCTGATTTTAATAGCGCGGTATAGAAGAAAATGTTAAATAAATAAATAAATAAAATATAATGTTATTAGAAAAGGTACAGAGAAGAGCCACCAAAATGGTAAAGGGGATGGAAAGATACTCGTATGAAGAGAGGCTAAAAAGGTTAGGGCTCTTCAACCTGGAAAAGACACGGCTGAGGGGAGATATGATAGAGGTCTATAAATTAATGAATGGAATAGAACGGGTAAACGTAGATCGATTGTTTACATGATCAGAATATAAAAAGACTAGGGGACATGCAATGAAGCTACAGGTTAACCTATTTAAGACTAATAAGAGAAAATATATATATATTTTTTTAAATATTTTATTTTGCATTTTAAAACACACATACACTCACAAAAACAACCTCCAATAACAATAACAAGTAACAACCATAAGTCACCCGCACCCCTTCCCCGCACTAGTCCGCTACCTTGCAAGCCCTTCAAGGATCAGTAGTCGCCAGTGTCATCCCCACAAAATCATCCAGTGCAGCCCATTTATACGCAGAACATTTTCCGCCTCTGGATCTAACAAATTTGTCAGAGGCTTTCTCATATTTGCTATAAATGCACACTTGATTCCACCAAGCCAGCCAGGACAGCGTTGTTGAGTCTTTCCATGCTCTTAAGATCAATTTTAGCGCTATTGCGATCATAAAATTCACAGCAAAGAAGTGCTTCTTGGGGAGCATAGGGATATCAGCCAGAGATCTGAGTCCTAGGATGCTCCATGTCAAAGGCGAGGAGAAATTGAACACCCTCTGTATCCTGCGCCAGACCGGAGTCCAGTAGTTTTGTAAGCACGGACAGTCCAGGAACATGTGTCTCAAGGTGCCAAGATCCTGTTTGCATGACCAACAATAAGGAGACGTTTCTTTACTCCATCTAGACAGCTTTACCGGGGTAATATAAGCCCTGTGGGCAAGAAAAAACATGGACTGCGTTATCGCTGCAGATCTAGAGGCCCGAACAATAGGGCCCCAGAAACGATTCCACTGGGGCTGGGACAAGTCGAAGCCAGTCTCCTCCTCCCATATCATCTGCGGGCCTCTCACTGTCTCTGCCCCATGACAGCAGAAAAGGGAATACAGCCTGGACATACCTCCTTTCTTAGCTGTCGCACTCACTATGGAATCTTTCAGCGGCCACTCGGCAGGGTAGTCACAGGGTTTTCTCTGTCCCTGGCCAAGGCAATGCCTTAATTGGAGCCATTGATAATGACACTTGGACGGGATCCCGAACTCTTTCTGCAATGAGCCAAAGGGCTTCCAACCATCCTCGTCCATCAGCTGACCGACCGTCCAGATCCCTTTGCTCTGCCATGCTTCCCAGGAGAAAGAGGCCCTGTTAATCTTCAATAAGGGGTTATGCCATAGCGGTAGTTGTCTTGAGAGTAGCTTGTCTTTCTCCACAACCAGCATAAGGCTCTGGAAAGCTCTCTGGGTGGAAGTAATAATTCTGCCCACCTTTCCTTTGTCAGGGCAGAGCATACCCATCAGGAGGTGGCCGGGGAAAGGCCTAGTCAAACGCTCTTCAAGTTCGAGCCACGTTGGCCGCTGAGCTGGGGGCAACTCAGCGGACCATAGACTTCCTTGCTTGAGGATAGCTGACATGTGATACCAAAGGAAATCTGGGAAGTAAACTCCGCCTTCGTACTTATTTGCTTTAAGTTTCTTGAGGGCGATCCGGGGGGTTTTCCCGTTCCACAGAAAGGAGACAAGGATACGCTCCACCTCTTTATACACTGCTCCCGGAAACAGTATTGGGATCATTCCTAGAATGTAGTTTATCTTAGGCATTAATGTCATCTTGATGGACTCCATTCTACCCCACCATGTCAGACGAAGCGGAGACCATTGCAAAGTAAAGCTCCTGGCGATCTCCTTAATCTTTTCCGCATTGAGCCGGATTGTTTCATCTATCGGGGCCCCAAACTGGACACCGAGATACCTTATCGGCGAGGATTCCCACCGAAAGGCAAATTGTTGAACCATATCCGCAGTAGCAAAGCTACTCAGAGGAAAGGCCGACGATTTTGCCCAATTCACACGATAACCAGCAAATCGGGAGTACTCGGCAATCAGCTGCAGGAGGGGCTGAATGGATGCTGGCTGAAGAAAAAATACCAAATCATCTGCATAAGCTGAAAGTTTAATATGAAGATCATGAAGTATCATACCCTTGACCATCGCAGATTGTCTAACCAGCAGAACTAGAGGCTCCAGGGCCAGATTAAACAGCAGCGGGGACAACGGACAACCTTGCCTGGTGCCTCGATGAAGAGAAAAGGAGTTGGATAGCACTTGATTGGCAAGTATCCGTGCAGCTGGGTTAGCGTACAACACTCGGACCATACGGATGAACCGAGCAGGGAAGCCAAACCACTCCATTACACGAAACAGGAAAGGCCATTCTAGCCTGTCAAAGGCCTTTTCGGAGTGCAGTGATAGGCCTATCAGCGGCAAGTTTAGCCCCTCCGCCACCTCAAAGACATTACAAAGAAGCCGAGCATTGTCCGCAGTCGATCGCCCACTGACGAAGCCACATTGGTCTGGATGTATTAGTAGATGAAGAACGGAGTTGACTCGTCTCGCCAAAATTGAGGAATAAATCTTATAATCTGAATTAAGTAAGGAGATGGGCCTGTAATTGCCCACCATCTTTGGATCCTTCCCAGGCTTCTCTAAAACCACAATAGTGGCCGCTGCGAAGGCACCTGTGCCGGAATCAACTGCCTGCAAGCGTTGATAGTACAACAATAGGTATGGTAGTAATTCCTTCCCGAAGGTCTGGTAGAATTCTACTGGGAGACCATCAGGTCCTGCTGCCTTACCCGCCTGCATTCCCCGCAAGGCCTCCCATACATCTTGACTCACTAGGTCCCGTTCCAAGACTTCTTGACGCTCCAAGCCCAGACTAGGGTGTTCTATCTGTTGCAGGAACCTTTCCACTTCTTCAGCATTCCACTGAATTTCGGACGAGTACAGACCCTCGTAAAACTTTCTAAAGGATTCCACAATGCCCGTATTATCCTTCACCGTTGTTCCATTAGCTTCTTCAAGAACCATAATGTGGGACTTGCCATACCTGGGTTTGAGTTTCGTGGCCAACAATTTTCCTGGTTTATTCATTTCGGAGTAGTATCTGGCTTGGGACTCAAAATCAGATTGTGCTACCTCCCTGCTTAACAGGGAGTTGTATTGAAAGCGCAGCTTCTGGAGGCGCAATATAACTTGAGCATTCACTTGTTTCTGCAACAGCCTCTCTCCCGCCCGAATCTGCTGGTCCAGGGCTGCAATCCTGGCCTTCTCCTGTTGTCTGGCTGCGATGGCAAAGCTAGTAATCCTGGCCCTCATTGAGGCTTTGAAGGCCTCCCACCATGCCCATATTGTTGTATCTGCTGGATCATTAACCTCAAAGTATTCTTTAATGGCCTGCCGCATGCTCTCCTTAAAAGTTTCCTCTGCTAGAAGAGCTCTGGGAAAAAACCAGCCCTCACTCCTCTCTTCAACCTGCAGCGATTGCACATCCAAGGTTATAGCGGCATGGTCGGAGATATGCATACCCATGATCGCTGCGTCTGTTATCTTCGGAATTAGCAGCCGGGAGACTAAGAAAAAATCAATTCTCGAAAAGGAGTTGTGAGGATGGGAATAGAAAGTATAATCCTGTTCAGCTGGGTGAAGGAGTCTCCAAATGTCCACCAGCCCAAACTCGGAGATAACGGACATCAGCACCTCCAGTGCCCTACATTTCCGACCGCCTCTAGGCGGCTTGCAGTCGATTAAGTGATCCATAACCAAGTTGAAATCGCCTCCCAGTATTATTGGGACTCCAGCATATTCTTGGAGCGCGTCAGCCAGGTTTTGAAAGAAACTAGGGCTGTCACAGTTGGGAGCATAAACATTCACTAGCCCCACCCTCTGTCCATCCAGGTCGAGCTGTACGCTCGCCCAGCGGCCCTCTGGATCTGATCTGATCCTTTGTTGGAGAGCTCCCATGGTCTTCCGGATTAAAATTGCCACTCCGTTCTTCTTTCCCAGGGCGGGGGCATGCGCAGCAAGAACAAATTTCCCTTGTTCCAGTTTTAGGGACTCTTTAGTAGTTAAATGTGTTTCTTGTAACATTATGATGTCAGCCTTCTGCTTCTGGGCATACAATATAATCTTTTTCCGCTTAGCAGGGTGAATAATGCCTCTGACATTTAGGGACAGTACCTTTAAAGGGGCCATTTATCCATAAGGAAGAAGAAGAACTGGGCCCAGGTTCCTTCTGGATGTCCCGTAAATGAGATGACTTGCACACTGAGCTGACTAGAAAGGGCTTGCAAGGTGACAGATGCGCCGCCTCTGTGCGACTAAAAACAGAAATTGGGTAAGCTAGCATGTTACAAGTGGCCACAGTGGCTGCCAATTATAAAAGAAAAACAGTACCCAGTTAGACAAATCCCTCCCCCCTCCCCCAATCATCAATAACAGTCTCATGATTACTTAGCATATTTTACATAATGTTATCAATCAAATGACATCCGTCTACCTCCCACGCTAACAACCACAAAGCATTATAGAAATCTAACAATTTACCCGGTCCTCCCTTCGCCCCCACCAGCACCCCATCCACCGCAGGTACACTAAGCATACTCAGCTATTACAATGCCGGTTAAGCACAATTAACAGCAGTTACCCCTTCAGCCCCACCAGAAAGTACCCCCAGGGGCCCGCTACCTTCCTGGCTAGGCCAGGGAGCTGTAGTCTAGAGTCATAATGGAGCTGCCAGAGTCCTGTTCACTGCATCGCTAGTGCTTCCTGCTCCTCCACGAACCGAGCTGCCTCCGTTGGATTCTCAAATGCTCGGGTACGATTGTCTAAGGTTATCTTGAAGCGTGCTGGGTAAAATAGCCCGTATTTGGCTTGGAGATGTTGCAAGCGGGGCCTCAAGGCCAGAAACTGCTTCCTTTTTTCAATCGTCGCCTTACAAAAATCGGGAAAGAAAGAGATGTTTCGGCCCTCGTAGGTTACCACCGAGGCTGCCCGAGCCGCTGCCAAAATCTGTGAAACATGCTGAAATCTTAGGATGCAACAGATAATGGGCCTTGTCTGCTGTTTGCGGGGGCCTGTGTGCGCCGGCACTCTATGCGCTCTTTCAAATTCCAGCGGGCCCACCAGATTTAAACGCAGCATCTTCGGAATAGCCTGGGTTAAGAACGCCACCAGGTCAGTTCCTTCGGCTCCCTCTGGGACCCCGATAATCCTAATGTTATTGCGTCTGCTACGATTGCTGAGGTCCTCTATGGTCGCCTCTAGCTTGTCAATGCGCTTCTGGGACTTTCGGCAGTGCTCGACTTGGGCCTCATGTGCTGCTAACGTGGCGTCCATTTTCTCAAGGCGGGTAGTTAGCCTCTCCATCTGCACCCTCATGTCCTGCAAATCTTCTTGCACCCGGGACATCACATCGCCACTCGCCGCAACCATTTCTTTAACCGCCCGGATCTCACCGAGGACCTCCTTCATCGTCCCGTCTGCCTCGCGTGCGGCCGCCATCTTTTGTGGGGAGAGAGGATCCGACTTGCACCGCTTTGACCCCGCAGTTTGGCTCGAGGTAAAGTCTAGCTTCGTTGGTTTGCTGCTAGTCATATTCTCTGCACATTCAGGGTAACAGGGAACTTGACTAAGTACACCTTCGAGACCCGGGGAGAGGGAAAGTCTCAGGATTCTAAATCAGCCACCGGAGAGCTTCTCCTACGCAGCCACTCTGTATCGTCGCTGGCTCCGCCCCCTCAAGAGAAAATATTTTTTCACTCAACGTATAATCAAACTCTGGAATTTGTTACCGGAGGATGTAGTAAAGGCTGTTAATGTAGCTGGGTTTAAAAAATGTTTGGATAAGTTCCTGGAGGAAAGGTCCATAAACCATTATTAAGAAGGGACCCAGGATATCACTGCTTGAACGAATACAAGCATTGAAGAACCTGTGTCTTTTGGGGAGACTGCTAGGTAATTATGACCTGGATTGACCATTTTTGGAAACAGGATACTGGGCTTGATGGACCTTGTCCTGACCCAGTATGGCATATCTTATGTTCTTATGGCTTATCTCACTCATATAAAAGGCAAGGTCCTGTTTCCTTTGGCTGTTTCTTTGTGTCATGGTGTAGATCAGTCAGAGCCTATGGAAATAGGAAAATCTGAGGATAATAGATCTGACACTGACAGATCAGAGCAGCACATGGCCCAGAGGTGCTATAGGCAATGTACACAAACTGCATCACAAGGTGTGAGAGCAAGCCCAAACAGCAAGCTAGCTCACAGCTCATTAGATAATGAGGGGCAGCTGGGAGGGGGCGGAGCCCAAGCAAACACCAAGGGGTATGTTTACTAAATCGCGTTAGTGCAGTTCGCGTTAGTATCCGCGTTAATAAGACAAACCCCCAAATAAGGAGATGGGCGGGACAGCGGAAGACCTAACGCGCGTTACAGAACTAACGAGCGATATGTGGCGCGTTAGAGGAGGCACCGCGCGTTAAGCATAAGAAGCCACTCAGACATACCTGACCCATACAGAGCTGTAGCACAATGGTTACTGCAGTGACTGCTGATACGGGCAGCATGGGTTCGAGTGCCCAGTGTGTGTAACGTAGACGGCTGTCCCAGGCATTAGCCTGTAAATTACAGGGGGAATGAGGGGGCTTTTTTTTCGGTACATTGCGTATGGGAGCCTAGCCGCGTACGTTGGTGCGTGCGTAGCTACGTGCGTAGCGCCGTGCGTACCTGCGCGCGTAGCATTGTGCATGGGTACGTGTGGGTTTTACCAGTGTGGGCATTTCATATATTACAGACTCTGTAGGGTGTCTTGCACCTATGCATTATGCTACCAGATGTACGTGTGATGCGCCATAGTTTATCAGAGGCTGTGAGCTCGTGCTGTGGTTTCAGAGGGTTGGAATGTGACAGTCACACCCATGATGCACTGCACATGCAAATCAGCTGTCCACACATACACACCATGTGGAATGCACCCCCACAGCAGCTGGGCCTGATGGGGGGAACTGACCATGTGCACCCCCATGGCATCTTGGCCTGATAGGAGGTACTTACCATGTGTTGTACTGGCACAGAGTAGCTGGACAATGTCACATTGTGCGGGTACTGTGCTCACCCTGAGGTTGCGGTGGGGCATCCAGCACTAGGTCCACAGCAACGCCCATGGCGCGGGTCCAAAGCAGTGTTACTGTGTGAGATAGGTATTTTCTGCAGGACCACCTTGGACATCTCTGTCTGTTTCAGGCAGGTGTAGTTCCATGCACCACCACCCACCTCCCCCAGAGCATCAAACAGGGTCACCTATCAAAAGATGCACATTCTACCTCCCTGCAAAGGTGGCAGTGGAGGGGAACATTAACCCTAGTCCTGCTGAGGGGCAGACACCCCACAGGGCAGTCAATGCAGCTCTGTACACATCCATAACACAATAGCAAATAGACATTAGGCCAGGATATAGTATGCTGCTCCCCACCACTATCTGATATTCTCCTGGTGCAAGCCAACACACCCTACAAGCCACTCCATCACATCACCTACCAGCTGCAAACAGGCTGCTAGTGCCCAGTGGAGCTGCCTGCACCCAGAACTGGGATGCCAGCAGATACATCAGTGACTGGGCCCCAAAAGGAGACCCATATTTATCACATGAGAGAAATACTATATAGCACCATGGTAGTGCCTAGCCATGCTGTGGTCACTGCACAGTCAGGGTGAGAGTGAGCTTTCAGCAGGATATACTGAGGTCACCCTGTCTGGGTAGGTGGTGACCGGCCACTACAATTTGCCTATCACTGCCCTATACCCTGTGCAGATGC
Source organism: Ichthyophis bannanicus (assembly GCA_033557465.1). Taxonomy (NCBI): domain Eukaryota; kingdom Metazoa; phylum Chordata; class Amphibia; order Gymnophiona; family Ichthyophiidae; genus Ichthyophis; species Ichthyophis bannanicus. The sequence goes on along the minus strand of CM066034.1, from coordinate 391,840,885 downwards.
ACCCTGGCCAGGCCACCCTGTCCAGCCTATACCCATGGTACTTTGCTCCTCATTATGCACATGGGCAGCCCAATAGCGGCAACATTGCTGGCAGCGTGGACTGTGGAAGGTGTTTGCAGCCACCACACACTGGATAGACAGCCAGCCCCTACCCCCCCCCCCCACACCTATTCCAGCATTGTGCTACTATAGAGGTGGGCATCAGCAATAGCCACCACACTAGTGATGGACATAGTACAGGCATGGATATGGTACACAGGGCTGTTGGGGGTTCACTCACAAGGGTGGTGAACACTGTCAGAGTCCAGACCTGCAGCAAACAACGCAGACATCGGAATGATTGTTATGGTGGAGCTCACTGAGCGAGCTGTGCTTAACGTAGGAATTGGTATATGCCAGTTGACATAGGGAACGTTTGAGAACTCTGAACCATATACACAGGTGTAGGGTGGCATTGCTACGGTATGCAACTGCTAGTATTGGGGGATACAGGTAGGGCCCAATGTCTTGCCTCTCCAGGAGGCATTGGCCAATTGGGCCTAAGGGTGGGTGTCTGGCCCTGTTGGCTGCTGCTTTACAGCAGAGTTCCACGACTCCAGTCCTGCTGTTCCAAACACTGTTCGGGTTTTCATGGTGCCCCTCATACATATGCATGAGCTACATCTGCATACCATGGGGGCGTTGCATAGATATGCAGCACAGGCATCTTTGTTAGGGGCAGCATGAGGCCGGTATGGTGTGGGTCCCTCCAGGACTGCATTTGCGGAACTCAGCTTTAGGTAATGTGCCTGTTTCTGGTGTCTGTGTTTGGTGTGTTAAAATATAGGCCATGCATCTGTTCTCTGCAAACAAGGGGTGTCTTTACTATCAATGTTTAGTGGTGGGTGAAACTATGGGGACTGGGTTGGCAGGAGCCCCAGCTGGGATTTGAACCTGTGACTCTCTAGTCTTACAGACACTGGCTGTGTCTGTTGCACCACACTGTGGCCACAGCGACTGTGCAGTCCCTTGAGTTAGTTAAACCTGCCTGATGAGTCTGCAACCCTGCTCTGCAACAGGTTTACTGTGGCCTCATTTACCTTGTATGCAGACAAAGGTGCACATATGCCTCTGAAACGAACTCATGAAAGGGGCACACACCCCTGATAAAGCTGGGTAAACATGATATCATTGGGCAACATTACACAACACTCCCAGGACAGCTCCATTACAATGAGATGGTCTTTGAAAGGGTCTGCGGAGCGTAGACACTTCCACACATCTTTCGTTTTTATTTGGTGCTTGCCATGGACTGCTGTTCCTTTTTGCCCATTGCTATCACTGTGGCACAGCTGCATTATGCTTTGTTACATGTTTCTTGTGGGCATTTGTAATGTTTTATGTGATATTCTGTTCTGTGCACATGTATCACACTGCTCACGTTTGGTGGGTTTCCCCGGTTTTCCTGTACATTGCCGACGGAAATGGTTTCTCTTGCCTTTAAACGGCTTTAACGGCAGGTTTTCATTCGCGTTGGAATTCAGCTCTGGAAATCAGTGCGTTGGCCTCTCCCCGCCCACTCTCCGCCCATTGACCCCTTCTCTCCGCCCACTCTCCACCTTCTGCGCTGTTTTAACGCGCCGCGGGGCTTTACGATCGTTAACCACGGTTAACGCGCGTAGTATGACGTTAGCGGTCGATCGCGCGTGCTTACGTGCGGTATACTGCACTTACGACCGTTAACGTCGTACAACGCGCGTTAATCACGACTAACGCACTTTAGTAAACATACCCCCAAGACACATGCAGATAAAATTCACTTACCGGAGGTTAGTGAGGAGAGACCACCAGGGAATTATAGAACAGATGGTAGCTGGAGGACGGGAGGAACTTGGAAACCCGGTAGAACCAGAACAGCTGAAAGAACCACAAGGAACTGCTATAGAGAGCAGTGCACAGCTAAACAAAAGTCCAGTGAACTTTACCACGAAGGGGGCAGAGGAGATATTCCTGGAACCAGGCTTAGGAAAGCCAACCTTCCCAGTAACAGGTACAAGGAGGGAGAGAGCTTCTACCCTGAAGGTAGTTTTATGCCCAAAGGAAAGCTGAAAGAGAAAGGCAGTAAAACGCTTTCGTCCGGGCAAGGCTCTGCTGTACCGAGAAACTCTGAGCAGAGAGAGTTTGAAGGTAGGCTTATTGCTCCTAATAGAAGAGAAACAGAATATAAAGATTTTCCCTGCACTTACCAAGAGTTATGTGGCTCTCCAAAGAGAAACTCCAGAGAATGCGGTAACTTCCCATTCTACTCTAGCTGTGAGGAGGAGGGGAACTCTCTTAGCCGTAGAGAGAGACTGTTTATTAATAATGTGAGTTACAATCCAAAAAGAATTTATTCAGAAGAGGAATGTGAAGAAATGCAGTGTGATTTATACGAGGAACCTGCTTCTGATAATTGTATGGATTGTACATTTACTATGTCTGATGAAATCACCTCTTTGTGCTGAAGAGGTTTGGAAGTTTTTGCTAGAGAAATGGAAGTGAAGAAACTTACCTTGTGGGAAAAGGACTGTTTGAATACCTTTTCTGTTCCACTGTAAAGCTGAAGATAAGCAGTATTTTTGTTTCGGTTGTTCCTTTTATTTTGTACCAGATGTATGGTCCTTTTGTCCTTGTTTCCATTGCTTTGAAAATCCGCCCGGGAAGGGGAATAAAAAGTCCTGTCTTAAGCCTTACTACTCAACTACAACTCAATTCTTTCGTTAGCTGGTGGGACTACAACTCCCAGAGGGCACTGCAACGCCTTTTGTACCACTCCCCTTGCTACTTAAGAAGATGCCCCAGTGAAATACCCACGCTTTTGGCCTCTGGGAACCTTCACAGGTGACAGGCTGGAGTAGTTTTACGGATTTTTGCCTTGAGAATTAAAGGACAATATTAAAGGAACGCTACTTTCCACTGGAGGAAACTGCTGTTGTACCAGGAGAACCACCGGAAGCAATTTCGCTGGCAGATCGGCCAGGTGGAGCTGAGCACAGTGACCTTTCTTACATGCCTGAGTCTACACAAAGGCTAAGGTAAAGCTTACCTAGGGCATAAGTGTAGAAGGACACGGGCGAGAAAGGGGGCGCTGCTGTGTGCAAAGAAATAGATGGTGTAAAAAGAACCAATGGGCTCGTGGAATGGATGAATCAGTCCATAAAACAATTGCTTAAAAGAGGTTTAAAAAAGGGAGAGATGTCTGACTGGGACACTCTACTCCCATTTGTATTGTACGCGTGTAGGGAACGCATACAAGCGTCCTTGGGGGCATCCCCCTACGAACTTCTGTTTGGACGAGCCCCTAGGGGAATTTTAGATATTATACATGAACAGTGGGTTGAGCCAAACACACAAGAGGTTGGGGTAGCTCAGTTTTTAAAAGACTTGAGGGAACGCTTAGAGAGGACGTCAAAGACCTCAATAGAGAATTTACAGGCCAGTCAACAGAAGCAAAAGTGCTATTACGACAGGGGCACGAGACCTAGGCAATTGGCTATAGGGGACAGGGTACTTATCCAAGTAGCAGACCCCGGTGGTGAAGAAAGTGGGGCCTGTCTCATATCGAGTAGAGAACGAAAACGGGTGCCAACAGGTCTATCACCTTAATGTCCTAAAGCCATGGAAGGATAGGTCAGCCACTGCCAGTCTGGTCAGTGTAGAGCAGCACTACAGTACCCATGAAGAGATTACGTGCTGTCTGAAAGGTTCAGCAGCTCGTAATATTTTAGGGGGGGGGATCTGTCATGGTGTAGATCAGTCCAGAGCCTATGGAAATAGGAAAATCTGAGGATAATAGATCTGACACTGACAGATCAGAGCAGCACATGGCCCAGAGGTGCTATAGGCAACGTACACAAACTGCATCACAAGGTGTGAGAGCACGCCCAAACAGCAAGCTAGCTCACAGCTCATTAGATAATGAGGGGCAGCTGGGAGGAGGCGGAGCCCAAGCAAACACCAAGACATACGCAGATAAAATTCACTTACTGGAGGTTAGTGAGGAGAGACCACCAGGGAATTATAGAACAGATGGTAACTGGAGGACGGGAGGAACTTGGAAACCCGTTAGAACCAGAACAGCTGAAAGAACCACGAGGAACTGCTATAGAGAGCAGTGCACAGCTAAACAAAAGCCCAGTGAACTTTACCACGAAGGGGGCAGAGGAGATATTCCTGGAACCAGGCTTAGGAAAGCCAACCTTCCCAGTAACAGGTACAAGGAGGGAGAGAGCGTAGACCCTTCCAAAAATCATTCCTTTTTTTTTGGAGCTTTCCTGGGAGTGTTTTGTATTGTTGCCCAGTGATATCACTGTTTCCCAGCTGAATTATAATTTTTACAATTTTTCATGTGGTCATTTTAAGGTTTCATTTGAGATTTTGTTCTGTGCACATGTATCACACTGCTCACGTGTTTTAGGTTTCCCCGGTTTTGCTTTACATTGCTGACGTAAATGGTTTCTCTTCCCTTTAAATCGGCTCTAACGCAAGGTTTTCACTCGCGGTAGTTTTTGGACCGAAATTCAGCCCTGCTCCTGTGCGGGGAGCCTCTCCCCTCCCACTCTCCACCCATTGACCCCATTCCCCCGCCCCTCGGGAGCCTTCCTCCGCCCTCGAAATGGCTTTCCACGCCTCTATCGCACTTCAGCGCACCGCGCACTTTTGCGGGCGGCGCACACGCGCTTGGGGCACCAAAAATGCACTATTAGAGTGTGCTAAGGTACCTTAGCGCACGCTCAAGTGCACCCCGCACATTTGCGCGGTTTAGTAAACATACCCCTATGTCTGATGAAATCACCTCTTTGTGCTGAAGAGGTTTGGAAGTTTTTGCTAGAGAAACGGAAGTGAAGAAACTTACCTTGTGGGAAAAGGACTGTTTGAATACCTTTTCTGTTCCACTGTAAAGCTGAAGATAAGCAGTAATTTTGTTCCGGTTGTTCCTTTTATTTTGTACCAGACGTATGGTCCTTTTGTCCTTATTTCCATTGCTTTGAAAATCCGCCCGGGAAGGGGAATAAAAAGTCCTGTCTTAAGCCTTACTACTCGACTACAACTCAATTCTTTCGTTAGCTGGTGGGACTACAACTCCCAGAGGGCACTGCAATGCCTTTTGTACCACTCCCCTTGCTACTTAAGAAGATGCCCCAGTGAAATACCCACGCTTGTGGCCTCTGGGGACCTTCACGGGTGACATTTGTAACAACTAAAAGTAAAGAAATCTTACTTAGAGAAGGGCACAGCAGAGCAGTTATAACAGACATTTCACTAGTTTTCCTCTCATGAGGAGACGGGATAGTTACAATAGTCTTGGAAGATACCAGTACTTCTGCATGCAGGCAGTTCACAGGTTTCAGCCACTAGAAGAAACTCAACACTTGGCTAGAGGTCACTAAAATCTTGAGACGGTGACAGCTGAGTTTTTTCTTTTCAGGCCCATGTCAGCAAGAGACTCCTATGACCTCTGTGCAAGTCTAAGCATCAAGAGCAGTGAGTAACTGTGAGATGCACTGATAACGAAGCAACTGGAATTTTAAAAAATGTAAATTGAAATTTTTATGAATAAATTGCTATCCATCATTTTTGATGGACATTTAAATTAATATATCTACATTTTAGCAAAGTTAATTTTAAAGAATAGCAACAGAATGAACCCTTTTAGGTCAGTGAAATGAGCAATTTATTCTATGGACTGATACAGCCCTGAGAGACAATGAAATCAAATGATAAAATACACTAAGCTTTAACTTAATAGTGAGGTATCTTACCTTGTATTTGCAACAGAAACCAAAGTTTGCTTAGAGAGCTCCCGTTAGCATGAAACAAATCCATACTGTAATATCCTATGTCCTCTCTGCTTATGTTAGATAACTGGAGGCTCCCATTTTCATAGCCTTTGCATCTATGTATGTATGCATCCGCACAAGTCCAATTAGGTCCTCTGAAATTAGCTAGCTTTTTGTTGACATCTTTCCTCCATATATACTCATAACATACACCTCCAGTCTTCGTCCAGCCTGATGGCATCAGGTGCAGGATAAACTCAGCTTGGCCTCCCATGGCTGCATAGACAGTCACATTACTTTGTTCTGCAAATGCTAAAAAACATATTAGAAATAAGTAAGCGAAGGATTGCTGGGATTGATAGTAATATGCAAAACTTTATTACTATTTCATTTCTATCCAGAATAGTAGTTATTCAAAAAAATTATTTATTATTTATTTAGCTGTATTTATATCCTGCTTTTCACTGGGTCAAAGCAGTCAATTGGGAGATACATTTAACATGAGGGGATATGACACACATATGCTAATACTTACAGGGAACATGGGCAATGGAGGGTTAAGTGGCTTGCCCAAGACCACAAGGAGTGCCTATAGGACTAGAAATCCCAGTCCCTCCGGCCTGAGATTGCTGTCCCCAGGTGGGACTGGAACCCCTGGCCCTCCGGCCTGAAGTACCTTGTCCTAACCACTAAACCACTCCTCCCACAATCTATCTACTGTTATCTTAATGTTTGTAAGATTAGAGGAACGTATCAAGCAGTAATGATTAAAAGTGCTGTACCCCTTATATATAGACTATCTGTGTGGTATTCACTCTCATCCCTTGAGAACCACCAACAGGCCAGGGTTCCGGAATATTCCTAATGAACATGCATTAGAGATTTGCATACAACTGAGGTAGTAGGCATGCTAATATCTCTCATTTAAATTCATTAGAGATATTTTGAAAATCTGACCTGTTGGCAGCCCTTGAGGACTGGGGCTGAATATAAGGCAATATCTATTGTAATGTGAACATAACATGTTATGATTTATAATTTATTTTTATTTATTTTATTAGTAAAACTTACTTGACTGCCCTTAACGTACACAGTCCATCAAGGCAATTTACCAAAAAGGATTTTAAAAATATTTCATCAAATGCAATAAACTCTGGGCAAATAAATAATAAACAAATCTTTAAACAGACCTACAGGCATGCAGCATATCCCTCAACTCTAGTTTCCTGCCTTGAGTACTTGTTGGAAAAACTAAGGAGGGGATAGTCAGTGGTGGCGGCTAGCTGTTGTTACTGAAAACTAACCCCAGATATTGAAAGCTGGGACCATATCCAGCCACAGGCATTGAATATCCGGGTCACCGCAGACCCTGGAAGCTAAGTGGGCAGCAGAGATATCATGCTGCTCCGTGGTTAGCTTCTGTAGGTAAAGTTAAGCCAGCCTTTGCCGTGCCTTACTTTACCCGTGGGTTGCTAACCCGCAGTGGCTCAATATCGCCGCTGCCCAGTTAACGACAGGTGCCACTTCCGATCAACCCCAGAATTCCCCCAGAATACCCTGATGCTAACTGTGTAGCATCGGGGTGTGTAGACCCTGGTACCTGCGGATATCCAGCAGCATTAACCTTGTTAGTGTCACTGACTATCCCTCTTAGTGGCCTTTACACTGCTCGCGGGTCTGCAAACAGTGTAGATGCCTTTGAATATTCCCATCTAAGCTTTTCAACATTTGTTAAATTGGGCAAAATTATGTTCGTCTCAAGCTACACGGTAGGCAATAAGAATGTGAAAGTTGAGAGATATGATATTTCTAAATGTATTCTTGCCAGGGCTGAAATGAAGAGAAAAGAAGCTGGGATGAGCAAAGGCTCCACACCAGGGAATAGGATATAAGTCAGTCTGCAAATGACATGCCTTGATCAGAATGAAGTATCTGATGAGCTAGGAGGAGTATCTTTAATTTATTCCAATAGGAAGCTGGGAGCCAATGGTGAGAAACCAGTAGGGGAAATACATGATCAAATTTCTTTGATCTTGTTAGTAACTTGACCACTGTGCAATGAATGAGCTATAGGAACTTAAGAATTACTAAAGGAAAACCATTGTAAAGTGTATTACAGTAATAAAACTTAAGAGATTTCCAAACAATGAAGAAGATAATAAAAATAATTGGTTATTTACTCCCTCAAATAAGCATAAGGAGTAGGGGACATGCTTGAGGTTACAAAGTAGTACATCTAAGGAGTATGTTTACTAAAGGGCATTAAGATAACAGACATTAACAGCAGCGATAAGGGGTATTACATGCGTAAAGGGTGAAGGGCGGATAGGGGGTGTTCTGACATAAAGGACAATATGGGCCATTTAATGGGCGTTAACAGGACATTGTGCGTTAAGGTGTCAGACATGCACCTTAATGTCTGAAAAAGGCTGTAACCCTAATGCTGGATAAAGGAACACCAAGGAAAGTCAATGTAAAGGTGATGGATGGAAGGACAGGTTGGAGCTGATAGACTTGCCATATCCATGGGCACCCTACGTGGCAGCCAGTAAAGTGTATGAGCATATGGGAGGCAGCTGTACCGATGCACAGTGGGGTGCCAATGTAACATGGTACAATGTCAGCATGTGGCCTAGGATGGGGAAGATGTGTCCCCAGTGGAGCCAGAAGTGGCAGGATGTATGCAGAGACAGGAGGACCACAGCCCCCTCTGCCAGCACCCCCACATCATGCTGACATGCCTGTGTGCTTTCAGTGTTGGTGGTGCACAGCCCCAGCCCATCCAACATGCAGGTTGGTGGGTACCTAGGGTGCAAGGTCCAGATGGGGGGGAGGGGGGGAGAAGCATACATGGAAGGCCACACAGCCCCCCCGCCAATCATCCGCCTCTGCAGGGCCCCCATCAACACCTGCTGGCATTACGTCTCGGGGCGAGGATGACAGCCACTGCTGTGATAGTCCTCTAGCACCAGCATGTTGCAGCTACCTGGAGGGCTACAGCTGCTGGAACTATCCATCTCTTCCCCCACACCTGGGTTCAGCAGCAGCAGGGGGGGGGGGGTCAGGCAGGATCTGTGCCTGGGGTGCCAGGAGCCTTGGATTACCCCATGTGCCACATCTCCTTTCTGGAGCAGCAGCATGTCTGTGTGCTGCCACTGCCACTATGGGATCATGACGGACACCACAGATAGTAATGTGGATGGCAGGATACCCCTATGAGAAGAAGCTAAAAAGGATGGGGGCTCTGGGGAAGAGACGGCTGAGGGGAGATATGTTAGAGGTCTATAAATTAATGACTGGAGTGGAACGGGTAAACGTAGATCGATTGTTTACGCCAGGGGTGTCCAACCATGTCCTGGAGGGCCGCAATCCTGGCAGGTTTTTGGGATAGCCCTAATGAATATGCATGAGATATATATGCATTAGAGATATACTGCCAACCTGACTGGTTTGTGGCCCTCCAGGGCTGGACTTGGAGACCCCTGCCTTACACCTCTGTCATTTAAGATTGTGAGTGGGCAAGGTGCAGATGTCCTAGACATCAAAAAGGGTGGATAGCATTTGTCACATTCCTCCTCGCTTCTCACCACCTGCCAGTATTGTGGCCCTCCCGGACAGGGTTGGACACCTCTGGTTTACGCCATCAAAATGTAGAAAGACTAGGGGGTATGTTTACTAAACCGTCTTAATGTAGCAGTGGCAGAATTAGCACGCGATAAGGTATGTTATCAGGCGATCAAGGCACGTTATTGCGTGATAACGTACCTTATCGCGCGATAACACGCCTGCGGCACCTTAACGCCGTGAAATCCGGCCCTAAAGGGTGGAGGAAGGCTTCCCAGAGGGCAGAGAGAGGGGGTCAATGGGTGGAGAGTGGGAGGGGAGAGGCTCCAGGCACACTAACGCTTGGAATCCGGGTCTGATCACTAACGCCAGTGAAACCCTCGCGTTAGAGGCACATTTGCAGGAAAGAGAAACAATTTCCGTCAGCAATGTACAGCAAAGCCAGGGAAACCTACAAAAAGTGAGAGTGGTGATACATGTGCACAGAACAAAAGGGCAAATAAACATGGAAAATGACCTGAACAAAATTTAAAATCCCCATAACCAAGCTGGCCAATAGTGATATTAATGGGAAAAATAAAAAAAACACTACTGAGAAAGCTCCAACAAAAGATATCATTTTTGGAAGGGTCTATGCTCTGTCCCCCTACAAGGTGAATGATCCCACATTGAAATAGTGCTGATCAGGGTTTTCCCTTTTTATTGGACAGGTTTCTTATGGCGTGCACATGTGCGGCAACAGCAGGGTGGGCATGTCGGAAAAGGCAACTGTACAGATGCTGGAAAATGGGATACAGAAGGCTGCAGGCGGCACATGCTGTGGTGCAGCTGGGGCACAGTGCAGACTAGGGAGATGCCTAGGTGGCACATAGGAATGCTGAAACTGTACAGCAGCCAGACAGCAACTGATGAGGGCCCAACATGGGCACGAGTGTGTTTCTCACAGTGTCACAGGGGATAGTAACCAGCAGGTACTCCCAAGGGCACAGAACATTGGCAGGCAGTGCTGGGGGGGAAGCGTGGACATCTATGTAGGCACCCCTACCCCAGATCCCGCACCATAGGCAGCCACCTACCGGCACACTGGATGGCCTGAGACTGTGCACCACCAGCACCACCAGCATAAGGGCATGTTAGCATGGTGGCGGAGGGGTACTGGTGTTGGAGGGGGGAGTGGCATCTGCCCACAGCAGACCATGGCCTAGCCCTGTTTAGGTGGGTGCCGTGCACTGTAACAGACAGGCTCTGTCTGATGAACAGTCATGGTATCCCCAGGGAATGAACTGGTCTGTGGCAACAGTGTGGTGCAGTACACACAACCACTTGTGTTCAGGAGCAAAAGGTCACAGGTTGAAGTCCCAGCTGTGGCTCCTGCCAACCCAGTCCCCATATTTTACCCAGTACTAAACCGTGGTAATAAAGACGGAACCTTTATTGCAGATAACATAAACATGCCTGAAATGCCTATATTTTACCCTACAGAGCACAGACACCATAAACATGTGCAATACCTAGAGCAGAGTTTCCCAAATGCAGTCCTGGAGGGCCAAAAATCATTCAGGTTTCATGCAGTCTCTAATAAAGATACCTGTGCTGCATTTCTATGCACCGCCCCCATGGTATGCAAATGTATCTCATGCATATTCAGTAGGGACAGCATGAAAACCCGAACAGTGTTTGGCCCACCAGGACTGGAGTTGGGAACCTCTGCCCTAGAGCAGCGGCCAACAGGGGCAGAAACACCCACACTCACAGGCTCCATTATCCAAAGCCTCATGGAGAGGCAGGATGTTGGGCCCTGCGTGCAGCAGCATCTCCCAATACTAGCACTTGCATACCTTAGCAATGCCACCCTAAACCTGGGAATACATTACACATATATCAGAAGGTTGCTATGATTAATGGCAGATAGCAATTCCTAAGTTCAGCACAATTTGCTGATTGAGCTGCATCATAGCAACCTTTCTGATGTCTGTGGAGTGTGTTTCAGTTCTGGTTTCTGACAGTGTTTACCACCCCGGGGAGTGACCCCAACAGTATTGCGTACCATAGCCATGCCTGCACTGTGCCCAGGACTGGTGCGGTGGCCAGGACTGCCAAAAGTCACTATATTTGCACAATGCTGGCATAGGTGTGGGAGTGTGTGTCTGTCTATCCAGTGTGTGGTGGCTGCCAACACCTTACTCAGCCCACACTGCTTGCACTGTTTCCAGTGTTAGCCTGCCTATGTGCATAATGAGTAGCAAGGTACTGTGGGTATGGCCCGGACAGGGTGGCCTGGGCAGGATGCATCTGCACAGGGCATAGAGCAATGGCTGGGACATTGTAGTGCCCGACCACCACCTGCACGGACAGGGTGGCCATAGCATGTCCTGCTGGGAGGTCACTCTCACCCTGACTGAGCAGTGACCACGGCATGGCTAGGTTCCCTCATAGGGCTGTATAGTAGTTCTCTCAAATGAAATTGATGGGTTCTCTTTTCTGTGGCCTAATCACTGACTTATCTGCTTGGTGGGTATGCTCATATCCCAGTTCTGGGTGTACAGCTCTTCTCCAGGAACATGCACTATGGACTAGCTAGCAGACTGTTTGCAGTTATGTGTGTATGGCTGGAACAACTTGCAGGGTGTAGTGGCTGGAGACTGTCAGATGGTGGTGGGGGGCAGCTGAGCATTTCCAGGCCTTCTGTCTGTCTGCCATTGCTATATCGATGTGTACAGATCTGCATTGACTGTCCTGTAGGGTGTCTGTTGCCCAGCAGGCCTGGGGTTGATGGTCCCCTCTACTACCACCATTGCAGGGAGGTAGAATGTGGATCTGTTGGTGGGGGATCCTGTTTCCCCACCCTGAGCAACAGAGAGTGGGTTGGGTGGGAGTGGCACATAATCCACCTATGGGTCCAAACACCCCATTTCACCTACATCATGTGACCATGGCACCAACACAGGATATGCACTATACTGGGTACATCATGGCTCAGAAGGGCTAGATTTGACCGAGATATACAGATGTACACAGATGTATCCTAGGTGTGTCTGTAGGAACTATCACACACACTGGCACTGATAAGAACCTGCAGTATAATCTATTACAGCCATGCAAGGTGCTGTGGACCTGGTGCTGGGCGCCCCACCTCACCCTCAGGGTGAGCACAGTACCCGCAAAATGTGACGGTCTGTAGCTACTCTGTGCCAGTAACACACACGGTCAGTACCCCCTACCAGGCCGAGGTGCTGTGGGGGTGCATACCCCATCTTGTGATCATCTGTAGACTGCTGATTTGCATGTGCAGTGCATCATGGGTACGGGTGGGTTAACCCTATCCTGGTAACCACAGCAGACAGTTTGTGTGGTGACCTGCAGTCCTTCTGTAGCCAGTCAGGGGTTTGTTAGTAGCTGTAGCCCACTGGTTGCTTCACTGCCTGTAGAGCCAGAGGTCATGGGTTTGATCCCACAGTGGGGTTATGTGATAGGGCTGTCTAAGGCATTTTCTTATTTAAATTAGTGCTGCCAGCAAAAACACACTCACAGTGCTGCAACCTTAAGGTGCCTCATAAGGCGCCCTATAAAGCGCCTTATAAGGAGCCCTATAGGGAACATTATAGGGTACCTTGGTGGACAGTGTACTTTATAATGTGCCCTTTGGAGTGCCTTATAGGGCGCCTTATGTGGCACCTTAGTTTACGGCATTGTGAGGGTGTTTTTGCTGGTAGCACTAATTTAAAGTAAAAAAGAAATTGCCTCAGACAGCACTGGTTTAAAGTAAAGGGTAATGCTTCAAACAGCCTTATTCACTAAGCCCAATGGGGGATTGAACTCATGACGCTGTACCATCAGGCAGTGTATTAGCCATTGTGCTACTCCTCTGTTGCTGTATTTGCAGGTCAGCGTGCCTACTTAAGATTAATCGTGTTAACGTGCGCTGCTCCCTCTATCAGGCGATAATGTGCGCAGCACACATTATCGCGCGATAATCCTCGATTGCTACATTTAGACCGTAACGCCCACTCCTTTTATGGCATTCTGCACATTATCGCCACTGCTACGTTAAGACGGTTTAGTAAACATACCCCTAGGAGACATGCAATGAAGCTACAGTGTAACCCATTTAAGACTAATAAGAGAAAATATTTTTTAAGTCAATGCGTAATCAAACTCTGGAATTCATTACTGGAGGATATACTAAAAGCTGTTAGTGTAGCTGGGTTTACAAAATGTTTGGTCAGGTTCCTGGTGAAAAGTCCATAAACCATTATTAAAGAGAACCCAGGATATCCACTGTTTGCCCCAATAGAAACATTGTGGAACCTGTGTATCTTTTGGGGAAACTGCTAGGTACTTGTGACCTAGATTGGCCACTGTTGGACACAGGATACTGGGCATGATAGATCTTGGTCTCACACAGTATGGCATATTTTGTAATCTTATGTTCTTATGTACCATCTGGGCAGCTGCCTGGTCTGCCCTGCGCACCAGCAACCTCCACTGTACAACCCATGTGCTACCTCCTTTGCCCCATTTGCACCATCAACATAGTGCTCTTTCATACTTGGGCACTATATTGTTGCTGCTAATGGAGCACTACTATCCAAATACACCCTTTCCGCAAGGTTTTATTTTGCGTTAGGGTTCCCAACGTTGAAGGGCTTTAACACACGTTAGTGGAACAGGCGTTAAGGGAAAACTCATTGTTAACACACTCTCTCTGCCCCGTTAACACCCACTCTCCGCCTCTGTGCCCTTTACACTACAGGAGCCTTTAACGCCTGTTAATGCAGCTTTTTCACAGCTTAAAGGGTGCAAGGATGCTGATAATGGACATTAACGGCACACTGACTCCCTTAACACCCTTTAGTAAACACCCTTTAGTAAACACAACAAGACCACTCAAACAGTATTCCACAAGGCAAAAACGGTACAACGTCTCTGACCTCTCCTCGAACCACAGGACTTCAGGACAGTAATGCAAGCTCTGACACTCCCTCATCTAGACTACTGCAACATAATCTACCATGGCCTACCTGCCACACAAACCAATCCTGTCCGAATTGCCCTAAACACCGCGGCGAGAATAATTCACAATGCAAAGAAAAGGGACCACATCACCCCAATTCTGAGGGACCTCCATATTCTCCCCATCAAAGCAAGAATCAAATACAAAGCTCTTCTACTCACCCACAAAACCATCCACCAAACACAAGGCACCCCACTCTGCTCCCTACTACCTCGACCAACCCACAGCAGAACGACCAGACAATCCTCCAACAGCTCCATTGCAGTCCCCCACAAAAGGACCAAAGCAACACAACGGACCTGCAACAGAGCCTTTGAACTCTATGCCCCATCCCTCTGGAACTCTCTACCAAACCACATCAGGAACAAAGGTGATCTCCCATCATTCAAAAAGCAGCTAAAAACCGTCCTATTCCAAGAACATCTCTGAATAGGAGCCCCCCTATTTTTCTCAAAAGCTCCAGACCAGTAACTATGCTACCCTGTCAGTCTCTATGTCCATCCCAACATCATCAATGTTGAACCCCCGGTGATGGGCCCCCCCCACCATTGATTCCCCCCCCCCCCCTTTGTTATATGTCCCACCGCTTTGACCCGGTGAAAAGCGGGATATAAATACAGTTAAATAAATAAATAAATAATATCCTTAAGACTATTGACTAATAGGAGAAAATATTTTTTTTCACTCTACGCATATTAAAGTTCTCAAATTTGTTCCAAAAGATGTAGTAAAAGTTGTTAATGTAACTAGATTTAAAAAGGTTTGTACAAATTTCTGGAGGAAAAGTCCATAAACCATTATTAAAGTAGACTGGAGGAAATCCATCGCCTATCCCTGGGATAAACATCTACTACTACTATTACTAATCATTTATATAGTGCTACAAGGTGTATGCAGCACTGTACACACACGTATAGAAGACAGTTCCTGATCATAGAGCTTACAATCTAATTAAGATGGACAGCACAATAAAAGAGATGAGAGGTTCAATAGGGAGAGGAGACACAAGGGGAACAGGAAATTAGAATACAAAGGTGGTCTCAAAGAGGTAAGTCTTTAGCATGGATCTGAAGAAGGAGAGAGATGAGACTTGTAGAGAAACAGGAAATATGTTCTAGGCATAAGGAGCAGCAATGTGAAAAGTCTGAAGTCGAGAGTAGGCAGTGGAAGAAAAGGGCATAGATAGAAGAAAGTCAGAGGAAGAGCAGAGTTCATGAGGAGGGGTGTAGAGAGAGAGGAGTGAGGAAGGGTAATGAGGGGCAGAAGAAAGAATGCATTTATAGGTTAAAAGAAAAAGGTTGAAATGGATACGGAAATGGAAGGGGACCTAGTGAAGTTATTTCAGTAGAGGGGTTATATGAGTGTAATGGGGCTGGTGGAAGATTAGCTGCGCTGCAGACTTCTGAATAGTTTGAAGAAGAGAGAGATGTCACTGAGGTAGACTAGCAAGGAGGAGGTTGCAATAGTCAAAATGGGAGATAACTAACAAATGAACAAGAGTTTTAGTAGTGTGTTCAGAGAGGAAGGGGTGAATTTTGCTAATATTATAGAGAAAGAAATGACAAGTTTTAGAAATCTGTTGAATATGTGTGGAGAAGGAAAGGGAGGAGTCAAAGATGACCCCAAGGTTGTGGGCTGAAGAAACAAAAAGAAGAGTATTGTCAACTGTGATAAAGAAAGGAGGGAGAGGAAAGGAGGATTTAGGGGGAAAGATAAGAAGTTCAATTTTAGTCATGTTAATTTTCAACATGGAATCTGTCTATCTTTTGGGATCCTGAGAGATACTTGTGATCTGGATTGGCCTCTATTGGAAACAGGATCCTACATTTGATGGACCACTGGCCTAGGCCAGTATGGCAGTTCTTATGTTTTTAAGGGGCATGTTTATTAAACAGCGGTAACGTAGCAGTGGCTATGTTAACACGCAATAACGTTACCAAATGTAACGTTAACACGCGCTAACGTTACCAGATGCAACGTTAACATGCGCTAACGTTACCAGATGCAACGTTAGCATGCGTTAACGTCCCCGACAGCGGTGTCACGCAGAGGGTGGAGAGAGGGCGGAGAGAAGGGGTCAATGGGCGGGGAGAAGCTCCTGTTACACTAATGCGGGGAACTGAAGGGCTGAACATTAACGCGAGTGAAAACCTGTCGTTAGATGCACATTTGCAGGAGAGAGAAACCATTTCAGTGTCAGCAATGTACAGCATAGGCAGGGAGCCCAAAGAGAGTGATAGTAGTGCTACATGTGCAGCAACAGCATAGTGCCCAGGTATGAAAGGGCACTATGGTGATGCTGCAAATGGGGCATAGGGGCTGCAGGAGGGACATGCAGTGGGGCAGCTAGGGCACAGGGTGGCCTAGGCAGATGCCTAGGTGGCACATAGGAACGCAAAATCTGGAAATCAGCAAGACAGCAACTGACCAAGGTCAAACATGCCCACAAGTCTGTGTCCCACAGTGTCCCATCCAGAGGACATTACCCAGCAGGTACCCCAAAGGGCACATAATATTGGCAGGTGGTGCCAGGGGGAAGCATGGATGTCTATGAAGGCAGCCTTACCCCAGACCCCACACCCTAGGTAGCCGCCTTCCTGCACACTGGATGGCCTGGGACTGCACACCACCAGCACCACCAGCATATGGGCATGTCAGCATGGTGGGGGAGGGGTGCTAGTGGTGGAGGGGGCAGTGGCATCTGCCCACAGCAGACCAAGGCCAAGCCCTGTTCAGGTGGGTGGCGTGCAGTGCAACAGACAAGGTCTGTCTGATAAACAATCATGGTATCTCCAGGGACTGGCTTGCCTCTATGGCAGCAGTATGGTGCAGTACACACAGCCAGTGTGTTCTGGGGCAGAGGGTCACAAGTTCAAGTCCCAGCTGTGGCTCCTGCGGACCATGTCCCTACATTTTACCACACATGTAACATAAACAAGTGCACTCCCTAGAACATCAGCCAACAGGGGCACAAACACTCATACCCACAGGCTCCACTATCCAAAGCTTCATGGAGAGTCAGGCTGTTGGGCCCGGCACGGAGCAGCACTTACCACCAAAACACTATTATTAGCACCTGCATACCTTAGCAACTCCTGCACTGTGCTCAGCACTAGTGTGGCATGCAGGGCTGCCAACCACCCATATCTTTGCACAATGCTGAAATAGGAGTGGGAGTGTGTGTATGTCTATCCATTGTTTTGTGGCTGCCTACTCCTCACTGGGCCCACAATGCTTACACTGTTTCCAGCGTTAGCCTGCCAATGTGCATAATGAGGAGCAAGGTATTGTGGGTATGGGACGGACTGGGCAGGATGCAACTGCACAGGGTGTAAGGGTGTGGGGCAATGGCTGGGACATTGTAGTGCCTGACCACCACCTGCATAGACAGGGTGGCCACAGCATGTCATGCTGGGAGGTCACTCTCACCCTGACTGAGCAGTGATCATGGCATGTCTAGGTTCTCACAGAGTGCTATATAGTGTTTCTCTTAAGTGATATGTGGGTGTTCCTTGTTCTGTGGCCCAATCATTAAGATGCCTGCTTTGTGTCTGTGCTTATATCACACTTATCAGTGCACATAGTTCTTCTGTAAACATGCACTATGGACTAGCTAGCGGACTGTCTGCAGTCAGTATGTGTATGGCTGAAATTCCTTGCAGGGTGTGGACTGACTGTGCTCTCTGTTGGTGGATGTCAGATTGTGATGGGGGGCAGCTGAGCTTTCCAAGGCCTACTGTCCATGCCTGTGTGATAACAGATCTGCATCAACTGCCCTGGACAGCGCCCTTTCACCAGCAGGACTGGGGTTGACGGTCCCACAGCCCTTCATCATGCCCCTCTACTGCCTCCATTGCAAAGATGTAGAGTCAGGGCCTGTTGAGGGCAGGTCCTGTCCATCACCTTGACCAAGACAGGGCCGGTTGGTAGGTGGTGCTACATAATCTACATGTGGGTCCAGACACCGCCCTGCTCTTATAACAATTTACCATGGCAATCACACTGGATATGCTTAACTTGGGTGACTCCTGGTCCCCAAGGGCTAGACGTGACTGAGGAATATGGATGGACACAGGATTATCTTAGGTATGGCTGTAAGGAAGACCTGTCACACACTAGCAATGATAGGACCCTACAACAAAGCCTATCTCAAGCAACCTGGGTACTGCGGACCTGGTGCTGGCCGCCCCACCTCACCCTCAGGATGAACACAGAACTGGCACAATGGCATGGTGTGTAGCGTGCCAGTATCACACATGGTCAGTTCCTCCTACCAAGCTGAGGTGCTGGAGAGCTGCATACCCCATCTGGTGATCAGATGTAGACTGCTGTTCTGCATGTGCATTGCATCATGGGTACTGGTGGGTTTACCCTATCCTGGTAGACACAGCAGACAGTTTGTGCGGTGACTTGCAGTCTTTCTGTAGCCAGCCATTACTGAGATAGAAGCCACAGAGGTATAGCCCACTGATTAATACAATGACTTCCTAGGCAGAGGTTATGGGTTTAATCCCTCCATGGTCTCATTTTATTAGGCCTGTCCGAGGCAAGTCCTTTTCATTCCTGTGACAGTCATACTCTGCAGATCTGTGCTGCCAGCACATAGTACCCTCATCAAAGTTGCCAGCCATCATTCTGTCCGTCTATCTGCTTCTGTCAGCTGTGTAGCGTCCCGTCTTCGTGTGCAGGCTGCTACCCCATGTCCTGCACTGGTACTCTTTTCTGCATTGCGGCTCTTCATGCTTGCCTCTCCTGTGTCTGCTCTGCATGGCACTACTACTGCTCTGTCTTCCTGTCATTGCAACTATCTTGCCACCTCTACCTCCACTGGAGGACACGTATTCCCATCCTCTTCCACCCACTGTCATTGTAGCACTTCACATTGCCAACACCCTGTGCATCGGTACAGTTGCCTCCAATATGTTTGTCCATTTTACCGGCTGCCACATCGGCTGCATGCAGATTTGGCAGGTACATCAGCTCCCACCTCTACTTCCTTCCATCACTTGTCCATTGCCTTTCCTTGGTGCTCTGTGCAGTGTCAGGGTTACATCAGTTTTTGGCCTTACATTTCATGCTTGTCAACTTGGGGCACCTTACTGCCCTTGAGCACCATATCTTGGGTCACCTTAACATCCTTAGGGCACCTTATACAGCACCTTAGGTTAAGGCACCTTATGAGGTGCCTTAACATAAGGCGCCTTATAAGGCGCCTTAAGTTAAGGCCTTTATAAGGCGCCCTATAAGGCACCTTATAAAGCGCCTTGTCAGCCTTGTAATGTGCTTTGCTTGTCTGCTTTAACGTGCAATGTCCCATTAACGTGTGCTAACTGGCCAAGGCTCCCTTTACCCCGTGTTAAATGGCCATTGCTTTCCTTACTGCCGGTAAACCCACTTCCTTATATGGCATTGCTCACGTTAACGCTGCACTTAATGACGGCAACGTTACCGCGCTTTAGTAAACATACCCCTTGCCTAGTCAGTCTGCTGCCACTAGAGGTTGCCAGGTTAGAAAATTATTGAAAATGAAACCCGAAGTGCAGACAGAATCCCGCAGTCAGCATTCCACAGATCAAGAATCCCGCAGTCAGAATCCCGCAGATCAAGCAACTTCTAGAAAACCAAAGGGAGAAAATAAATCCAAGCTCTGTTTAAATATCATGGATGACAAAAGCAGGTACACTTATAGACTAACGAATGCATCTGAGACTCTTTGTTCTCAAAGGTTCATTCATCAATAAATTGGCTAGTCTATAATATGCTACCTACCTCTGTCAATTTTGATAAGCCAGACTACACAGCTTCCTCTTGAAAAGTTTAAACAACATAGATATCAAACAGTTTGCAAAGTCATCAATTTAAAGCACTATCATATACATAAAGTTAGTCATGAATTTTGTTTAATGTTTAATCATATATCCTTTGTTCTTTCTTATATTTTGATATATGTAAACAGGAGTTTCTCTGTCCATCCTCAGCTGCTTGTGTACTGTAAGAGACAAGCCCCTTTCATATTCAGGCTCCTGGAGCTTTCTGGGAATAAACCCTTCAAAATCTGGAATCAGGGTTCTAAGGCTTATATCAGTGAACGTGAGGATAGCAAAGGAGACAGTTACTCCCAATACCTGCAGTATTCTCTCTTGCACTCAGAGAATTCACAAAAAAACAGGCGGTGTTCAACAACTCTCAGCTTTCCTAACATCTATTTCTTAACTGTACCGTAAAGATAGCATGTAATAGCATGTACAGGAAAATAAAGCATGAGGTTAAACATTGTTCTGGTTGTTAAGTGATGTCAAGTCAGTGTCGACTCATGGCGATCCTAAGGATGGTTGTCCTAAATTGTGCTCGGTCTTTAGTCAGGCAGCTCATTGTTGACAGACTGGTACCCGTAGCTGCTGTTATTTGTATCGATCCACCTCATTGCTGGCCTTCCTCTTTTGCATTGACCTTTTTACCTTGCCAAGCATGATGTCTTTCTCTAATGATCTCTCTTTTCGCATGATATGTCCAAAGTATGAAAGTCGAAATCTTGTCTTCTGAGCTTCTAAAGAAAGCTTAGGTTTGATCTCCTCTAGTACCAACTGGTTTGTTCTTCGGGCAGTCCATGGTATACACAGTATTCGTCGCCAGCACCATAATTCAAAGCATCAATTTTCTTCCTGTCTATATTTTTCACTGTCCAACTTTCACATCTATATGACGTTATTGAAAATACCATGGCTTGAACAAGTCGAATCTTTGTATGGAGAGAGACATCCCTGCTCTTGAGAGTCTTGTCTAGGTCTTTCATTGCCAATCTGCCAAGAGCAATGCGTCATCAGATTTCTTGACTGCTTTTTGCTTCTTTATTGATAGTTGATCCAAGTAGGTTAAAGCTGTCCACTATTTCAATTTCTTTTCCATCAATGATGAACTTGTTCATTTTTCCAGTTGTCAGGATCTTTGTCTTCTTGACGTTAAGATGCAGATCCATCTTAAGACTATATTCCTTGATCTTGAGAAGCAAATGTTTCAAATCGTCTTCACTTTCAGCCAGTAATGTCGTATCATCAGCATAGCGAAGGGTGTTGATAAGTCTCCACCAATCTTCATACCTCAGTTGTCTTCATACAGTCCTGCTTCTCTGATGATTTGTTCTGCATATAAATTAAAGAGGCAGGGGGAAAGTATGCAGCCTTGTTGAACACCTTTGCTGATTTAAACCATTCTGTTTCTCCTAGTTCCATTCAAACTGCTGCTTCTTGATCAATGTAAAGGTAGTGCAGGAGAATGATCAGGTGTTCTGGTGTACCAATTCTTCTTAATGTGGCCCAGAATTTCTCATAGTTTACACAGTCAAAAGCCTTGCTATAGACAATAAAACACATATGGATATCCTTTTGGTATTCTTTTGTTTTTTCAAGGATCCATCTCACATCCATGATAATCTCTCTCATTCCTCAGCCTTTCCTGACCTCTGCTTGCACTTCAGGCAATTCTCGTTCCAGGTATGATTGTAATCTCTGCTGAATGATCTTGAATAGAATCTTGCTGGCATGTGGGATCAGAGTGATTGTGCGATAATTTCCACAGTCAGTCGAGTCACCTTTCTTCAGTATTGATAAGAACACAGATCTTTTCCAGTCATTTGGCCATGAATTTGTCTTCCAAATTTCCTGGCAGAGCCTTGTTAAGTATGTAACAGCTTCATCTGATTGCTGTAATACTTCAATGGGAATGCCATCAATGCCCGGTGCTTTGTTCTTTGATAAGACTTTCAATGCTGCTTTTACTTCTTCTTTCCTGATCATAAGGTCTAGGTTGAAACGGCTGTTGGTCCACTTGCTCTTTATGGTATATTGATTCTTTCCACCTTTTCTTGATTTTCTCAGCATCATTCAACATGGATTCCTGAGCATCTTGTAGCATTCCAATTCAAGGCTGGAATTTTTTCTTTAACTCTTGCAGCTTTAGAAAAACCGATCGTGTTCTTCCTCTAATAGTTTCTGATTCTATTTCCTTGCATGTGTCTTTGAGGTACTTTTCCTTGTCTTGTCTTGCTGCACGTTGGAAATCTCTGTTGAGTTCTGCGATTGCCTCCCTTTCTCCATGTTTCTGGACAATTTTCAGAATTTATTCAGGTATCCATTTTGGCCATTTTTGCTTGTTCACCTTATGTAGAGACTTATCGCTTTCTTCCAACACAACCTTCTTGATGTCATCCCATAACTCTTCTGGAACTCTGTCATTTGTATCCAAAGGAGCAAATTGATTTCTCAGGCAGTCCTTAAATTCCAGTGGTACATTCATGAATGTCTTGCTCTTTTTCAACTTTAGCTTGAGTTTGCATACTAGTAGTTGGTGATCTGTACAGCAGTCAGCTCCAGGTTCTGTCTTTGTTGATGTTATTGAGTTTTTCCATCATTGTCTTCCACATATGTAGTCAATTTGATTTCTGTACAGTCCATTGGGTGAAGTCCACATGTACAGTGGGCACTTGTGTTGCTGGAAGAAGGTGTCTGAAATGAATAGATCATTGGTCTTGCAGAATTCTATTAGTCTTTCTCCAGCTTAGTTTCTGTTGCCAAGTCCATATTTTTGAACCACTTTTCCTTCTGCTTTGTTGCCAACATTTGCATTCCAGTCACCGATGACTATCAGGATATCCTGTTTGCATGTTCTGTCAGTTTCAGCTTGTACTTGTTCATAGAACTCATCAACAACTTCCTCTTCTGCAGCTGTTGTTGGGGCATATACCTGAATTATAGTTATGTTGATGGGCTTTCCTCATAGACGAATAGAAATTAGGCGTTCACTGACTACATTGTGTTTCATTACAGTTTTTTCAAGTTTCTTCTTAACTATAAATGCAACACTATGGGGTATGTTTACTAAATGGTGCTAACGTCACAGCTGCGATGTTTTCGCGCAATAATGGCGCATAACAATGCGAGAACTTCACGTATCACGATAATGTGATACGTGACAAAATACAAAGCCATCCTACTCACCCACAAAGCCATACATCAAACACGAAACTCCCAACTTCACACCCTACTGTCTCGACCAGCTCATGGCAGAACTACCAGACAAGCCTCCAGCAACTCCCTCACCATCCCTCACAAAAGAACCAAATGCTCGCAATGGACCTGCAATCGAGCCTTTGAACTGTATGCTCCATCCTTATGGAACTCTCTACCGAGCTGTCTCTGAAACAACACCGATCTACTATCTTTTAGAAAACAGCTGAAAACCATCCTGTTTCAGGAATACCTCAACATGACCCCCACCAAAAAAGCACAATAACCTCTGACCTCATCCACCATGACCACCTAACTCAAACTATATTAACCCGACCATGTCCAAAATCTGTCCAAGTCCATAGTCTGTCCTATGTCTTATGTTGAAATCATCAATGTAGCCTCCCCAGTGATGGCCCCACCCTTATACGTAAATTCCCCCCCCCCTTTATGTAATGCCGCTTTGACCCGGTGAAAAGCGGGATACAAATACAGCTAATTAAATAAATAAATAATGTCTGCGGCAGCATTAAGGTGCGCAGAGGGTGGAGTAAGGCTGTCCAGAGGGCAGAGTAAGGCTCCCCTGGGGTGGAGAGAAGGGGTCAATGGGCAGAAAGTGGGCGGGGAGAGGCTCCATGCACCCTAACGCCATGAAATGAAGGTCTAAAAATTAGCGCCAGTGAAAACCCCGCGCTAGGCACATTTGCAGGACAGAGAAACCATTTCAGTCAGCAATGTAAAGCAAAGGCAGGGAGACCTTGAAAAGTGATAGTAGTGGTACATGTGCAGCACCCAAAAAGGCACAAACCATAAATAATGACCAGAACCAAAATTGAAATCCAAAACACCGAGCTGGCCAATAGAACAAATAATGACAAGCGGTAATGAACACAACCTATAAAGAGGAAAAAGGACGAGCTCACTCTCGGAAGGGTCAATTCACAGTCCCCCCACAAAGTG
This sequence comes from Ichthyophis bannanicus, assembly GCA_033557465.1. NCBI lineage: Eukaryota > Metazoa > Chordata > Amphibia > Gymnophiona > Ichthyophiidae > Ichthyophis > Ichthyophis bannanicus. Next base: position 391,816,547 of record CM066034.1, on the reverse strand, counting down.
AATGTGCCAACATAGAAATAGTGCTCATGAGGATTTTCTATGGTGTGTATGGGGTAGCTTGCCTTTGTGGCTTACACATGTGCAGCAACTGCAGAGTGGGCATGTGGGAAAGGACACTATGGTGATGGTGTACCTGGGGTACAGAGGGCTGCATGCGTCACATGCAGTGGGCCAGCTGGGGCACAGTGTGGACTAGGCAGATGCCTACCTGGCACATAGGAATGTAGAAGCAGAAAAGCAGCAAGACAGCAACTGACCAGGGTCCAATATGGCCACGAGTGTGTGTCCCACAGTGTCCCAGGGGACAGTACCCAACAAGTACCCCAAAGGGCACAGAACATTGGCAGGCAGTGCCGGGGGGATGTGCTGATGTCCATGTCAACACCCCTACCCCATATCACACACCATAGACAGCCACCTACCGGCACACTGGATGGCCTGGGACTGCGCACCACCAGCACCACCGGCACAAGGGCATGTCAGCATGGTGGCAGAGGGGTGCTGGTGGCGGAGGGGGCCGTTTAGGTGGGTGCCGTGCACTGCAACAGATGTCTGTCTGCCGAACAGTCATGGTATCCCAAGGGAATGGTTTGCTTCTGTGGCAACAGTTTGGTGCAGTGCACAAAGCCAGTGTGTTCAGGGGCAGAAGGTCACAGGTTCAAGTCCCAGCTGTGGCTCCAGCAAACCATGTCCCTATATTTTACACAGTACTAAATCGTAGTAATAAAGACAGAACCGTTATTGCAGATTAAATGAACACGCCATAAATGCCTACATTTTACCCTACAGGGCACAGAACCCATAAACATGTGCAATCCCTAGAGCAGAGTTTCCCAACTGCAGCCCTGGAGAGCCAAACACCATTCATGTTTCATGCTGTCCCTAATAAATATGCCTGTGCTGCATTTGTATGCACCGCCCCCATTGTATGCAAATGTATCTCATGCATATTCATTAAGGACAGCATGAAAACCTGAACCGTGTTTGGCCCACCAGAACCGGAGTTGGGAAACTCAGCCCTAGAGCAGAGACAAAAAAACAACACCAACACAAACACCCACACCCACATGTTCAACTATCCAATGCCTCATGGAGAGTCAGGCTGTTGGGCCCTGCGTGGAGCAGCATCTCCCAATACTGGAACCTGCATACCTTTGCAATGCCGCCCTAAACTTGGGAACACGTTACCCATATATCAAAAGGTTGCTATGATTAATGGCAGATAACAAATCCTAAGTTAAACACAATCTTTTGACAGAGCTGCATCATAGCAACCTTTCTGATATCTGTGCAGTGTGTTTCAGTTTTGGTTTCTGACAGTGTTTACCATCCCGGGGAGTGACCCCAACAGTATTGTGTACCATAGCCATGCCTGCACTGTGCCCAGGACTGGTGTGGTGGCCAGGGCTGCCAAAAACCTCTATATTTGCATAATGCTGGCATAGGTGTGGGAGTGTGTTTATGTCTATCCAGTGTGTTGTGGCTGCCTACACCTCACTGAGCCCACACTGCTTGCACTGTTTCCAGTGTTAGCCTGCCAATGTGCATAATGAGGAGCAAGGTACTGTGGGTATGGCCCGGACAGGGTGGCCTGGGCAGAATGCATCTGCACAGGGCATAGGGCAATGGCTGGGACATTGTAGTGCCCGGCCGCCACCTGCATGGACAAGGTGGCCACAGCATGTCATGCTGGGAGGTCACTCTCACCCTGACTGAGCAGTGATCATGGCATGGTTAGGTTCCCCCATAGTGCTATACTGCTTTTTTTCTCAAGTGATATTTATGGGTTCCTTTTTCTGGGGCCCAATTGCTGACATATCTGCTTGGTGTGTGTGTGCTCACATCCCATTTTTGGGTGCACACAGTTTTTGCAGGAACATGCACTATGTACTAGCTAGCAGACTGTCTGCAGTTAGCATGTGTATGGCAGGAGTACTTTGCATGGTCCAGTGGGTGGAGCCTGACTGTGTCCTCTGCTTGTGAATGTCAGTTAGTGGTGGGGGGCAGCTGAGCTTTTCCAGAGTTCTGCCTGTCTGCCATTGCTTTATGTGATGTGTACAGATCTGCACTGACTGCCCTGTAGGGTGCCCGTTCCCCAGCACGACTGGGGTTGATGGTCCTCTCTACTGCCACCATTGCAGAGATATAGAACGTGGATCTGTTGGTGGGAGATCCTGTCCCCCACCCTGAGCTACAGAGGGCAGGTTGGGTGATGCTACATAATCCGCTTTTGGGTCCAAACACCCCCCTTCACTTATAACATGTGACCATGGCACCCACACAGGATATGCACTATTCTGGGTGCATCATAGTCCACAAGGGATAAATATAACTGGGAAATACAGATGGAGACAGGTGTATCCTAGGTGTGTCTGCAAGGACTACCTATCATACACAGACACTGATGGGGACCTGCAGTATAGCCTACCTCAGCTGAGCCAGCTGCTGCGGACCTGGTGCTGGGCGCCCCACCTCACCCTCAGGGTGAGAATAGGACCCGCACAATGTCACGGTCTGTACCTACTCTGTGCCAGTAACACACAAGGTCAGTTCCCCCACCAATCCTAGGTGCTGTGGGGGTGCATACCCCATCTTGTAGACTGCTGATCTGCATGTGCAGTGCATCATGGGTATGGATGGGTTTAACATATCCTGGTAGCCACAGCAGACAGTTTGTGTGGTGACCTGCCGTTTTTCTGTAGGCAGCCAGCGGTATGTTAGATGCTATAGAAATGTAGCCCACTGGTAACTTCAATGACTGTAGAGGTAGAGGTCATGGGTTTGATCCCACAGTGGTGTTATTTAAGAATGCTGTCTGAGGCTTTTCCTTTTCATTTCAATCAGTGCTGCCAGCAGAAATACCCTCATAGTGCTGTAGCCTAAGGTGCCTCATAGGTGCCCTATACAGCGCCCTATAGGGCACATTATAGGGTGCCTTGGTGGACAGGGCACTTTATAATGTGACCTATGGGGAGCCTTATAGGGCGCCTTATGTTACGGCACTGTGAGGGTGTTTTTGCTGGCAGCACTGATTTAAATTAAAAGTAAATGCCTCAGACAGCCTTTTCAGATTGCACCACTGCGGGATCAATCCCATGACCTTTGCCTCCACTGTCATTGCAGTAACCAGTGGGCAACATCTTTATAGCTTCTAACACTGCGCTGGCATGTACTTAGGGTTAAAGCGAGTTAACGTGCCACGGTGCTCACCAGGGCCGGCCCGTCCATTGAGCAAGAATGTTTTTTGCACAGGGCCCCGCGTTTCAGGGGGCCCCGCGCAAAAAACATTCTGATCTAAAAGTAAAATTTTTTAAAAAAGCTAGCGCGTGTGACTGCAGCTGTAAAGAGAGAGGTAATACAGGGGAGGGCAGGCTCTGCTGGGCAGGGGGGGCCCCGCGGCACACTCGATTCTGCCGCGGTGGCCCCGGCAGCGGCAGCAGACAGCTTTTTTTTTTTTTTTACATTTTCCCTAGGCTGGGCTGGGCTGGGCTGGACTGGGGGGGGGTGGGGGGGTTAGGAGTGGTGATGGGCTATGGGGGAGCTAAGTCTGTATATGGGCTGATGGGATTAGGACTGGAAGTGGGTTGATGGGGGGTTAGGACTGATAATGGGCTATGGGGGCTTAAACTAAAAATTGGGTGATGGGGGATTAGGACTGGAAATGGGCTGGTGGGAATAGGACTGGGAGTGGGCTGATGGGGAGGTAACGAATGGTAATTTGGTATGGGTGGGATTAAACTGAAAAATTGGGTGATGGGGGATTAGGACTGGAAATGGGCTGGTGGGATTAGGACTGGGAGTGGGCTATGGGGGGCTAGGACTGGTAATGGGTTGGGGGGTTGCTAGGACTGAAATGGGATGGGGGATTAAGACTGGAGGTGGGCTGATGGGGTTAGGACTGGTAATGGGCTACGGGCTGATGGGGGGTTAGGACTGGTAATGGGCTATGGGGGGGCTAGGACAGGAAATGGGCTGATGGGGAGGGGTTAGGACTTGAGGTGGGCGGTGGGGTGGGGTTAGGAGTGGTATATGGGCTATGGGGGGCTAGGACTGGAAATGGGCTGATGGGGGGGTTAAGACTGGAGGTGGGCTGATGGGGTTAGGACTGGTAATTGGGCTGTGGGCTGTTGGGGGGGGGTTAGGACTGGTAATGGGCTATGGGGGGGCTAGGACTGGAAAGGCTGATAGGGGGGTTAACACTGGAGGTGGGCTGATGGGGTTAGGACTGGTAATGGGCTGTGGGCTGATGGGGGGTTAGGACTGGTAATGGGCTATGGGGGGGGGTTAGGACTGATAATGGGCTATGGGGGGGGGCTAGGACAGGAAATGGGCTGATGGGGAGGGGTTAGGACTTGAGGTGGGCTGATGGGGTTAGGACTGGTAATGGGCTGTGGGCTGTTGGGGGGGGGGGGTTAGAACTGGTAATGGGCTATGGGGGGGTTAAGACTGGTAATGGGCTGTTGGCTGATGGGGGCTGTCTGGTAATGGGCTATGGGAGGGTTAGGACTGATAATGGGCTATGGGAGGGCTAGGACAGGAAATGGGCTGATGGGGAGGGGTTAGGACTTGAGGTGGGCTGATGGGGTTAGGACTGGTAATGGGCTGTGGGCTGATGGGGGGGGTTAGTACTGGCAATGGGCTAAGGGGGGGCTGACTGGAAATGGGTTGATGGGGTTAGGACTAGAAGTGGGCTGATGGGGGGTTAGGACTGGTAATGGGTTATAGGGGGGGGCTTAAACTGAAAATGGGGTGATGGGGGGTTAGGACTGGAAGTGGGTTGATGGGGGGCTAGGACTGGTATTGGGTTGGGGGGTTGCTAGGACTGGAAATGGGCTGATGGGGGGCTAGGACTGGAAATGGGCTGATGCAGGGACTAGAAGGGAATGTATGCTGGGTGAGGCTGGAACTAGAAGGGAGCTGATGTTGGGGGAGGATTAGAATGGGATGGGGCTGGAGAGTAAAATGGAGAGGGGAAAAATATTTTGTGTGGGAGGGATAAAAAATCTACAATTGGCCGGGTATTGGGAGAGTAAGTGGGGATTGAGGATGGAGGGGTAAAATTTGAGTGGATGAAATAGGAATGAGGAAAGAGCAAAAGGAGAAAGATTAGTATGTTAAAGCAGATGTAGATAGAGAATGGAAAAAAAACTAGAAGAGAGAAGAAAGGACAAATGGACAGCAGACGATGGAGAGTTAGCAGAAGACACGAAGAAACCAGAAGAAAGTGGCTGGAGCAATTGCAGCTGAAAAAAAATGCACAAAAGGTAGAAAAATATCTCTTTATTTTGAATTTATTAATTGGAATATGTCAGCTCTGGTAAATGTGCATCATTAACGTCTGCGCTTTGTTTTAGTAACAAGAGCAAATTAATGTATAGTTTTATTTCTACAGTGTTGTACATTCCAAGTTTGGCTTTTGGGATTCCCAGTTTAATTATTGTCTCCCTGTTTCTAAATTGTGATTCCTTGTTTGGTGATGGTCCTATGTTCTGCATGTGTAACTGAGCTGAGGTATTCTGTTTATGTAATTCCTATTTGATATTGCCACTTGTTCTCTTTCCCCAGTAGGTTCATGTATTGTTGTTCTCTGAAATGTATTGGTTTAATATTTGCATGTTTCCTTTTGATAGGTAGGGTATAGTGCTTTGTGAGTCCTGGTAGTGCTGTTAGGATACGGCGGGTTTGCTATGGGTTCTAAATGGGCAGTGTTTGTAGTAGTTCCTAATGTGTCTGGTGGTTGGCACTGGATTATAGTAATGTAGAAATCTTTTAGTCTTTCTTTATCCATACACTCATTAAGAGGCATGTTTACTAAAAGTTAGTATATGGTAACATTATGCAAATGTTTATGCAAATGAGGCCCCTTATGCAAATGAGGCCCCACACCGAGTCTCCGCACATGGCCCCGCACCCCCCTTGGGCTGTCCCTGGCACTCACTATTGCGCGATACAGATTCTTGCTACCTTAGGACCGGAACGCCCACTCCTTATATGGCATTCTTCACATTATCGCTGCTACTAGCGCCGGTAACATTAAGACGGTTTAGTAAACATACCCCTATGTGTTCTGTGTCTTTCATTTCCAGCATAGTGAACCATATGATTCAAAAACCCACCTGTTCGTGGACTCATTTGAACAAGTAACATAACTTTCAATCACCTCATCCTTGCCGATACAGCCACCAAACACTAACGACTCAGATCTGGGGCTCAACCCCCAGCAATATATGTATGTCTTGTCACCCCTCTGTTGAATGTCTTGTCACCCCTCTGTTGAATGTAGACCCCTTGTTATGTTATGTTATGTTATGCTAACCACTTTGATTGAAGGATAAGGTGGTATACAAAACTGGCTAAATAAATAAATATGATCATCAGATGCAAAGTGCCCAATGCCAGTCCTTCTCAGCTTTACTTATATCTATTTCTTAGCTGTACCGTAAAGGTAGCTTGTAATAGTATGTACAGGAAAATAAAGAATGTGGTTAAACATTAAGCAGGCAGTAGTATAAAACATTCAATGCATGTCCAAACAAGAATGAAACTGTGACCATCAAGAAATAGGATATAACGGCCAATTACTTAAAGAAAAAAAATAACAGAAGAGCTGGTAGCCAAGATGGCTGAAATCATTCAGAAACAAAACCTCTCTGCAGGGTGTACAGTCAGTGTTGGTGGCCACTGTTATCAGGAGCGGCTCAAGGCAATCTGCTGCCTGAGGCGAAGAATGAGATGGTGCCCCCCCCCCCTTAGAGGGTGTGGGGCTTTTTCAGAACTCAAATCGGGGACTGAACCAAACCAAAAAGCCAATTAGATTATATGAAGGAAATGCAAGATGTTTGCACACAGGGCCATATCGAGCTGCAATCACGCCCTGTGTGACTTGCAGCCTGGGCGCGTGCCCCCTCCTCCCCCCATATCTCCGTCCAGTGCTGCCTGCTCTTTCCGTGCTGCTGCCACCCTCTGTTTTTTTCACGGCAGTGCCGGCAGCAGGGAAAGAGCAGGCAGTGCTGGACGGAGGTATGGGGAGGAGGAGGGGGGGCATTAGCTCGATCTGAAAGTCGCTGTCACTTTAAGCAGATCTGTCCCTCCCTGCTCTGACATTGCGTCGGAGCAGGGAGGGACCATACTTGCTAAAAATGCTGCAAAAAAGCTTCGGGGGCACATTTCGGCTTCCTGCTATTGTCCTTCCAGTGGCAGCAGGGCAACAGCAGACAGCTGAAATGCGCCCCCCAAGCCTTTGCGCCCTGTGCGGCTGCACAGCTTGCAAAGGGCTAGGTATGATCCTGTTTGCACACCAAGGAACTAAAAGAGATCAAGAATCAATAGCACAGTTTATAAAACTAAGGGGTATGTTTACTAAACTGCGGTAATGTTACATAACATGCGTTACGTAACGTTAACATTACATAACGCGCGTTATGTAACGTTAACGATCGTTAACATTGCATAAAGCGTGTTACAGAACGTTAACGATCGTTGACGTTCCGCGGCACTGTAAACACCGCAGAAGGTGGAGAGAGGGCGGAGAGAAGGGGTCAATGGGCGGAGTGTGGGCGTGGAGAAGCTCCATTTACACTAACGTGCTGATCTGAAGAGCTGACTACTAATGCGATTGAAAACCTGCTGTTAGATGCACATATGCAGGAGAGAGAAACCATTTATGTGTCAGCAATGTACAGCCCAGGCAGGGAGCCCAAAAACTGTGATAGTAGTGTTCCATGTACAGCAATACCATAGTTCCAAAGTATGAATGGCCACTATGGCGATGGTGCAAATGGGGCATAGGGGGCCGAAGGCAGGACATGTAGCATGGGCAGCTGGGGCACAGGGTGGATCAGGCGGGCGCCTAGGTGGCACATAGGAACACAGACACCGGAGATCAGCAAGACAGCAGTTAACCAAGGCCAAACACAATCCACCAATATCTACCTGGTCCCACCCTAGCCAATAGTCATTAGAGCACATACCTGACATCCCCCCACCCATCCCGCCCCCATGTGTAGGGGACATAATAGTGGTAGGCAGTGATGGGGGATGTGAGGATGTCCATGTATGCCCCCCCCCCCACCCCAGAACCCACTCCCTAGGCGGGCGCCTACCTACACAGTGGATGGCCTGGGACTGCGCACTACCAGCACCTACAGCAAATGGCCATGTCAGCTTGGCAGGGGGCATGTGCCCGTACAGGAGGAGGCAGTGCCACCTCCCTGCAGTGGACCTAGGCCATGCTCTGCAGCAGTACGTGGTATGCAGTGCAACATAAAAGGTCTGGCTGAGGAAAAGTGCAGGTAGCCCCAGGGACTACCATGAATCTATGGCATCAGTGTGGTGCAGTACACCCAGTCAGTGTGTCCAGGAGCAGAGGGTCACAGATTCAAGTCCCAGCTGTGGTTCCAGCAGAGCATGTCCCTATATTTTACCCTACAATGCAGATACAACAGCAATATGTGCAAAGCCCAAAGCAGCGGCAAACAGAGGTGAAAAACACCCACTCACACAGGCTCCACAATCCAATGATGCATGGAGCAGCAGGCTGTTGGCCCCAGCAGTGGGATGATGTTATTACCAGAGCACTACTACTACCCATGCACAGTTTAGCAATGTCGGCACTGTGCTCAGGACTAGTGTGGCGGGCAGGGCTGCCAACCACCCCTATCTTTGTATAATGCTGCAAAAGGAGTGAGCATGTTTGTATGTCTATCCATTGTTCTGTGGCTGCCCACACTTCACTGGGCCCAAAATGTCCCACTGTTGCCAGTTTAGCCTGATTAGATGCATAATGAGGAGCAAGGTATTCTGGGTATGGCCCGGACAGGGCAGATTGGTCAGGATGCATCCTCACAGGGTGTGGGGCAATGGCTAGGACACTGTAGTGCCTGACCACCACCTGCATGGACAGTGTGGATACAGCATGGAATGCTGGGAGGGCACTCACTCTGAATGAGCAGTGACCATAGCAGGTCTAGGTTCCCACATAGCGCGCTACATTATTTGTCTCTAGTGATATGTTTGTGTTTTCCAGTGCCGGGGTCCCAATCGCTGAGATGCCTGCTTGCTGTGCATAGTTTCTGGTGGACTGTCTGTAGTTAGACTGTGCATGGTTGGAACACCTTTAAGATACAGTCTGATTGTGCTGTCTGCTGGTGACTGGCAGACAGTGCTGGGAGGCAGTTGGGGTCTTCCAGACCTAACCCCAGCATTGTTGCTGGTCTGCCACTGTCCCAGTCACAGGTATGGCTCTGGCATCAACCTTGGAGGGCTGTCTTGTACAAACAGGATGGAAGTTGCTTCCCTGTGGCGGGGGCACTGTTCTTTACCTACAAAAGGGGTGATGTGGGCCCTTTGCGGTATGTAGTGTATACGACTGTGACCTATACAGCCACTGCTTACATCACCTCATGCAATGCTAGAAACACCTCTGCCCGGATAACAGCTGCCCATGTCAGCCAGACCCTCACACGGGGTACACACTAATCTGGCTGGTGTCTGGTCCCACAGGGCCACATGTGACTGCAGGATACAGATGGACACTAAATTACCTTTGGCTGCACTGCACGGAACACCTGCCACACACTGGTAATGACAAAAATGTACAGCAGGACCTATCTCTAGTAGCACATGTACTGCGGACCTAGTGCTGGTCACCCATCCTATCGCTCAGGGTGAACACAGAACCTGCATAATGGCATGGTCTGTAGCTACTCCGTGCCAGTATCACACACTGTCAGTTCGTCTTTCCAAGCTGGGGGACCATTTGGTGATCAGCTGTAGACAGCTATTCAGCATGTGCATTGCATCATGGGTACTGGTGAGGTTACCCTATCCTGGCACTCAGAGCAGACAATTGGTGCGGTGACCTGCAGTCCTTCTGTATCCAGACATTGCTGTGACATACACCATGGGGGTATAGCCTACTGGTTAATACAATGCCATTCTTGGCAGTGTTCATGGGTTCAGTTCCTCATTGCTCCCCCCCCCTCATGCCTGTCCTACTCATATAGTGTGCATGCCTATAGAGGTCATATTTTTGCAGATCTGTGCTTCCAGCCCATAATACCCTCGCCACAATTGCCAACATTCCCTTGGTCCGTCTATCTGCGTCTGTCAGCTGTGTAGAGTCCTGTCTGCCAGTGCAGGCTGCCACCCCATGTCATACCCTTTCCTGCATTGCGCCTCTTCATGCTTGCCTCTCCTGTGCCTGATCTGCATGGCACCACCACTCCTCTGTACACCCATCATTGTAACTATCCTGCCACCTCTGCCTCAACTGGGGGACATGTATTCCCATTGTCTGCCACCAACTGTTTTTCTGGCACTTTACATTGCCAACACCCTGTGCTGTGGTACAGCTGCTCTGCCCCACCATGTTTGTCATCGGTACTGGCAGGCACATGGGATGCCCGCAGGTATGGCAGGTCCAGCGGCTCCCACTTCTCCCTTCTTCACTCACCTGTTCATTGCCTTTCCTGAGTGCTCTATCTAGTGTTAGGGCTACATCTGTCTCTGTTCCACACAGGTCATGCATGTCATCCTGAGGCACCTTGCAGTCCCTAGGGCACACTAACCTAGGAACCATTACCTTGTTAGGCCACCTTAACCTATGGTTCCATAGCCCAGGGTGCCTTCTGCGATGCCTTGTCCAAGGGTGCCTAATATGGCTCTTAGCCTAGGAGGCCCTATAGGGCGCCTTATGAAGCACCTTACTAGGCACCTTATAAGGCACCTTACTGGGCACCTTATAAGGCACCTTACAGGGCACCTTATAAGACACCTTACAAGGCGCCTAACAAGGCGCCTTGTAACGCTCGTTAGTCTAAGGTTCCTTTTAACGCATGTTAGCTGTCAGCTTGCTGTAACGATGCAACGCCCATGCCTTTATATGGGCATCTCTACCTTTACCGCAGAACCTACCGCGAATGACATTACCGCAGTTTAGTAAACATACCCCTAAATTTAAACTCATTTTTATTTTGTTGTTATGAACTGCATTATGGTTCTTGCTTTTTCTTTTTTAACATATATTTTGCATCCACAGTGGGTACATAGCAGAACCAGGACATTCACCCACAGAACTCAATATTTAAAAAAACGAATCTGACTCTGATAATCTCACTAACAACAACAACCACTATTCTCCAGTACCAGGCATATTGTGAACTAATACAAAACTCTACAACAAAGAGCAAACATACCATACCATACCATGTCAACACAAACTTCCAAAACTCACATAAGGAGCCCATCCAAAAAGGTGTCACTGTAAATACTACAGTGGGACCTGGAACATCCATACACCTATTTGAAAGCTGAAACAGTCAAATTACTACAGTACAGTATAGATCTGCCTTCCCACCATTTTTTTCCTCAAGAGTGTTTGCAGTTAAAAAAAAAAAAAAAGGCGGCGGGAAGGCAGAGGCAGGGCAGAGGTGGTAAAATCTAAAATTAAAACAACCAGAGTGCCGCCGCCACCGCACAAATTAACCTGATCGCTTGCAGCGATCAGGCTGATTTATTCAATGCTGGTTGTTCCTGCTGGATGAGAGGGAACCCTTGTCAGTTCCCTTCCAGCCCCCTCCCTTCCTCCCTTCCTCCATCCATCCATGTCATCCCCCCTCCCTCCCTCCCTCCCTCCATCCTTGTCAGCCCTCCCTCCCTCCCTACATGTACTCCCCCTCCCTCCATCCATCCATGTCAGCCCTCCCTCCCTGTCAGCCTCCTCCCTCCCTCCTTCCCTCTATCCATCCCTCCATGTCAACCCTCCCTCCCTCCATGTCAGACCCCTCCCTCCCTCCATCCATCCAAGTCAGCCCTCCCTTCCTCCACGTCAGCCCCCTCCCTCCCTCCCTCCCTCCATCCATGTCAGGCCCCCTCCCTCCCTCCATGTCAGCCCCCTCCCTCCATCCCTCCATGTCAGCCCCCCTCCCTCCATCCATCCATCCATCCATGTCAGCCCTCCCTCCCTCCATGTCAGCCCCACAACCTCCCTCCCTCCCTCCATGTCAGCCCCCTCCCTCCATCCCTCCATGTCAGCCCCCTTCCCTCCATCCAGCCATGTCAGCTCCCCTCCCTCCCTCCATCCATGTCAGTCCACCTCATGTCAGCCCCTCCCCCATGTCAGCCCCCTCACTCCCTCCATGTCAGCCCCCCTCCATCCCTCCCTCCCTCTCTCTCTCTCCATCCATCCATGTCAGCCCCCTCCCTCCCTCCCCCCATGTCAGCCCCCCTCCCTTCCTCCATCCATTCATCCATGTCAGCCAGCCCCCATGTTAGCCCCGTTGCTGATTCCCTGCCCTCTCCTCCCCTCTCCCCATGTCTGCCTGCAACCACCCTGTGCATTCTTCTTCTGCAGCCGTGGTTCCTTGTCTCTTAGGGAACTGCGGCTGTGCCTGTGAAGCCATTGCAGAGCCTTCGAGTCTCTCGATGGGCTCCGTGCAGCATTGTCCCGCCTCCAAAGGAAGTGGTAAACAACTTCCTTGGGGCAGGACAATGCTGCCCAGAGCCCGTCAAGAGACAGGAAGGCTCTGCAACGGCTTCACTGGCACAGCCACGGTTCCTAAGAATCAGGGAACCGTGGCTGCAGAAGAAGGGAGGCAGTGAGTTTGCCACTGTCGAGAAGTGTACGTGGCATCGGCAGCAACTTGTAAGCTTTTTATTTATTTATTTATTTTTAAACTTGAAGGCGAAGTGAGGCAGCTGTTTTGGGGGCATTTGCCGCCCTCAAAACTTTGCCGCTTGAGGCAGCCGCCTCACTTCGCCTCATTATAGAGCCGCCCCTGACTGTTATACTCTTAGGGGGGAAGGGATGTATTCAAAGGAAGAAATGTAGTTAGCAAATATGCTAATCTCATGTCTCCCACTGAATGAGATATTCAGCAGCGCATTCCTGGTTTGTGCCGTTGAATATCCCCTCTTAGAGGTATGTTTACTAAACTGTGGTAACGTTACATACCGCGCGTTATGTAACGCTAGCGATTGTTAGGTAACGTTAACACGCGGTATGTAACGTTAACACGCATTAACGTTACTTAACAATCGTTAACGTCCCCGGCCGTGGTAAACACCGCAGAAGGTGGAGAGAGGGCGGAGAGAAGGGGTCAATGCGTGGAGAGTGGGCAGGGAGAGGCCCCTTTCACACTAATGCGTTGAGCTGAAGGGCTGAATCCTACCGCGAATGAAAACCTGCCGTTAGATGCACATTTGCAGGAGAGAGAAACCATTTAAGCGTCAGCAATGTACAGCCTAGACAGGGAGCCCAAGAAATGTGATAGTAGTGCTCCATTTTCAGCAACACCATAGTGCCAAGGTATGAATGGCCACTATGGCGATGGTGCAAATGGGGCATAGGGGGCCACAGGTGGGACATGTAGCATGGGCAGCTGGGGCACAGGGTGGACCAGGCAGGCGCCTAGGTGGCACATAGGATCATAGAATTCGGAAATCAGCAAGACAGCAACTGACCAAGGCCAAACACAATCCACCTATATCTACCTGGTTCACCCTAGCCAATAGTTGCTAGGGCACTGACCTGACATCCCCCCAGCCATCCCGACCCCATGTGGAAGGGACATAATATTGGTAGGCAGTGATGGGGGGGATGTGAGGATGTCCATGTATGCCCCCCCACCCCGGGATCCACTCCCTAGGCGGGCGCCTACCTACACAGTGGATGGCCTGGGACTGCGCACTACCAGCACCGGCAGCAAATGGCCATGTCAGCTTGGCAGGGGTGTGTGTGCCCGTGCTGGAGGGGGCAGTGCCACCTCCTACAGTGGACCTAGGCCATGCCCTGCATCAGTACGTGGTGTGCAGTGCAACATCCAAAGTCTGGCTGAGGAAAAGTACAGGTAGCCCCAGGGACTATTGTGCATCTGTGGCAATAGTGTGGTGCAGTACACCCAGCCAGTGTGTTCAGAAGCAGAGGGTCACAGGTTCAAGCCCCAGCTGTGGTTCCTGCAGAGCATGTCCCTATGTTTTACCCTACAATGCAGATACAACAGCAACATGTGCAAAGCCCAAAGCAGCGGTGAACAGGGGTACAAACACCCATCCACACAGCCTCCACAATCAAAAGATGCATGGAGAGTCAGGCTGTTGGCCGCAGCATTGAGCTGAAGTTATCACCAGAGCACTACTACTACCCCCTGCACAGTTTAGCAATGTCGGCACTGTGATCAGGACCAGTGTGGAGGGCAGGGTTGCCAACCACCCCTATCTTTGTACAATGCTGCAATAGGAGTGAGCGTGTGTGTATGTCTATCCATTGTTCTGTGGCTGCTCACCCTTCACTGGGCCCAAAATGTCCCACTGTTACCAGCATTAGCCTGAATAGGTGCATAATGAGGAGCAAGGTATTTTGGGTATGGTCCGGACAGGGCAGATTGGCCAGGATGCATCTTCACAGGGTGTGGGACAATGGCTGGGACACTGTAGTGCCTGACCACCACCTGCATGGACAGGGTGGCCACAGCATGGCATGCTGGGAGGGCACTCATTCTGACCGAGCAGTGACCATGGCAGGTCTAGGTTCCCACATAGCGCTCTACACTATTTGTCTCTAGTGATATATTTGTGTTCCTCAGTGCTGGGGTCCCAATCACTGAAATGCTTGCTTACTGCACATAGTTTCTCTGTGAGCATGCACTATGGACTGGTTGGTGGACTGTTTGTAGTTAGGCTGTGTATGGTCAGAATGCTTTTAAGGTACAGTCTGACTGTGCTGGTGACTGGCAGACAGTGGTGGAAGGCAGTTGGGGTCTACCAGACCTAACCCCAGCATTGCGGCTGGTCTACCACTGCCCCAGTGGCTCTGGCCCACCAACCCTGGAGGGCTGTCTCATACAAACAGGATGGAGGTTGTTTCCCGGGGGCAAAGCATCTGTTTTTTACCTATAAAAAGAGTGATGTGGGCCCTTTGGGGTATGTAGTGTATACCACTGTGACCTATAAAGGCACTGCTACACACACCTCATGCAGTTCTAGGAACCCCTCTGCTCTGATAACAGCTGCCCATGTCAGCCAGACCCTAACACAGGGTACACACCAATCTGGCTAGTATCTGGTCCCACAGGGCCACAGGTGATTGCAGAATACAGATGGACACCAAATTACCTTCGGCTGCACTGCAAGGATCGGCTGCAGTGTTGGGGATGTACAGCAGAACCCATCTCTAATAGCACATGTACTGCGGACCTAGTGCTGGACACCCATCCTATCCCTCAGAGTGAACACAGAACCTGCACAATGGCATGGTCTGTAGCTACTCTGTGCCAGTATCACGCACTGTCGGTTCGTCTTTCCAAGCTGAGGTACCAGAGAGGTGCAGACCCCATTTGGTGATCAGCTGTAGACTGCTATTCAGCATGTGCATTGCATCATGGGTACTGGTGGGGTTACCCTATCCTGGCACTCAGAGCAGACAGTTTGTGTGGTGACCTGCAGTCCTTCTGTACCCAGATATTGCTGTGACATGCACCATGGAGGTATGGCCTACTGGTTAATACAATGCCATTCTTGGCAGTGTTCATGGGTTCAATTCCTCATTGTTCCCTCCTCTTATGCCTGTCCTACTCAAATAGTGTGCATGCCTGTAGAGGTCATATTTTTGCAGATCTGTGCTTCCAGCCCATAATCCCCTCACCTCAATTGCCAACATTCCCTCGGTCCGTCTATCTGCGTTTTCAGCTGTGTAGAGTCCTGTCTGCCAGTGCAGGCTGCCACCCCATGTCATGCACTGCTACCCTTTCCTGCATTGCGCCTCTTCATGCTTGCCTCGCCTGTGCCTGATCTGCATGGCACCACCACTCCTCTGTCCACCCATCATTGTAACTATCCTGCCGCCTCCACTGGGGGACATGTATTCCCATCGTCTGCCACCAACTGTTTTTCCGGTACTTTACATTGCCAACACCCTGTGCTGTGGTACAGCTGCCCCACCATGTTTGTCATCAGTACTGGCAGGCACATGGGATGCCCGCAGATATGGCAGGTCTAGTGGCTCCCACCTCTCCCACCTCTCCCTCCTTCACTCACCTGTTCATTGCCTTTCCTGAGTGCTCTATCTAGTGTTAGGGCTACATCTGTCTCTGTTCCGCACAGGTCATGCATGTCATCCTGAGGCACCTTGCAGTCCCTAGGGCACACTAACCTAGGACACCATAACCTTGTTAGGCCACCTTAACCTATGGTTCCATACAATGTTCCCTCTAATTTTCTGTAGGTTGTGTGCGCATAAAATATCAGCTGTGCGGCTTTTGAAGGAAGGTTAAATTTGTTGTGCGTCATATAAGATCTACTGCACGGAACACATTAGCAGTCCCTAAGTTAATGACTAAGTGCACAAAAGCTACCTCCAACAGAGCCTTCTCATTATTTGCCCCGTCAAACTGGAATGCACTCCCCCACGAAATCCGTGGAATAAAAAGCCTCATCCTATTTAGAAAAGCCATAAAGCTCCACCTGTTCACAAAATGCTACTCAGAAACCTCCAGCGATAGAAGCACAAACTAACAACCTGCAAACTTCCCCCACACACCAGTCGCCCCTGCACGTCAACACCACAAATAACAGGTAGTCCCCCAAACCCTACCAACCTTCACAAAACTAATGCAACACCCAGTTACATTAGAGCATTGTACATAGTTTGAGTTAATATGTATTTAGTTTCCCCGTTTTCTCCCCCATGTTCAATTCCCTGTTATTTGTAAACTCAATGTTATTTGTATACATTGCAGTATTCTTGTTCGATGTACACCGCGCTGATTTTAATAGCGCGGTATAGAAGAAAATGTTAAATAAATAATAAATAAAATAACAGCACTTGGAGTTATATACTTTAAAATTTGACTACACATTTTAGAATACAGTATGTACACCACATTGAGTTTAATCAAATTAAATGAAAATAGATGATTACTAAATGAAGCGGAAAATTTCTGGTAATTACAATCACAAATGTGGTATTATTTCAGTTAATTTTTATTGAAAGCCATTGTTATTCCATGTAAATAATTTATGTATGGAAGAAGAGTTCGTTCTCAAAATTTTTCTCTTCGATCTTTCAAATGTACCCAGTCTGAATAAATTTTATCAAGGTCTACTGATCCGCCATCTTGAAGATGACAATTAACACAATTAAATGCATCAGCATTTCCAAATGTTCTAAATGTAAGCGATTCCTTATTTTGATTTTTAAACTGTTCATCAAGCTGAAACCACGCTCACAATCTGCACTAGAAGCCAAAAATGTTCCACCAATATCCATCAATTTCACTAAATCTGCAAACTGAGCATTCTAAAACGCCAAAGTCACCATATCCGTAAAACTGTTTATCAGTTTGCTTTTGATTTTTTCTGCGACTAAAACTTGAAGTCATTGTACTGCTGAACAACAACATGTTCCTCCATAAGAAATTGTTTGTACTTTAAGCAGAGTGATCGGACGTTTTCAATTCCAAATTCATAATCACACTGTGCTATTGCTGTCAAGTCAAAAGCAGACCATTCCTCAATTTCATTTTCAGGAAATCTTTCCGCTAAATGCAGACACGGCATATTAATGAAAGTAAGTGTGGAACCAGTATCCACTGAAACGTCTCCAGGCATCTTGTCGAGTAGTTTTTTTAACATTATCAGTCCATTTTACTGTGTCACCCAAGTATTGCATTCGGATTTTGTTCAGCTTACCCTGTGCAAGATGATATGCTTCCAGTGGTGTTAGCCCACGTTTTTGAAATGCCATTGTTAATGAAGCTAGTTCAGATAAAACATCATTCAAAATTTGCAGTGTTATATGGAATTGATGGCTGTTTAGCTTTTTATAACAGTACTTTGCAATGGGATCATTATCCTTCTCTTCTTCAAAGTATTTTAATAATGGAACATAATTTCGAATAATTGCTTGAAGAGCAAAATGTCTAGATAACCACCGCACTTCATTCAGAGGTCTAAAAGCAATTGACTCGCATTCAGAAGCATCTGCTAATTCTTTAAATTGTGACCTTTTAGTAGAAGATCGACAAAAGGTTGTGTAAACAGTTCTCATGAAAGTTTCAACTTCTTTCATCAACTTTACTTCCTTCCATGATTCAGAGATCCCCAAATCTTCACGATGGGCAACACAAAGCTGCTGCACTAAATGCGAAACATTTTGTTTGAGCTGCGCAGCAACACCATTTATTCTGCCTGACATGACAGAGGCACCATCCGAAGTAAACAAGGTCAAGCTTGTATTTCCCATAGAATTCCCGGAGTGCACTGACTATTGATGCAGCATCGCATGCTTCCAACTGTAGCATCCTACCAAATGAAGTTTTATACAGACATGAATTTACTGGCCGATATTTGAAGTACAGTATTAAATATTTGTTGACAGAAATGTCTGTGCTTTCATCAATGTATGATATGCTGCTGATGCAACATCTGCCATGAGCTTATCTTGGACATTCATGTTTATAATTTCAAGAAATTCAAATGAATAGTTTTTGCTTCTCCAGCTTTCAGGTATGGTTATGTACTTGGACATGTGTTCATTAATATCTTGAACAGAGAGCATGGAAATATTCATCCAAACAGCCAGCAAAACACTATCAATTAGAATTTTAATTTCTTCTGGTGTAGAACGCTTCCGTTCATTACTAATTTGCCTTTTCTCTTTTTCAGCGGTGTTCTCAAGTAACAAGTTAAATAATCCTCCTCTTAAATTTGGATTTTTAGCTCTTAGTTTCTTAACACTTTCAGTATGAGTCTTACTAGACAGATGTCGTTTCAAAAAGTCCAGTTTCCACACATCATCCATAGCCCAGGGTGCCTTCTGCAGTGCCTTGTCCAAGGGTGCCTAATGTGGCGCTTAGCCTAGGAGGCCCTATAGGGCACCTTATGAGGCACCTTACAGGGCACCTTACTAGGTACTTTATAAGGCATCTTACATGGCACCTTACATGCCACCTTACAAGGTGCTTTATAAGGCGCCTTGCAAGGCGCCTTGTAACGCTCGTTAGTCTAAGGCGCCTTGTAACGCGTGTTAGCTGCTACAGCTTGCTGTAACGATGCAACGCCCATGCCTTTATATGGGCATCTCTACCTTTACCGCGGAACCTAATGCGAATGACATTACCGCAGTTTAGTAAACATACCCCTTAGTGATGCTAAACACCCTGATGCTAACTGCTTAGTGTTGGGATGTTCCGGGGTGGAGCCGGGATGGCATTGAGAGTTAGCCAGTATCCACTTTCAAGTTTCAATCTGTAAACAGGTAAGTTAGACAACTGAGAGACAAAGACATATGGTTCTTTGTACCATCAATTTGTCAGTTTGTATTTACTTCAAATACCTAAAGCTCTCAATAGCAGAGTTTCCAACATTCAAATCTGAGTTTTTGACACAGGCATCATAGCGGACTTTGTTACTGGCATCTGCTTTCTGCAGCAGCCTGGTAAGCAACATTCAATTGCTCTTTAAGATTCTAGGTATACTTTAGATTCCTGACTGAATTGCATTTAGAGTAATCCCAAAACAAACATCTACTGGTAACCCTGCTTCTCTGTAAAACACGAGGTAGAACTGCGAAAACCCTGTGGCATCATTATTTGTACGATTGTAGGTGCTCATTAGCCTTCTCACATGTTGACTCCACTGCTGCTTCTGCTCTGGGTCTAGAATTCACAAAATATTCAAGAGGGTTCCATTGAATCTTTCAGGCTGTGGATCTCCCTGCTGGTTGTAGTGAAGTGTGCTTGACGTCTTAATGTCAAAACTGTAGACATTTCTTTGATTAAACGGTTCTCAGAGTCAGCATTGATCTGAGTGAATTCTACTTGGTAAACCATAATAAACAAATGAAAGCATTTCATTAGTTTTCGTCAAAATGAAAAAATTAACGAAAATTGTGATTTTCAGTTCATCTCAGCATCACCTAACTGAGTGCGCATGCTCAGAAAATCTGCATGAATTTCCATTCGTGAACTTCTTTTTTGTCATGCACTCATGACCAGATACAATGGAGCCAATCTGGGAGGGGGAGGAGGTCAAGCAGCCAGCATGAAGTACATGAGTGAATCATATTGTAAATCTTTGACAGGCAGCTAGAGAAATATCCAGTACCCCTGCCTAAATTCTGTTAATCCCATGGATGATGATGTAACAGCAGGGCTGGAACAAACAGCCAGCTGAAGCCTCAGAGAACCATTTTGTCTCTGACTTTCAGAGAATGAGGAAGGAGCAACTGGCTGCGGTTTACTGTAGAATTACAAAGAATAAATAGAAGTTTGATTGTGGTTGGAGTAGGATTGGAAAGAACAAAACAAAACATAGCAGCTTGGTTACTGGATAGGCATTTGTCTGATGCTATTGAGGATTTTGAAGGAGAAAAAAACACAGTCACCTTCAAGCCTGATTTTGAACCATTAAGGAGGGACTTCTAGCTGGGGTCTGGCTACTTCAAATTGCACATAAAAAGATTCAAGCTGTTTTCTTTCTGCAAGTGTTTCTGCCTCTCTTCTTGCTATGGACTCTGTTTTCACAACTAGGGACTGAAAGATTTAGATAAGGCAGGGAGTGCCTTTACACTTTGATACAACAGAGCCAGTGGCATAAGGAAAATGATCTAGGTTTCATCATAGGTAATACATTGAAACCCTCTGTCCAGTGTGCAGCAGCAGCCAATAAAGCAAATAGAATGCTAGGAATCATAAGGAAAGGAATGGCGAATAAAACCAGTGATGTTAAAATGTCTCTGTATCACTCCATGGTGTGACTGCACCCTCAATATTGTGTGCAGTTCTAGTCACCATATCTAAAAAAGGATATAACGAAATTAGAAAAGATACAGAGAAGAGCAATCAAAATGATAAAGGGGATGGAAGGTTACCCCTACGAGGAAAGGCTTCAAAAGTTAGGTCTTTTCAGCTTGGAAAAGAGACAACTGAGGGGAGATATGACAGAATTCTATAAAATAATGATGTGAGTGAAACAGTTTACTGAAGATGTTGTTTAAGACTAATCAAAGAATATATTTTTTTACTCAATGAATAATCAAAGCTGGAATTCGTTGTTGGAGAATATAATAACTCTGTTAGTGTTGCTGAATTTAAAATAAGTTTGGTCAAGTTCCTGGAGGAAAAGTCCATAAACCATTATTAAAGTGGAATAGGGAAATCCACTGCTTACCCATAGGTTAAGTAACATGGAAGCTATCTACCTTTTGGGAGCCTGGCAGGTACTTGTGGCCTGGATTAGCCACTGCTGGAAATAAGTTACTGGGATAATGGACCTTTCATCTGACCCAGTATGGCATATCTTATTTTTGTATGTAGAGTATCTAAATCTATGTATTCCATTGCAGAACTAGAAGATGTAGTATAACGTTTTTGCAACAATCTTGTTCATCTATTGTCTGTGATGGCAGCTGTGAAGGTGAGAGGGCACCTTTTCTATTTCATCCCATGTTCATAGAAAAGTAAAACTAAAAGAGAGACAATAAAAAGCAAAACAAAAGCTATTAGACAGGCAGTCATTGGAAATCCAGTCTCATTGAAGCATTAGCTGGACAAAAACATTTCCCCCTCCCCCCACTCCTTTTAAGAGTGTCAATGAGCAGTCAGCATAAGTGGTAAGTACATGGCCTAGACAAGGCTGAGCTTGGGATCACAGCCATGGTATCTGAGGCTACGCAGCTGTGGAGACGGGATGGCATCTTACTGTATCTATTCTTCCCATATTCATAGAATAATAAAGCTAAAAGATAAAAAGTAAAAAGCATATGTAAAAGACAAGCAGTCCCTGGTTCCAAGAGCTTGGAATCCAGCCCATTGGATCATTAGCTGGGCAAACATATCTCTCATACCCCAATCCTTTGAAGAGTGTCAGTGGGCAAGAAGCATAATTGCTTAGTGCAGGGCCTAGCCAAGGCCAGGTGTAGGACGCTGGCCACAGTATCTGAGATACTCCAAATAGGGACAGGCCTGCAGTCTGACAAGACAGATAGTCCCTGGTATTAAGAGCTGAGAATCCAGTCTCACTGGAGCATTATCCAGGCAAATAGACCACCTCCCTTGGTCCTTTGACAAGTGTCATCTGGGGCACAGTCTAACTAGGTACTCCAAGGCCTACACTGGCTATATTATCATGCTCCAGACAGGCACATCTGGAAAATTAAATGGTCATAGAAAGAAAGAAAGGAGTGATGGTGAGAGGAGTAATGGCACAATGAACAGAAAGACAGTGCATTCCCAGGGTGGGTCATTCACCCATTTGTTGTTCCATCAATTGTCTTTCACCCAATTGCCTGGATCCCCCTTTTTGAGATATGGCAACCAGAACTGCACACAATATTCAAGGAGCAGTCGCACCATGGAACGATAAGGAGGCATTATATTATCCTTGTTTTAGTCTCCATTCCTTTCCTTATGATTCCTAGCATTCTATTTGCTTTCTTGGCCAGTGCTGCAAAGTTTCAACGTATTATCCATGAAGACACCTAAAAGTTTTTCCTGGGTGGTGGTTCCTACTATGGAACCTTGCATGGTGTAACCATAGTTTGGGTTGTTCTTTCCTAGGTGCATAACTTTGCACTTGTCCACATTAAATTTCAACTGCCATTTGGACGTCTAGTCTTCCAGTTTATCAAGGTCCTCTTGCAATTTTTCATTATCCTCTTGCATTTTAACAATTATGTCATATGCAAATTTGATCACATCACTCATTATTCCCATTTCCAGGTCATTTATGAATATGTTAAAAAGTAGGGGGCCCAGCACAGATCCCTGGGTTACTCCACTAGTCACCTTCCTCCATTGAGAAAATTGACCATTTAGCCCTACTCACAGCTTCCTTCTTGGTTACTACATATCCCTGGATTTTCACATCAGCATCCTCAGTGTTATCCCTTTTCATTTCTAAATTAGGCAAACAGTTAGTCTGCCAAACATAGACAGAAAGATGATCTGGCTGGTTTTCCACTGGATATAAGCCAGGGCATCCCCAGGATTATGGCAAAATGTGGTGCATGAATTAAGTTAAATTGTATCACCTCCTGGTGATTCTGTATGATAGTCACAATAAGAGATTCATTTTCTAGAGTTATAGGACCTAAGGATAGTGGTGAGCCATCAATGATTTCCATGTCTATATTCACACCTTTCTCCTATTTTGGAACTTAATACTGCTAAGCAAAGGACAGATCCATGAAGCATACTGAAACTCCAAAATCAGTTATGGCATATGCAGGTTTCTTATCTTTCCACAGAAAGCAGGTTGGTATGACAATATGAGCAGTTTAGGTATCCATCATAAAATTTAGCCTTAGGAGGTTAGGTGATACTTGCTTTAGGTCCTGTTTTCCCTGGAACTTATCGTGGTTCTATGCTCTGCTCCTGCAAGTATTTTGCATATGCCCAGGGAAGCCACAATAGAGGCAGAGTCCTTCCCAGCATTGTCTTTCTTTTTCCTCTGCAGACAGGCATCACCTCATGGTACCCATTACTATTGCAGTGATTGTAATTTGGTAGGAACAATTCAGTGACTCGGTTCAATTCTCTCAACACATCTTTCCAAGATGCAATCTGATAATTGCCTTTCTATGTGAACACATAGCATAAATAACTCCTCCAGGTAAACCAGCAGGTCTAACCATTCCAATTCATGTTTTATTGGAGCAGTAAGACCCCTTTAGAAATGGGTATGGAGAGCCAGCTCATTCCAGTGACGGTCATTGACCCAGTGCCAGAACTCTGCAGCATACTCCATTACAGACCATCAGCCCTAGTAGAAAGTCATCATGTTATTTTCCGTCAAATGGGCTCAGCCTCGTTCCCTGAATGCATGGGAAAGGGCATCCAGAAAGTGTTCAAGTTGCTCAGGATGGTACTGTTCTATTCCAACAAGGGAGTCACCATGCCAGGGCTTTCTTGGTAAGAAAGTTAATGATAAAGCTTACTTTGAGGAAGTCAGATTACAGCTTGCACTGGTGTATGAAACCCTGAAGCTGTTTTCATATGTGGCTCTTGGAACCAGGGTAGCCTACTGTCCTTGCTCTAATTTAGAATGCTGGAGAGATTCCACCCTATACCAACGATCCTGGGTTGACCCTGCACAGATTGCAAGGTCTTGGCAAGGTTCCTCAGAGTTTCTGTGGCTAACTCCATTCTGACCTAGTCCCTGTATGTGGGCTGGTTTAAACTGTTAGGGCCTACTCTAAGCAGAAGCATGGAGCAGAGGTGGCTAGGCCCAGGGTGAGGTGGAACAGTATTCAGATGCAGAGCAATAGGCAGGTGTGAAGCGAGGGCAGATATAGCAGAGAAAACACTTCACTGCGCAGTGAGGTGGAGCTGGATAGCAGTGGACATAAGTTAGGCCCACCAAAAACTCTTGAAACAGCCAGGATGTGTCTGGCTAGGTTTCTTTATATGTGATAGCTCATAAGATAGACCTCTTGCTGGTCCAATGGCTCCTCCATGGGAAGGAGAGGGGGTGGACAGCTTCCCTTTCCACTCTAGATGGTCTTATTTCCTCTCTCTCTTTCTCTTCACATATCCAGCTCATTGCTAAAACTTGTCATTTCTTTCTATACAATATTTCCAAAATTCGTCCCTTCCTTTCTGTTGACACCACTAAATTGATTGTCCACTCCTTAATCACCTCCCGTCTTGATTATTGTAATGTTCTCCTTGCCGGCCTCCCTGCAAGCCACCTCTTTCCTCTTCAGTCAATTCAACATTCCGCTGCTCAACTCATTTTCCGCCAGTCTCGTTTTTCCCACATCACTCCTCTCCTCATTTATTTATTTATTTATTTGTGTGCTTTTCTATACCGCCTCTTCCAGAGATCAGGGGCGGTTTACAAGGAACTTAAAACAACAATATAGCTCATGTCGCTTCATTGGCTTCCCATCCGTCTCCATATCCAATTTAAACTTCTCCTCCTGACCTATAAATGTATTCACTCTTCTGCCCCAATACTTTTCATCTTTCATCTCTCCTTACACCCCCCCTCAGTTGCTTCGCTCTTCTAATTGTCTTCATTTATCTGTGCCCTTTACTCGTACTGTCAATTCCAGACTTCGCTTCTTCCAACTGGCAGCACCCTCTGCTTGGAATAGTCTTCCTATCTCTGTGCGCCAGGTGTCCTCCCTGGCTATTTTCAAGTCCAGACTAAAATCCCATCTCTTCACTATTGCTTTCTGTTCCTGTCTTACCCTATCTTGATCTCTCTATCAACATTTGCTTACTTTGTCCTGTAAATTTTTGTTATTTGTATTATGTAACTTATTTTGTTTTCTGTCTTATTAGATTGTGAGCTCTGATGAGCAGGGACTGTCTCTCTTCTATGTTTGTACAGCGCTTCGTATGTTGCGGTGCTTTATAAGTCTTTAATAATAATAATAATATTTCCTGTACTTAATTTTACACTTGAGTACCCTAATGACTCTAGCATCCATTATCAATCTTTGGTGTACAGTGTTATGAGTTCAAATCTCAGCAGACTTCACATAAACTTGAGCAAGTTTGGATTTTTCACCGTAATAAGGTGACTTCTTTGGGATTAAAATCAGATATTGAGTAACATAGTAATATAGTAAATGGAAGCAGATAAAGACCAGTGTGGTCCATCTAGTCTGCCCAGCAAGGTGGCAAGAGTAGGTGCACCTGCCGCTCCGTGCAGGTCACCCTTCCCTATGTCTTTGTTTAGGGGTGAACCCACCGCTCCATGTAGTGCACCCCTGTTGGTTGAGAAATTAGATAGTTAAGTTTATTTTAATTTTATCTGTTGCTATAAAGGGATCCACTGTGTCTGTCCCATGCCATTTTGAATTCTGTCACTGCATTTGCCCCCACCACTTCCTTCGGGAGGGCATTCCAAGCATCCACCAGCCTTCAGTGACAGAGTAGGGGCACATAGCATCTGCAAATGTGGCAGATGTATTGTGCTGTGATGCAGCATGCATTTTCAGCAGGAATGATGCAAATCGGCCAGTCCACTCTGCAATGCAGTCCTACAGCACAGTTACACAGTAGGATGTGATGCAAATAAAGGGGAGGGGATGCTGGGAAATAAATGAAACAGCACAAATTAGCACAGCACGCACATGTGCGAGAGGTAATGTAAATGGAAGATATGGGTGAACATATGATAGCCGATAGCCTGAATAGGGCACAAACAGCAGAGATTGCAGATATGCCACCATCACCCTGAGTGTGGTGTGAATCTACCTAGGCTAAGTAGCCACATAGCATCCCCCCCCCCCACTTGATGCTGCAATTGTCTTTCTGATAGTTTAGGTTTTGTAGCTGCTGTCTGAGTTTGGTGAGCCTTTCAGGCTAACAGCATGAACGTAATTGTACAGAACACGTATATTCTGTGTGCAGAACAGCCTTGGGTCAGTTCAGGTGTGCACACAACTAATGTTTCTTGGTTTGTTGAAAAATGCAGAGTAACAGAGCCAGCTGTGTCCAATTGGAGCATTAGGGTGATGACAGCCATAGCTGCAGCGATGGGTGTAAACTAATAATGCAGCAGTGTCGGGAACTACATGGCACCTTCAGTGATGGGGTGAAGCTTGTGCTGCTCTGGGTGTCTGGATCTCATCTGTCTGCCCTTATGAGGCCCCCCCACACACCTTTTTCCCCACCATTCCCAATAACAATGCATACCATAGGTGAACCTTTTGCTATAACCTACCTATGTGCAACAGAATACCTGACATTTTCCCAAAGCCTGGAGACAAATGGGTCCACCAACATGAGAGCCCAGACCATGCTAATGTTGAATTGGATATACCCCCATTGTGCACAGTAGCACAAAATACAGACAACACATACAGCCCAACAGCTGCTATGTAGATCTGTAGCTATACTAAAGAAGCTCTGGCTCAGCAATCATGATACTGTGGACCTGGTGCTGTGTGACCCACTTAACAATCATGGTGATCTTTGCAAATGGTAGGTAATGGTCTCTGTAGCCTTATGTGTGATGAAGGCCATGAGGGCATGTAAAAGCATGCTGTTGTGTGAAGGGACAGAGCCTCTGCCTGTCCTAAAGGGCATGCATAAATCAGGTCAGAATGTGCAATGCATTATGGGGGATGGTGGGAAGACCTAATAGCAGAACACAGAATGGCACCAAAGGCAGAGTGGAAGGAATATACCATGTGGGTGTGTGCCCAAAAATGCCCTGTATTGAATACCAATGCGTTAAGGCACTACTTGGCACCAATGGATATACTGGGTATATTGGATATATTGGGTCATATACATACATATGTACAAAATTAAATAAATTCTGTACATACAGCCCTGTCATAGAAGGCAAAGGAGTGCCATGTGATGTGACCCTGTGTTTTGAACTGCTGGTTCCCAATATACTATACAGTTCCCCTAAGCACAGAGCCAACCCTCAACACCATCTGTATATGTATGGTTTATGCCCTGGTCCACAAAGATATGACTGTACAGAGATGCATAGATATAGATATGTGTGGACAGATATACAGTTACGTTTGGACAGATGTTATAATGGCATACAGTGCCAACATTTCTGCCAGTAGGTGGGCCCACCACATTGTAGTACCTGGCCAGGAGGTGATGACACCACCTGGGACCCAGGAGTGCAGAGGGCTAGGGTGCATCCATACCTAGTGGAGCCACTACTGCTCCTAGGGGTCTCCATGGGATGATGGCTCATGCTCTGCAGAGGCCGGGTCCACGCCACTCTGCCTCTGCAGCTCATGAGCCATCCATATCACAGCATCCACAAGCTACCCTACAGTCTGTGTCAGGGCATGCTGGCCCTGTCCAAGGGCAACCAGTACCACAGCCAGGTTATGATCCCAATACCCCCTCCCCAGGCCCCATGTGTATGAGGTTTGCATGGAGGCCTCAGTCCATACCCTGGCTGAGGCACTGTTCACCATTCCTAGGATTGTCCCCATTGGTGCTGCAGAAGTGTGGGGCACATGGCAGGTCTCCATTGGGTCCTCTGCGATCCCAGGTGTGTGGTCACTTGTGGCCTGGTATGGCAGGATTGCTCTGCAGGGGTGTGGGACTGTGCCCCCTCTTAGCCCTCTCCCTCCCTCATCTGCCCCACCACCCCTCCTCCACTACAATTTAGTTCTCCACTTCTGAAGCGGTAGGTAACACTGGTCAACACTGAAATCGTTACTGACTTTAAAAGGCCCTAATCTGTAGTATCTTGGTGAGCTGAACACGAATATAACATAAAAAAAAATTATTGGCTCTTGTTTTGAAGATATTGCATGTAGTTCATTTTTGACATTTCACCGTGTAAATTTATCCAGTAGGACATCAACAACATCCCAAATAAGCCTTGAATGATGTAATATTGCATCACATTGCATAATACCAGCATGCACACATCATCCAGAGTTGATTGCATCATTTTCTGATCAATGAAATACTACTTGCAGACAGCTGCTGAAGCCATCTAACGTCAGCAGTGTACTATACGCAGTCGGAAAGGAAAGTAATCTGGTATTCTGTTCCGATATTGAAAGCCTCATGAATGCCTTAAAAATCATTCATGACCCACAAGACTGGAGACTATTAATAGACTCTTTGAAACCGAGTCTGAAGGCTGTGCTTTTGAACAATGGAAACCGTCTTCCATCTATTCCAGTAGCACATGCCGTCCACATGAAAGAGACATATGATAACTTAAAGCATCTACTGACTTCCATTAACTATAACAAGTACAGCTGGCATCTCTGTGGTGGCTTGAAGATAGTTGCCCTTTTAATGGGACTGCAGCAGGGATATATAAAATACATGTGTTTCTTATGTGAGTGGGATAGCTGAGCAAGGGATTGGCACTACTTGTGGAAGGAATGGGATCGCAAACAGAATGTAACAGTTGGAGAGAAGAATATCCAGCACCCAGCTCAGGTTGAGGCTCACAAAATCCTGCTACCACCCCTTCACATCAAACTAGGTTTGATGAAAAACTTCATGAAAGCCATGGACCGCACTTCGCCAGTTTCCCGATACCTGCATGAAAAATTCCCTCGATTCAGCGAAGCAAAGATTAGAGAGGGAGTTTTTGTGGGTCCTCAGATTCAAGAGCTCTTCAAAGATGTCCGGTTCAAAAATTTGCTGCAGGGTGGTGCGAAACAAGCATGGAATGCGTTTTGGCTAGTGTCAACAAACTTTATCGGGAATGTTAGGGCAAAAAGCTACAAGGAACTAGTAGAAGACATGCTGATGCAGTATCAGAAACTTGGCTGCAATATGTCTCTAAAGATCCATTTCCTTGATTCCCATCTTGATTTCTTTCCTGACAACTGTGGTATGGTTAGTGATGAACAGGGCGAACGTTTTCACCAGGACATCGCAACGATGGAGCAAAGATAGCAGGGAAAATGGTCCACTACAATGCTGGCTGACTACTGCTGGACACTCCCCAGAGAAGTTCCCGAACAGCTGTACAAGAGACAGGCGAAAAAATCTAAGACGTAGTCTATGGGGCATGTTTACTAAACATTCGTATCGTGCGGGTCCGCGGTAGTGTGCCTGTGCCATAAAAGGAGTGGGCGGGTCAGGCAGAAAAAGGAAAAAACCCGACCGTACGTGTGCGCGGCGCGCACAGTTGCGGGCCCGACATTAGCGCGTGGGAAGGCTAAGTGGGGCGCTGCTGGGCACATATAGGAACAGAGCCGTAGCACAATGCTGAAGACACTGACCAGTGGTGCAAGGATCAGGGGTTCAATCCCCCATCGTGCGCCAGGAAAAAGGCTGGCTGAGGCATGAATTTTCATGGTTAAAACTGCTTTAGGAGGCATAATAATTTTGGGCGTCATTAGGCGTTGCGCTGTTAATTGTGGGCGGCAGTAATTAAGTTCGTGCGGCATTAGGCGTTGCGCTGTTAATTTTGCGCGCTGTCCATCTTGTGCGTTTTGGCCGGCATCAGGCGGTGCGCTGTCAGTTGTGAAGGGCATAAGGCGGTGCGCAAACATCCAGACACAGGAACGGAGCTGTAGCACAATGCTGAAGACACTGACCAGTGGTGCAAGGATCAGGGGTTCAATCCCCCATTGTGCGCCAGGAAAAAGGCTGGCTGAGGCATGAATTTTCATGGTTAAAACTGCTTTAGGAGGCATAATAATTTTGGGCGTCATTAGGCGTTGCGCTGTTAATTGTGGGCGGCAGTAATTAAGTTCGTGCGGCATTAGGCGTTGCGCTGTTAATTTTGCGCGCTGTCCATCTTGTGCGTTTTGGCCGGCATCAGGCGGTGCGCTGTCAGTTGTGAAGGGCATAAGGCGGTGCGCAAACATCCAGACACAGGAACGGAGCTGTAGCACAATGCTGAAGACACTGACCAGTGGTGCAAGGATCAGGGGTTCAATCCCCCATTGTGCGCCAGGAAAAAGGCTGGCTGAGGCATGAATTTTCATGGTTAAAACTGCTTTAGGAGGCATAATAATTTTGGGCGTCATTAGGCGTTGCGCTGTTAATTGTGGGCGGCAGTAATTAAGTTCGTGCGGCATTAGGCGTTGTGCTGTTAATTTTGCGCGCTGTCCATCTTGTGCGTTTTGGCCGGCATCAGGCGGTGCGCTGTCAGTTGTGAAGGGCATAAGGCGGTGCGCAAATGTCCAGACACAGGAACAGAGCCATAGCACAATGCTGAAAACACTGACCAATAGTGCTGGCATCATGGGTTCAATCCCGTGCTGTGCACAATGAATAAGGCTGATTGAGCCATTACCTGTTATGAGGAATAGCAATCTAGGAGGCATGTCACATTTTATTGTAATTTCTACTGTTAGCAAATGCACTATCAAAAAGCACTGTAATATAAGGTGATGCATAAGGCGCCCTACAATGTACCTTAAAGATCACATTTGAAGGTGCACTCTCCACCAAGGCACCCCACAATGTTGCGTATAGGGCGCTTTACCGGGTGACGTATGTGGCAGGGCAAGGTCGAAGCACTGTCTGTGCTGGCATCACTGTGCATTGTAACGCATCGAAATCGTAAGTAGGTGAGCAGACGTGCAAGAAGGAACAGCAGTGTAGCACAATGGTTAGGACAGTGACTGATGGTGCAGGCGTCATGGTGTTAGATGAGCAGTGATTAGCGTTGGCTCAGGTAAGTCTGTCTACGTCATGCACCTGTACATCAATCTGTGCTGCCACCTAAACAGAAGCCCACCAGAGAGTATTGCACCTATCAGGGTGCACCAGAATGCACATCATAAACAACCACGTCAGCAAAGGTGATTTATAATGCTATCCATCGTCCATGTTCACATGTTGGCAACTCCCAGGGCAGCATAGTAGATCCCCCATAAACTGACTGAATGGAAGGTGTGCCATAAGATGCTCAATCATGTATAGGTCAACCCAAACAACGTTTCCAGAAGCACTAAGCTCCCCAAATGTGAGGGGCAGCAGAGGTATGTGGCAAACACATATGTAACCTAAACACGTCACAGAGCTGAAAGGAAAGGCAATGCAGAAGTAAAACAAGAACAGAGATCACAGGTGCTCAACTACAAAAAGCAGCCCCAGTCCATGTGGCAGCTACACAAATGGACAAACATATTGGAGATAGGTGTAGCTATGTACAGAGTGATGGCAATGTACCATGCTGTTAATGAGAGTGTGTGACATAGGATGGGAAGATGTGTCCAGCACAGGAGACTGAAATGGCAGGATAGGTGAAATATCTGGATGACAGTGGAGTAGCAGTGCTATGCACAGCACACACACGAGAGGCAACCATGGGGACATGAAATGCCAGGAAGGTGTAGGAATGCAGGACGTGTCGTAGCAGCATGCACATCAGGGTAGGATGGCACAACAGCTGGCAGACAGAAGATGGACAGAAGCATGGCTCACAACTCAGATGAGGGTACAATGTGCTCACAACACCAATCTGCTGACATATGACCGTAAAACAAATCGAAACCACATCTGCAGGACAAGCACACACATCCAAGGGAACAGAGAGGGATCACACCTACGACCACTACCACAAATGCAAATGGAAAAAACGCCAGGACACACCACCAACGTGAGCGCAGTAGCAAAGGCTGCATACAGAAATAGTCCAAGCCATCACACAAGATGCATGCTGGTTATAAGGACAGGAATCCCCCCAAGAAGAAACATGAACAAATGCACATGCAGATCTGGTGTTTACAGATCAGATCCCAGTCTGTATTTGGCTCCATGGGCACATGCACACAACACACAATGAGATGTTATGCAGTCGATAAAGCATGCAAAAGAGGAAAGAAAACAAACCCCAAGGGTAGCAGAGGATGCCTGGTGGAGCTGGGTAGCAATCTCGGGCATGACAGGAGACAACTCAACATGACGACAACTCTAACACACACCACCAGAACCGCAACACAACAAAACCCCCAGGTGCACTGCACTGTAAAGACCATCACGAAAGAGACCTATGTAACAGATAATATATGATGGCTAGGGAGCACTGAGTGCACACCTTGCTGTACAATGACGACAGACAAGGGTGTGTGTATAGGTGATGAACCTGCTGCTTAATGATGGCTCAGTTATCATAATCGAAAAAATATAAATACAAATGTGGGGATAAAACCTGCAAACCAATGAGTTCAAACACATGCCTCCAAACACACCCACAAAGAACACAATGAGCACAAGGCAGAAGTAATAGTCCAAAGGGAGGGTCTATATGGGAACGTATCATACCCAGTGATGTGCCAAACAGCAGACACATACACAGCTGCCATTGTACAAGGATGTGAGCACAGGTGGGCTGTGGACATGACCAGCAAATCAGTAGACACAAGTGTAAATGTGCACAAAGAGTGGAGGAGTAGCCTAGTGCGCACAAAGCTGTCTTGGACACAAACCAAAACAGGCCTCATCTCACACTGGCACTACAGGTACCTTGTTCAAGTCACTGCAGGGACACCGTCAAGGAAACCATGGAGTCCCTGGGGCACAAGGAGTCATGATTGAATCAAAGGCACCCATTGTGTTGCATGATTGTCACCATGATCAAGTAGTAAAAGAGACAAATGTCTGTCAAATACACATATTTATTATGGTTGCTCCTCACACATACGTTAGACACTGCAATCATAATATCAAGGTGAGTCCCTCCATGGTGAAAGATGGAAACATATGTAGCAGGTTAAAAACCCACATGCAACATAAAGGTCACTGCCCTGAGCACACATGAAAGACATGAGACATAATGTGCATCAGGTGCATGCTATGCCCTGGGTAACAGGCCCACACACCCCACTTGTTGCAGCATGGCTCAATTGTGTGTCGCAGATATCAGTGCATGGAGACTGTAGGCGTTGCATGATGACGAAACGACAAAAATCACCGGACCCCCGAAAACATAGCCATCACCCAACACAGGAGGCACACAAATGAAGAAAACAGATGCTGGGGCAATGTTGTAATGTGACAAAAAAAGCTCAAAACGTAATGTTCCAGAACCACATAATGGCTGATCCTCAAGACAGATATGCTACAATGCACACCCCAAATATCATCACAAGCAGAATGACCATATGCTAACAGGTAGCAGAGGCACATGAACACAGAGAGACTAGACATCAAAAACCCTTCAGAAAGCTACAGACATAATACCATGCAGGAGGTACACCCTGCATGTTTATGTGGGTAGACAGTGTCTGGACATATATAGCATGGTACATGGACTGCAGAAGTGCAGGAGGACAATGGACACCCACACTGACACACACCAAATGTAATGGTGCAATGAGATTGACGTTACTGCAGGGGACAAACAGGACTGTGCAGACGTGCAATGCAAGGTGTGTACACACATGCAGAGTGTCACGTCTGCACAGTAAACAAACACAATAACCAGCATGTTCATAAGCAAATGATGGCCAAACATCTTACAATGAACCACACAGAGGCCATAGATCCACATTCTGTGTCTCACAAACATAGTTAGTCACAAGCACAATCACCATTCGCACACAAACATGATACAGTGATGCCACACATGCATGTAATCACCCTTGCCCACCCCAAACATCAATCAAGGATGGTGGTGGCCATGAACATGTGGTTGTGTCAAAAGCCTGTATCATGTCCAGGTGGAGGGCAATTGGACATAGACAAAAGGACTGCTCCATCTGTGCCTCTATGCCACAAACATGCCTGTATGCTTTAGTTAAAACAAACAGATGAGCGTATCCTGTGTGCCCTGTCACACACATGGCCAAAACCAATACACCAACCAACTATGGAGAAATGTCCAAAATACATAGTGAATGTCAGTCCCTGATGCGCACAGTGTCCCCAAAAGCAAGGTGTCTCTGCAATCCAACTGAGCAGTTCAAAACATCCCTTGCAAACATGGGAATGCATAATAAGGTGGCACATTCCAATATGACACACTCCGTGAAAGGTCATCTGTGTCCCTGCAATCAGCATGACTCTCAGCCACAGCATGGCACAAACTGTGTGTTGTACAGGTCAGTCATGGCCAAACCAGCAGTCCAAGAGGAAAAAATGTCCATCACAGGCCTGTGTTCCACTCTCAAACGTCAAACATCCAATGGCAGATATCTCCAGAAACACGTTACATGGTGGTCTGTCCCACAACAGGTGTTGGATGGCGAGCCCAGGTGCACCAGAGGAAAGGGGTCCATTATGTCTCCTGTCCTGTGTCACAAGAGGATAAGTATGGTCTTATTAGACACTGTGCAAAAACACCACAAATTGCCAAAATCCAAAACGCACAAAATAGGGAATAAAGGGATGCAAAGGCAAACATTACAGGATATGGACATCAAATCTAAATCAGATTATAGCCATCAGTAAATGTCAATGCATACACGGGTCTTACATGGCTATGGTTAGTTACAATTCCATGTCACACAGCCATTTTCACAGCAACACACTATATGCATCTGTATGTGTCCACAGAGATGCAACATGACATGTCCATTAGATGAAACGAAACCCAACAACAGGTACAGCCAGATTTAATCCCCAAATAAGAAAGGTACAACATACCCCGTTTGTGCATCATGTGTATGTCATCAATTCCTTCAGCTACTCCATAGCCACATCTGGTCACAGTGAAGGGAGACAATGTCAGCCAAACATGTAGAATCAGCATGTAAAGTCACTTGTGATGCATCTCCACATTATGCCTATATATGAGAGAAAGAAAAGTTGTTCAACACTCGTCCCACCAAACACACAACAGAGTTCTGCTCACAGCCCACAACACATGTTGACCATGATGACAAGGTAAACAGCAGTACGGTAGAGGTAGCATACCCAACAATGCCCCCCGGGTACCCACACCCCTCAACCCACATGATAATGTACCATGCCAGGACACTGCATCACCACTTAGTTAACCCAGAAACACACACCCCCACAGTATGCATAGGTCAGCGGGACAGCTGTAATACATGGCCTGTATGTGCACAAGTGCAACATTGTGCACATAACCGCCCAGTCACATGCATAGATACCCTATTGATGTCTGATCGAACTATGTTGCTGGAGGCAGCAAGTGTTGGATTCAGCAAACAAGATTAAACACACACACATGTAGCTCTGCTGTAAATATGGCTGAACAAGTTGTCCAGTGGATATACTGTACACAAACACATGGGGAGATGTGTGACAACAGCAAGATATGGGTCAGGGAGGCTCAAGGAAAAATAAATGAACAACAACATCTGCACAATATGACACATCCAGATGACATGTTCTCCCCCTGACCTCACACACATACAATGTAGCTGAAGATCCACATACCCTGGACCACAGCATCTTGGCTGATGTACCGTCACGTGGCAAATGCCACACAGGAACAGCATCCTCAGGAATGATGTCCTGTGGAGTGGACAAAACACCAGACAGAAACAATATGACATGTTCTAGCTGTGAATCCCACACTGCAAATCACTGTCCCACCAGCTGTCAGGACACCACAAATTGGCCTGCCGAATGACTGTTCACTCTCACACTGTACTGATATCTCACATGGGAGGGCAGCATGTAGATGTCTGATGCTAAGTGACGGTCCCCAGAATCCGACTTTCGCCTCCCCTCCCCCTCTGTTGTTCCGCGCACTGGTCCAAAGACGTGTCTGCACCCACCATGTTTGGGGCGCATCCCAAGGTGACACTATTTGACTGTGTCACCCATGTTGACACCAATACCCCATCTCCATGTGTAGTGTTCTCCAAATGTTGTGTCATCCCCGTCCTAAATAGCTGTGACACCCGGAAATATGCATCAACACCTCCTGTATCCACTGTGCAAATGCATCATCTGCAGTGTACATCTCCTACACCAAATAATACTGACAGTTGTGTGCTGCGCATGTGTTGACAAACATGACAATGTAAGCACCATGCCTGTCAAACAATACCCCCATGTCTGTTTGTCACCTGACCATGATGGCTACATCTCATCCCACTGTGTGACAGTGAGAATGTTAAACCATGGATAGGCTATATGTGTCATCTGCTCTCTAAATAACTCCCATCTAGGTCGGGGGTGTGTGTATGCGGACATAACATCCTTGCTAGTGTCCACAAGGTATCTGTGGATGTGGACTGTGCTATCCTGCCCTACACACAACATGTCCCAGAGCCAGGAGGCAAATGTTGAGATAGTATCACCTACATATGCCATGCGGCAAATGAAAAAACTGCAAACCGCAAACATCACCCACACATGCAGTGTCACCATTGGCTACAGTCATTCACCCTTTGGTGATCTGACCCGCTGAACCTCTGTATGTGTCGACATGTAAAATACTGCAATGAATGACTCATCTCCCAAAAAAAACAGTAGTAGCAATGATATGGACCCCTGGCTCCACACTGCACATGTCCACATGACTCACCATATCCATGTCTGTGCTACGTGAGGAGGTATTTCCGTACGGGACAATGTGTGTTTGCACCAACACCCGTCCCAAGTAAGCAATCACATCATGGGAAACGTAGTCATGCGCATGTGTACTGGGCTATGTCTGACACGTTGCACCATACCTAACAAACATACACACATAGCAAGAGCACCGGAGCATAACACACACACAAGCACCTAAATATTGTAGGAGATGAACAAATAGCCATCAGGAAAGATCTCCACAAACATTGTGCCTCCCTCCCACAGTGAACCCCGTACCATATGCCTGACACCGTGCTCCACACACACACGGGAAAAAGACATAACTGGGTTAGCACAGCAGTTGTTAACACAAAACAGCCACTGACTGGTACTGTCAGCCCAAAAAGATCCGAAAGGTGTATCCACACTGGACCCACACAATACACCAACAGCTGCTGTTGTGCCCTGTGCACAGTGTCCATCACACACTCATGGCTATATGCTACCATTGGATGATCAGTGTAAT
Source organism: Ichthyophis bannanicus (assembly GCA_033557465.1). Lineage (NCBI taxonomy): Eukaryota > Metazoa > Chordata > Amphibia > Gymnophiona > Ichthyophiidae > Ichthyophis > Ichthyophis bannanicus. The sequence continues at coordinate 391,779,167 of CM066034.1, read as the reverse complement.
GACAATGCAGTGTTGCAGCAGATAGCTACATGGTCAGAAACATCAACCCGTGATAACCATCACACGCACACAACAACACATATATGTGGGAATATATGCAATACATACCAGTGAATATCTCTGCAATCAACCTCCGCCTGACCGCTGTGCCCGCCTGTGTGTCACCACTGCCATGTACAGGGGGGCACGGTTGGATCCTCCTCCAGATCCTCATTAATCTCTGCAGGAATATCATGCCTGAGAGCAATGTTGTGCAGGATGCAACAGGCTAGGATTATCTCTGCAACAGTCATTGGCTCATACTGTAAGGCCCCACCTGTCCCTATCCAGGACACCTGAAGCGACTTTTCAACACGCCAAAGGTGCGCTCTATGACAGAGCGGCTGGAGGCATGGGCCTCATTGTACATCCGCTCTGCACGTGTCTGTGGCTGACGCACAGGGGTCAGCAGCCAGGGGCGACACCCATACCCTGCATCACCTGCAAAACGAAATGTTTACAGGTGAATACATGGACGCATGCCAGCACAAATTGACACAGGTATAGACGTAAGAAACAAATGCATAACACCTCATGACAGAAAGCTCTGACAGCAGAAATGTACATTTGCCAAAATAAGAAGACCTCTGGTGATAGAAATGGAACAAAGGGCCCTTCTTGATTCTGTGCAGACATGCCAAACAACACCACAGTCCCATTTGTGCCTCCACAGATACGCTATGTGTAGCACATGCGTCTTGTTATGCAGTTAATGTTATAAGCATTACCACCACCAAGGTTAGACTAAAACCACCAATACACAGATTAACATGTGAAATGTATATGTTAGCAAACTAAACACCACAATAATGTGTTGTGAGGCAATGTAGGTGCCAAACACACAACATGTCTGAACCTGGAGGTCTGACAAGATCAACACAAGCTCACCTCCACACCCCGTGTCCTGAAAGGTCTACATATCTACATATAGCAGCCTGACGCCATATGCTGTTGCTTGTTGACCACCAAACCATGTTAGTAGACACCCTGGGCATTGTCCCCATCATGTTCCCATCCGTGTTGATCAGCGCTCCACAGAATTGCACACTGTAGCCCACATGAGCCTACCAATATCACAGTTACTGAGTTTGACTACATTCCTGTGTATGTGCTACCAATACCTCTCTGTATGGCCCCAAGTTGGCCCCTTGCCCTTGCTGTCACCCTTACCAAATGCTGAATAACAGCAGGATAATCACATACAATGATGCCTACGTACCACACATCTCCAGTGGCCCAAGGTAATGCAAACCCTAGACTATTTGCCCCCCCTGCCATGGCACAGGCCTAAACCATTAACATTCCGATGCAAACATGTACTCCCATTTGCAAAGGTCAGGAAACATACATCATACGTCTCAACCCCCCCCCCCATTAGCTAACATGAAATGGCTAACAACCACAGTACTGAGTGAGTGTGTTGCCGTCACACACACATGACAAGTGTTAGGTGCATTGATTGTCAAGGACATAATGTTACAGGACATACCGCAGTTCTAATCCAAAAGCCACGTATGCACAGCTGGGTGAGAAGGACACTAAACCCCCTCCCCCTCCCTGTGGCCACATGAAATACACACACAGGTAGCAAACTACAAACCAGGATTACCACATCTGCACAGGTGCATAGTTCCAACACCACCATCAGCACGTTTATCACAGATATTGTTTCACAAATGATGTTACATGTTCCAATCATGTCCCCTGGTACTCAACGTGTACAAACCCCCTAAGGATGTAAACTCAGAACATTCCTCTGTCTGCTGAATTGAGTTTAATATCCAACTGCACATAGAGGGGAAACGGCGCACTATATGAGAGATGTTACTCAAACACACACATATATGCATGATGTCATGATATATTTGGAAATACTCACCCAGCAATATACAGTCCCCATACTGTCCTCCTCAAATTGCTGAAATAGTGCTGAGCGATGCAGGATATAGGAGTCGTGGGTGGACCCTGCACAACCTTGGGACCACATTCAGATATGCAGATTAGCATCACATACAACCTGAACATTCAGGGAATGGTAGTGTTTGCCGGTTGCGGAACACCACCTCCCTGTCTCTGGGCGGGACCAGGGCAAACATGTGTGCAATCAATAGCTCCCATCACGTGTGGTATCCCGGCTAACGCCGCAAAGGCTTGGTTCAGGGTCCCCCACTGTTGCCTATTGTGGGGAAGGCCTATGTAATTCCCCACCCGGCTGACCATGGCACGCAGTACCTGGTGGAAGACAGAGTGAGAAGGTGGGGCGGCTCATGCCACCCACTGCGGCCACAGATGACTGGAAACAGCCAGAGGCAAAAAAATGTAAGGCAGCAAGGAGCTTGACCTAAACCCGGTATGGCATGGACCGGTCAGTCAGGGGCTCCAGGTCAGGTCTTAGATCCTCATAGAGCCACCCTAATAGCCCTTGTGCTTAGTCGGTAAAGGGATAATACCTGGTCCTCACGCATGCCCAGGAGCTGGGCCCTGTGCCTGTAGACGCGAGTCTGCCGAGCCTGCACCTCTGCACACCGTCTGCGCCGTCAACGCACAGCACAACACAGTGCCGCCTCCACAGGAGCAGGTCTGATTTGCTGCGGGTCCACACCCATGCCCTGTGCCACAGCCACATGGACACCATATCCCCTGTCCAGCAACCGCAGCATCTGCCCACGTCTTCGGGCACATGCAAACAACATATATCTCCGCCATCAATCCCTCCACTGTGGTCACAAACACACACACACACACACACACACACCTCCCGAAACACTGGACACCTTACAAAAACAATACAGACACTAGCCACACAAGACCAGACACTACAGACAAACACAACAAAGAACACTACAATGAGCACTACAATCACTACATACCACAATACAACACTACAAACGCTACAGAAACCACTACAATCAGCAGTACATGCACTACAAGCACAACAGACAACAGCAAAACACTACATACACTCCAAACAACACTAGTAACAACACTGCTCTCAGCTCTATCTATTCCCCAAACAACACTCGCCGCGCTACAAAACAACCCTCAATGTGGCCAAATGTTCAGCCATCATTTTATATAGGTAAATGGATGTCCGTAGAGTGCGCATGCGCCGTTGTGCGACTTCGCCGCTTGTGCGCGGCGCCCCTGTACAACAGTTTGCGCATGTGCAATCCGATACGCATGGGCGTTTGCCTGTGCGCGCCGCACACGGTCAAATGATAGCGCATGTGCGGGTGGATGTGTGCGAGGCGCAGGTGCAATGTGATGCTTATGTTTGTTGGTTTGTGCACGGGCGCCCATGTGCATCTCGTTATGCCTGTCTGGATGCGTTGCCTTGTGCGTGACGATGCACACACAAACGCACATGCGCAAAGAGTTGCACATGCGTGGCCTCGCACACAACACAAACCCACCAACGAACGCCTATGCGTAAGTGTAGTTACGCACCGCGCACAAGCAGCACCGTCGCACAATGTCGCATGCGCAATGTAACCAACGTGCAAAAAACAAATATAAAAACACTACACGCCTCGAAAACGTTTGAGGGTTGTTGGAGAGGGACGTATAGTTTTGTGAGAGATAGGTTGTGGAGGAATAGGTTGGTGAGGGTTCATAGTAGGAGGTGTGTGTGTATCTGTTAGCCAACTAGTGTGTTGTTGTCATTTGTCTCTGTACTGTTGGGTGTATGTTCCGTTTACTGTGTTGGTTTATTGCTATTGAGTATATAGCTGTTGTGTCTGTGTTGTAAGGGTGTAGGAGAGGCAGGAAGGGATGTTGTGCGGTGTGGAGGTGCGTGGGGAGCGTACTTGTGATTGGAGGGTTTTGGATGAGCAGATTGAAAGGGATAGTGCGAGGGATTGAGAGGGGGACAGAGTGTGGTTGTGGGGGAGGGATAGAGAGAGGGAGAGAGGGAGGGGGAGAGGGTGGGCGAGTGAGAGGGAGAGAGAGTGGGGGCGAGGGAGGGATAGTGAGAGGTATGGGGGGAGGGCGAGGTGGGGAGAGGGGGAGGGGGAGGAGGTGGGCCCACCAGTGCCACGGGGGCCTGGACCTGCAGGCCCGCTGGAGGGTGAGCCATCAGCAAGGGGCCAGCCTGCCTCACAGCAGACACACTGGGAAAAGGAAGAGGGTCCCTGTGCCTGAAAGCCTGAGAAGGAGGGCCACACGGTTCACAGATGGGGAGAACCACAACCTCCTATCCATGGTGCTAGAGCAATACGAGGTTCTCTTTGGCAGGCTGAGCACCACGGACATCAACAGCAGGGCGGAATGCGGCGTGGGAGGAGGTAAGCAGAAGCGTGGCTGAGGCAGGGGGACCCCCGCGGGACATAGAGGAGCCTCAAAAAAGAGGTTCTCCGACATCAAAAGAGGTGTGCGCCAGCACATGTGGAGGACGAACAGCAATGCACGTGGCACAGGTGGCGGCGGCCCCCTACCAACCATGCTCAGCCCCCTGGAGCAGCAGCTTGCACAGAGACTCGGTCCTGTCTACACATATGGGCTGCCTAAGGCCCTGGACAACGCACACACAAAAGGCAGGTATGTATGCTAAGCATATCCATTACGACTCATGACCCATGGGATCACCATTGTGTAGATAGTTATGTGAGGGCAGTTGGGATTGTATGCTATCTGCCGAGACGCAATCTACAGGTACAAGCAGGAATGAGCCATCACATATGTGACTGTCAGTACCGACAGAGCCTGCACGGGAATGCTGCCCAGCTAACGATTATAAAGTATTTGGCAACATCCCTTGCGCCTGCGCGCTGAACTGCCTCCTTCTCCAGAAGCCTCCCTTCAGTGTTTGAGGCCTCCATGGAGCCCGAAGGACGTCCTCCTGTCACCGCAGAAACCTTTGTGTGAAAATGATGTCAAACACCTATCTCCCTTGTTATCGTGTGTGTGCGGCTGTATGTGCCACCGACACAGGTACCCCTGGGGGTGTATGTCCAGAATCGTGATAAACATTTTCCGCATCCTCATGTCCCAACCTCTTGGGGCACAAGGCCTGTGCATAATGGAGCCAACGTCACTGAGGGGATGCTATGACTGTGGAAACAACGTTTCCTGCTTAAACTCCATTTACTGTTGTCAACCAGTATAGGTCATGACCATTTCCCGCCTGCATTGCCTTGTCCAAACACGGTGCTGGAAGCATGACATCCTCAGGTCTCCCTCGATAACATTTGTCCCATGCCACATGGGGTACAAGCTTGTCCCCACTCCTACAGGATCAGGTAACCCACACAACATCTCTGAGGACTAGTAAGCTTGCGTGGTACGCCTCATGGCCAGCATGGGGATGGCTCCGTCCGTACCCTCAAACAAACATTGCCCTCAATAGGCTGCGGGAGCCACTGGCCCCAAAGCATCAAAGGGGTTGCAGTTTGTTCCAGGGCCTCACCCCTCACAGAACATACCACAGCCATGCTTGCGTTAGATATCCGCTCCGAGCAGTACGATATCGTGTCACTAGCAACGGTTATGTAGTGCCTCTCCCTCCCCCGACGCATGTCATTGCATGTCCTCTTACCGTCCAAAACAAATGTATAACACTCAGACCGGGTTCTGTGTGTTGGCATTGATGATACCGATGTCCGTACCATCAACGCATACTTCGATCGAGTCACCTCTTAGATGCCTACTCCATGACCGATATGTACTCATGAGGATTGGGTCACGATGTGTTTTGAAACTGCACATTGTTGTTTCAGGGATAAGCACGTCTACGGAGACTTGCTATGCCACGCCAGTTGTCCTGGTGCCGCGTCAGCAGCCACTGATGACAACATCAAGGGCTTGTACTTGATACCCAGTGGGGGAGTTGATACCCGGAGTGATCAATGCAGTACCTCATGCATTGTCTCCTGATCGCAAGTGCCTCCACACCACCCACTAGGTGTTGTGTTCATAATCAGTCTGCAAAATCTGGTGCTGAGGCTGCTACTGCAAACCTACCTTTGCCATGGATGTTTTCCCTTGGATGACCTTGTCTCAGGCATTCCAACCTGACAGTGGCAACCTATCTGGCTTGTCCCATCCCTGACCTTCCGATTACCACTGGCGCCACTGCAGGAACGGACAAACCTAACGTCTCTTATAAATCCTTCTTCGCAGGTCTGCCTCTGGAAATGTGGATATCACCTTGGAGGGCTCCTCCTCCCCCTGCTCGCAGCAACTGATTGCTCGGTATGAGGTGGCACCCTCTCCAGGAGCTCATTAATACACTCCGACCCCCCCACCGATTCCTTGCGTAGTGGACTTATCAGCAATGCGGGCAAGGTCAAACGTTTTTAAACGGAGACAGTCATTCCTGGCTCATGCGCAGGTCGTGCTTCTAAAGCACATGATGCATTTTGGACGTCACAAATGCCAAAACGGCTCTATGCTGCCATCCCGGATGATATCCCATATGTGTTATATGATGTCCAAGCCCTCCAGAGCAGAGTTCAAACAACACCTGGTTCGTCCGTTTGACCGGCCCTTCGTGGCAGAGTCAAAGGTAGCTGATACTCATAACTTCTACGTCCTAGGCATGGTATATCAGAATTCTACTCACTGCTTATGTTGACCCCTTGTGGGTCTGTAGGCATATCCACTGGTACACCCATTTTGTAGCAACGTTGCAAGGGTTGGCTCGAGGTGAAGGTCTGAATAGATGGCCTCAACCTACTGTGGCCACAATCACCATGTACTGGAGAAAGCACCTCATCAACAAGGAGGTTGTACGTCAGTTTGCCACTTGCTTCATCTGACGTCCCTAGGGTGCTTACAGGCCATTCCAATCCAAACCATCAGGTCAGGGGGTAGGAAATGTCCCACCTGACCCTCTTTCTTTGGAAAAATGAGGAGTTGTCAGGTATCCTGCCCCATCATGCAGAATGTAGCACAGGAGGAAACACTCTCAGCATGGTCTGATGTTTACACAAGTCTAGGGCAGCCGCAGCATGCACACACAATCATAGGTGTCGGGGAACTGTAACATACAGTTTACTGTATTATATAGGTGCCGCCAACTTTTTTGGGGTTCCCCAGGCAGGACTACACTGAAGACCTGTTTCTCATGAGGTTAAAAGATCTGTAGGGATATCCTGTGTTTGGGGCTTATAGATCTGTCTTCCTCTCATCACTGAGAGGAGGGGGTACAACTATACAATAATAGTGTCTGTCACAACATGAGCACTGTGACAATCAGCTGACGTCCCTCTATGGGTACAGTCACCCCTCTCGTTACCTACATTCCAAACCTTCTCATCCAGGACTTTGCGTATAGGCTGAGGGTCTTACTCCCTACTAAGATGCTTCTTAGCAGCCTCCTTTTCAGGGTATTGCTTTGTCCCTGCAAATGAACATATGTGCTGGATAATCAGTAGACAGGGACAGGATCATTCACCTGGTCTTTGTTCAATTGCAACATGCTCCGCCAACCATCTATTGTAATACAGCATGCTGTGCCTGCAGGAGGCAACAGTGATTGCCGGGCAGACACATTCCCACATGTCTCCAGTTTCTCTATATCACAGTTCACTGTTAAACATGGAGTAGTAGTGGTTCCAAGATAAGTCATGGTTATTTCACTCATTGTTAGGAGACAAACCCCTCCCCAAAAACACCCCCACCTTTATATCTGGACAACTCCTTCCAGGGGAACTATGGCACTGTATCTGCGTAACAGACAGGTTCATTCAAATTCAACCTCCATATGCTCCTCTGCAATCTCAGAGAAGCTCGATCCACTATGAGGGCCACTGATATAGCAGCGAAACACCATCCTCACTAGGGCGACGCTATATGGCGAGACAAGGTTTATGACACCATCAGAGGTCTGTGTGGGTTTACTGAACCGCTGGTTGTTGTATTGTATAGAGGGTGGAACTGTTCATGCACTATTGACTAGGCCAAAGGATACTGGGAAAGCATAGTACCGCCACTATCCATCCAGTGTGTCCCCATGGTATCCGTCGGCTGGATTTCTGTACACTTTGACATGTTAGATATCTAACAGAGTTAGCCATGTCCGCACAGACTGGGGGCTTATCACCTGTTGTCAACCAACCATGCCTGGTGATTCGCTGTTGGCAATACTGCATCACTCCCATGTATGCCATGGAGATTTGATGATCATTGTAGCTGTCAGGTGGGAATGGCCTCCTGTTACGAATAGAATGGTCCCACACTCACATACCCCATCCCAAACTAACTGTGGGGCTCCCGTGGAAGAAATGTGTCGTCAAGAATAAGAGTCATGTATGTGAAATAGGGCTAATTAACTCTACATACATATGTCAATTTGCTGCCGGTGCATATGCATGGGCACCTATATATAGAGATAAATGGGTTGTATATCTAGATAGAGATATTAGCTCTAACTATACATAGAGATATATGGATATAGAGATAGAGATAGAGAGAGATATAGATAGAATAGATAGATAGATGGATCCATATAGATAGGTGTTTGATTATGAACATTATAACAAACAGAAGAAGATAGCTGCCTATGTATATATGTCCACACATGTCTCCAAACATATCCTGAAATACAGATATGTTGCGTATATCTGTACCTAGATTTGTGTCTGCGGGGAGACCTCGTAGGGATTGATATA
>CM066034.1:391604636-391770019 GCA_033557465.1 Ichthyophis bannanicus | reverse complement strand
GGCTGCCATTAGAGGGAGTGCAAACCGCCGAGAACCATTTTATGGATGAGGACTAGGCACAGACCGGGCTCCAAGTGCGTCCTAGGTCTCCAGGAGCCTATGGTCAAATTAAAGATTGGAGACCAGCATATGGACTTTATGGTAGACACAGGGGAAGAGCATTCAGTAGTAGCCAAACCTGTGGCTCCTGTGTCCTCTCGATCTGTCACAAGTGTGGGAGCTAATGGAACTAGAACCACAAGACCTTTTCTGCAGAAACCGCGCCTGTGAACTAGGGGGACAGACGATAAAAACAAAAACCAGTTCCTGTATATGGATGACATGGGCCCCAGTTTCCTTTTGGGCCGAGACATCCTTGCAAAGATTCAAGCACAGATATCCTTCGTTGAAGGGGGAAAAATGGAAATGACTATAAACTCAAAACCTCCCTGCTGGCCTGATGGTGTACACTGTCCCCCAGGAAGAAGAATGGCTGTTCTATTTACATACATACAAAGCCAAGCAAGCTCCTGTATACCTGCCAGCATTTGCAGACCCGCCTGGAGTATGGATGGAGAATAATCCACCTGGCCTAGCAAAGTGATATAGGTCATGTTGCTTGTCACCCGGAAGCCAGGAGCAGAACCAATGCATGTGCGTCAGTATCCCCTCCCACGACCAGCAATTGAAGGTTATTCATCGCCACCTGAAGAAACTACTGCAGTATGGACTCCTTAGAGAATGCCAATCCCACCCTGGAACACCCCCCTTCTACAAATCAAGAAGCCTGGGATGGGTGATTACCGCCCAGTGCAGGATCTACGTCAAGTGAACAGTGCAGTTGAAAACATACATCCAGTAGTACCAAATCCTTACACCCTCCTGGGACTGATTCCAGCAGAAGCCACACAGTTCACTGTTCTGGACTTAAGGGATGCCTTTTTCTGTATACGGCCTGGCCATCTCGCCAGTCAGCTTTTGGTTGCCCATTTGAATGGGGAAAGGAAAACCTACCACAGGAAGACGAGGACATACTCACTTGGACAGGAATTACCACAAGGATTTCAAAGGAATTCAACCACTTATCTTCAGTGCAGCCATCAGTCAAGATCTGCTCAAGTTACACTGTAACTCGGGAAGGAAAACGAATATTAATCCACTATGTAGATGACTTGCTTATAGACACCAACAACGAAAAAGATTGCGTGCAAGCTACCAGTGATCTCTTGGCACCTCTTGAATGAAGCTGGATACAAGGTCTCGAGAGGCCAAGGCGACAAACTGTGTCAGACAGAAGTGAAATAATCCTAGGGTTCCATCTATCCAAAGGAACCCGGAAATTAGGACTTGAGCGAAAGGAAGCAGTTAGGCCGCATCCAAACCCCCACCACAAGAAAGCAGGTGCGGGCTTTCCTGGGAGCTGCAGGCTATTGACGCATATGGATACCAAATTTTGCGCTCATGGCAAAACCATTGTACCAAGTCACAAAGGGAGTGGAACGATAACCCTTGGAATGGGGCCCAGAACAAGATAAAGTCATTCAAATCCCTAAAAACAGCGTTGATGTCATCCCCGGCTTTGGGAAACAACCAGATGTGGCAGGGAAAACCCTTTCGCCTATAGGTACATGAGTCCAAGTGGAAACGCCTTGGGAGTCTTGACCCAGCCTCTTGGGGTCTTGGCAACGACCTGTATGCCTACATGTCGAAAACAATTGGATCCTGTTGCCACGAGGTGGGCCACCCCTGCCCTGACGCTGTAGCAGCCACAGCCCTCTTGGTGAAGCGAAAGTGACAAGCTCACCCTAAGACAAGAGCTCCAAGTCACCGTACCACATTCTGTTTTAACCCTGATGGAACATAAAGAAAAAACCATTGGCTCACCAATGCTCGAATGTTGAAATATCAAAGCATGCTATGTGAAAATCCTCGATTGCAATTGAGTGTCAGCCAAACTCTGAACCCAGCTACCCTATTGCCAACCGGTTCCAGGCCCTCCTGACCATGATTGCTTGGAAGTAATGGCACACTGTATATTCAAGTCGGCCCAGACTTAACTGACTATACCTTTGGACCAACCAGACAAAACTTTCTTAGTGGATGGAAGTGAGCCTCATAGTCGAAGGACAGCAATGTGCTGGTTATGCAGTAGTGGTGACCATGGACCATGGTAGTAGAATAGTCAGCCCTGGCCCCAGGAACCTCAGCGCAGAAAGAAGGATGGAATGATAACCCTCATATGTGCACTCAAAAATCGGAACAGGAATCAGCCTGAATGTATATACAGACTCCAAATATGCTTTCACCAACATTACATCGCCCATGGAAAGCCCTGGACAAGGAGCGTGGATTAAGCACCTCAGGAGGCAAAGTCTGTCCAAGTATGGCCCAGAAATATTGACTTTATTGGACAGCAGTATGGGACCCCAAAACGCGTTGCTGTACATGCGTGTCAGGGCCAATCAAACTGGAGATGGAGAAAGTGTCCCGAGAGGAAAATAGATTTGCCGATGCAACAGACCAAGAAGCAGCCATTGCTGGACAAATCACTACCCATAGTGTAACAAGTCAAGAAGCCCTATTTTCCAGTACCTCTTAGTGCATGGACACCCCAGATATACACAGACAGCGATGGACGCCATTTACTGTCGACATGAGGGGGGCAACTATCACGAAACTGGATGGATAGTGTTGCCACCGCCGGAAGGGAGCTCAACCCCGGGTTATGACCGTGATTCACGAGGCCCTAGTCCCCTGGCCTTTGTCCAAGCATTTCAGCAAGCCCAGACACTATGGAAAAACCAAAATGGCAGACGCTCCTTAAAAACAATACTTTTATATCTAGTTACTGGGACCTCTGACCACCTCAGCAGCCCGAAGATGTGTGACTTGTGCCGAAGAACAATGCCGAACAATGCCCTGTCCCACCCCCAAGAGTTCAGTCAGTAGGAGTTATGCCCCATGGGAAATATTCAAAATGAATTTGCAGAACTGCCATGAGTGACAGGATATTCGCTACTTGGTAGTCCTAGTCTGTACCTTTTCTGGAATGGGTGGAAGCTTTTCCCACTAGAACTGAGAAGGGACAGGGAAGTCACTAAAGCCTTGCTCCATGAGATCATCCCCCGAGTCAGAATACCTTTGACCATGGGGTCCGACAATGGGCCCTCTTTTGTGTCACAAGTAACCCAGCAGCGAGCCCATGCCCTGCAAATACAATGGAAGTTACACACAGCTTATAGACTCCAGAGTTCAGGGAAAGTAGAGAGAATGAACTGAACCCTGAAGTCTCAGTTATCTAAGCGTCTGTCAAGAAGCCCACCTGAAATGGCCCCAAGCTCTCCCCATGGACCTTCTCCGGATACGTTCAGCCCCCACCACGCCATTAGGAGTATCCCCATTTGAGATTTTGTATGGGAGGCCCCCGACCATAATTCAGGGGATAAGGGAGGGGCTATGAATCAAAGTGGATCAGTAATCACTAGGCAAGAATTGTTGGCTCTAAGGTTTCTGTTTTTCAAGGCATTCATACATGGGTTGCAAGGGGACCAGTTTGCTATCAATCTAACAGAGCCATTGCATCCTTTCAAGCCTTGGATCCTTGGAGTGTTGGGTAAAAGAGTGGAAAGAAGACAAGTTGGAGGCCTCATTGAAAAGGGCCCATACCTATCGAGTCGGTGATTACTCTCAACCCCAATATACGCAGTCAACGTGGCAGAAATCGAATCCTGGATCCACCACAGTCGAGTTAAAACCCGCAGCCAGTTCATGAGAGTCACCCGGGACCTCGATCGCTGACTACTGCATCACCGTTAGTGACTCACACTGCGAAGACAAGAATCATCATCGTAAAGACTTTGCCAACATACTCCTGGACATCAAAGAAAGAGGCGTCCTTCAGTTTGGCAGTATCCACATTGCGAACTAATCAATCAGTATCTATCTACCTCAATCAAACCATTACCTACCTCATCAATTATTAGTGATTATGATCATGATGCTTACTAACTGCTGTTTCATTCTTGCGGTAGCCCTGGGACACGTTGAGAACCCTTCTTTGCCCTGGACCCCTTGTGCAAGCATGTATAACCACCACCCGAAATGGAAGGCAAGTCACTCAGACTCTGCTTAATCACTCTTACTAGCTTGTACTGGCATAGTCAGCCAGTGTATCTATCATTGTACAGAACTGAACGTCTGGCACAAAGGGAAAAGACTCATACTTGTTTCAGACCTCGAAAGAATCCATCTGAACTATGTCCTGGAACTGAGATGGAATGATGAAGATGGCACAGTCCTGCGTCAACGCTACTAGTCAACTCTCTGATCCCACCCAACCGGCGTACCTGTATTTTGGATGCGTGTGACTTAATTAACAGAAATAATTACTACAGGTGCGGATCATGGGAACAAGTTTACTATTATGATGAGAAATATAGCGTGGCCTGAAGGTGCGTATAGATGGGGGATGTGCACTGGGAAACACACTCCCCAACAAACGTATAGCAAATCATCAGAAGAAGGACTAAACTGTCTCGACAGTGGGCACTGTGTGTACTATGCTACTTGGTCTGGTGGCCCTACAGGACAAAATGGAGATAAATCGCAAAGCCTATGCTGGAAAAGATTACCCATACTAGGAACCCAACAAGTGCAAGAAAAGTACATGCAATCCCCTGCTACGACTTCAGATCTCCGACCCCAGGCCAATGGAAGCAAGGATTTCGATTTGGCCTGAGCATAGCAGGAAGTGGAAACTGATCATGGAACCAATGGCATCATCCAACTTGAATGTAAAGACTCATGTTTCTTCAACCTATCGCATACATCATTACAGTCCCGGAGGCCATGAAGGGCAGAATAGACATTTTAGTTCCCCACGCGTCGGCAGCATTTGTTCATTCGAACTAGCTGGAGCTGTAGCCTCCAGCATCCAGGTCGCGGACCTGGTCTCTTTTGTGGAGGAACTTAGATGGGAGACCAGTGTCCGGGGGAAGCACAGAGAACTGAACTATTTCGTACCATATAACCAGACTGATGTTCATAACACTACCAATGAATGGGTCCTGGCCCAATCCATAGTGGGGTGGTTAAACTATGTTTTGTACGAGCGGGACCACAATTGACTGCATTAGTAGGGGACACCGTTGGTCTGTTTGAACCAGTAAATATTACAATGCTTATACTGGGAAGAAATCTTGGTGGTTCAGGTGCCAATGCTCTGGAACCTTCTAACTTTACTTGCTTATGTATCCCATGTTTCACTCCCGTATGCTTGAGTTATGCTTGAACTCACACCAGTGATAGAATTGTTGAACGCAAGGGCCGATTCACAGATACTAAGCAATGTGGCATTAATACCCTAACCCTATACCACAAAGTGGATCCCTACACCCTAGTGGGAAAGTACCATATGTGATTTAATTCTCACCCTTTCTCACTTGCGGGTGCGAATAATCAAAGGGGGGGATGTGATAGGCGATGGATCGAATAGCCTGCATAGCCTGTAGGAGTAAGAAAGGCCTGGAGGTTAGGACCGAGAGTCCCCAACCCCCACTTTAGAATATTATTAAGCGAAGCAGAGCAAAAGCCAGTAGAAGTTAGAAAAACCTGCTTTACACTCGCTTTGATAAGAATGCAAGACTTTTCAATTGAGCTTGTTAAGTTATTCACAGATGTATTGCCTATATCTTGCTTTTCACACCGTTTCTGTGCTGCAGAGTGGACCTTGTAAGCAGAAAGTAAGGCCAGAATTGAATGGTATGTCTAGTAAAATGAGTCATGGCTAGGAAGGACTGAGCAAAGGGGAGAGAGGTGTGGGCCCGGTCAGAGATCTCCATGGGATGGGGCGGTGAGGGGGCCACCGGGACCATATGAGGAGTTTGTCTGGGTGGAAGCTTGATGAAGAAAGATTATAAAATGCTGTTGTTTTGATGAACTCCATGCTCCAAAACATTTTGAAAGTGGACAAGTGCCTGAGACTGTGCAAAAATAAACTGGTTTTGAATCCTAGTAAATAGACGAGCTGGTTTTATTCGGTGTGGCACTTCACTACACAAAAACTCAATCAGGCTCCTAAATGGAGCCGCAGTGCCAATGGCCTCCCATTGGCATGGCACCACGGCGCATTCAGGAGCTGCAATCTGTTGGCCACCGACTACTTTTTCCTTTCCCCACAGCCCGACCCCTGATAGGGCCTTACCATGGCCAGGTTTGGGCTGAGGGGAACCCCCTCCACCCCTCAACCTTACTGGCGCTACCCGGGGCTGCTGTCCCCCAGGGTAGCGGACTGGCACACTGCCTGCCCAAACTCTGCCTCTGAAAAACCCCCCTCCTGCCTCTGTCTGTCTACCTGTACCAAACTCCTTGTTCGTTTACAGGGAGGCTTTTGACAGGACCGGCAGGGGGGCGAATAGCGGGGAAGGACGTCCCAATGGACATCCATCCACGCTATTCAGGTGACAAAATAGAACCAATAACATGCAGAAATGACACTGTTATTTTCAAAATAATTACACCCACATGTATAACACACATCTTTACCTGATGATGTGTATGTATAGCTAATGATGTTTAAGTGTCAGAAGTTATCTTGCCAAGTTTTACACAGATAGAGTCTTTGCTACTGTTGGCCATTTTGGTACAGTTCCCTATGAATAGAGAAACCGATTCCCTTACAAGTGTCCTTTTGATAACATAGAAACATGAAGGCAGAAAAAGGTCTATCTAGTCTGCAGGTATTTAAAACGTCTCTATCAAATCTCCTCTATCCAACCTTTCCTTTAAAAAATTTATATTAAGATCGTTAGGTCTAGGCCTCATATTTTTTCAATGAAGGCTTACGAACCATTTTAATAGCCACACTCTGCACGGACTTCATCCTGTTTATGTCCTTTGGAACGTGTGGTCTCCAGAAATGCACAACAATACTCCAAATGAGGTCGCACCAGAGACATGTACAAAGGCACTATCACCTACTTTATTCGGGCTGGCCATTCCTCTCCCCTTGTACCAAAGCATCCTTTTGACTTTTATAGTTTCCATCTTTTCTACCTGTTTAGATACTTTAAGTTTATCAGAAACAACTCTTGGCCCAGGTCCCACTCTTCTTTCATGGACAAAAGTACTTCACCCCCTGACGCCACCTTGGATTTTGCAGCCCAAGTACATGACTTTAGCTTATTTAAAAAGTGATATACTGTTCTATCACCATTGTGTAATGGCACCACCACATGCCAATTTCGGCTGTTGACCATGCTGGGAGTGAAACGCAAGTACTAGACTGCCGACTTCAAACGTAGGAGGATGTTTACTAAAAACCGTCTTAACAGTGCCGCTCCGGTGATAGTGTGCTAGGCTGCCATAAAAGGAAGTGGGCATTTCGGTCTTAATGTAGCAAAACGGGATTATCACGCGATAATGTGCACTGCGGACATTATCAGGCAGGACGCCGCTAAGCACGTTTAACTGCAGTGCGTAATCTTAAGTAGGCGCGCAGACCATTCAAACACAGCAGAGGTGTAGCACATATGGTTAATATGCCAAAATAATGATACAGGGGTCATGAGTTTGCTCCCCAGTGTGCCTAATGCATATGGGCTGGATGGATCATTAGCTGTTATGTGTTAAGTATTGCTTTTTGAGGCATGTTATGTATATTTTAATTAGGTGCTGCCAGCAAAAACACATCCTCACGTGCCGTAACCGAAGGTGCCGCATAAAGGCACTCTATAAGGCAATCCATAGGGCTACATTATTAAAGTGCACTGTCCGCCAATGCACACTATCATGTCCCCTATGGGGGGTACCCTATAAGGCGCTGTATAGGACCACCTTATAAGGAACCTTAATAGGCGCTTACTAGGGACACATTATAAGGCACCATAGAACGGGGCCTTTTATAGCGGAGCCTTATACGGCACCCTATAAGGCGCCTTATATGGCACCCTATAAGGCGCCTGTATATGGCACCCAATAAGGTGCCTTATGAAGCACCGCTTGGCTACAGTACTCTGAGGGTGTTTTGGCGGGCAGCAATAATCTACATTTAAAATAGACAATGCCTCAGACAGACCTATCAATAAAACCCCACCATGGGTGTGAACCAATGACGTCTTGGTTACCACAGACAGTGAAGTAACCAGTGGGCTACAGCTGCTAACAAACCCCTGGGAGGCTACAGAAGGGAATGCAGGTCATACACACAAAACTGTCTGCATGCTGGTTACCAGGATAGGGTTAAAACCCACCCGCACTCATGATGCACGGAACATGCAAATTAGCAGTCTACAGATGATCACAAGATGGGGTATTCACCCCCACAGCAACCTCAGCCTGGTAGGGGGAACTGACCGGGTGCACCCCAACAGTCACCTCAGCCTGTTAGGGGGTACTGGGACCGGTGTGGGGTACTGGAACAGAGTAGCTACAGACCGCCACATTGTGCGGGTGGGTACTTTGCTTACCCTGAGGGTGGCAAGGGGCGCCCCAGCCACCAGGTCCACAGAGAACCTTTCATGCCTGCAGGGACAGTATGCTAGCTAGTCCATAGTGCATGTTCCTTCGAGGAGATTGCATGTACCCAGAACGGGGAAGTCATGCATACACGCCAAAGCAAATACCATCAGTGATTGGACCCCAAAAGAGAATCCCATAAATATCATATAAGAGAAATGCTATATAGAACTAATGGGGGGAACATAGCCATGCCTTGGTCACTGCTCTAGTCAGGGTGAGAGTGACCTCCAAAGCCGGCAAATGCTGTGGCCACCCTGTCCGTGCAGGTGGTGGCCGGGCACTACAAGGTGTCTGAGGACATTGCCCTATGGCCTGTGCAGATCGCAGCCAGGCCATGCCACCCTATCCAGGCTATTCCCCCCAGTACATTGCTCCTCATTATGCACATTGGAAGGCCAATACTGGCAACAGTGCTAGCAGTGTGGGCTGTGGAGGGTGTTGGCAGAGCCACACACACACTGGATAGACAGACAACACAATCCACACACCTATGCCAGCATTGTTGCAAACGTATAGAGGTGTTTGGGCAAGCCCTGGCCACCACAACCAGTCCTGGGCACAGTGCAGGCATGGCTATGGTTACGCAATACGGTTGGGGTCACTCTCGTCAAACACCAGAACCTGAGGAAAAACAATCCACAGACATCAGAAAGGTTGCTATGATGCAGCTCAATCAGCCCAAATGTGCTTAACGTAGGATCTACTATCTGCCGTTTATCATAGCAACCTTTTGATTAGCTGTGTACAGTTTTCCTAGGATTAGGGTGGCATTGCTATAAGGTATGCAAGTGCTAGTTATTGGGAGATGCATGCAGGGCCCAACATCCTGCATCTCCAGGAGGCTTTGGACAATGGAGCCTTGCTGAGTGAGTGTGTGTCTGCCCCTGTTGGCCGCTGCTCTTAGGGCAGAGGGGGTTCCCAACTCCAGTCCTGGTGGGCAAAATACTGTTCAGGTTTTTTCATTCTGTCCCTAATGAATATGCATGAGATACATCTGAATACCATGGGGGCGGCGCATAGAAATGCTGAACCAGCCATATTTATTAGAGGCACGCATGGTGGAACATGAATGGTGTTTGGCCCTCCAGGACTGCATTTGGGAGACTCTGCTCTAGGTAATTCGCATGTTTATGGTGTCTGGGCTCTATAGGGTTTAAAATGTCGTAGTGTTTTGGGCATGTTTACGTCATCTGCAATAAAGGTGCCTGTCTGTATTAGCACGTTTTTAGTATTGGGTTAAAATATGGGGACTGGGTTGGCAGGAACCACAGCTGGGAATCATACCTGTGACCTTCTGCTTCTGAGTACCCTGGCTGTGTGCACTGGCGGCAAAAACCAGGTTGCCATGGAGATGTGCATTCCCCTGGTGATACCATGACTTTTCGTCAGGCAGGGGCCTGTCTGTTGCCAGTGCATGGCACCCCACATTAACAGGGCTAGGTCATGGTATGCTCTGGCTTGCTCACAACATGCCCCTACACCACCAGTACCCCTCTGCCACCTGCTGACATTCCCTTCGATGCTGGTGGTGCTGGTGGAGGGGCA
This sequence comes from Ichthyophis bannanicus, assembly GCA_033557465.1. Lineage (NCBI taxonomy): Eukaryota > Metazoa > Chordata > Amphibia > Gymnophiona > Ichthyophiidae > Ichthyophis > Ichthyophis bannanicus. The sequence goes on along the minus strand of CM066034.1, from coordinate 391,759,978 downwards.
GTCTCAGGCCATCCCCTAGTGTGGCGGGCCTGGCATATTGTGCGGAGTTCTTGGGGTAGGGGTGCTGAATAAGCTGTCCACGGGCTTTTTTTTTCCACCCAGAACCCACCCAGCCAATGTTCTGTGCCCTTGGGGATACCGGCTGCGATGAACTATCCCCTGTGACACTGTGGAAGCACAGCGCATGCCCCCCATGTTGGGCCCTCAGCAGTGCTGTCTGGGCGGCACTACTGTGTCAGCATTCCTATGGGCCACCTAGGGCATCACCCTAGTACTCACTGTGGCCAAGCACTGCACCACCGCATGTGCCACCTTGCAGCCCTCTGGTTGTCCCCTTTTTCAAGCATCTGTCCAGTTTGCCCATTCTGACATGCTCGCACTTGCTGTGGTGGAACATGTTGCACACCAATCTCTCTTGCCTCTTTTGTTAACCTACTTATTCAGCAAGAGCGTTTGTCTTCTTGTGCCCGGTTGAACATGTGCACACCATAGGAAACCTTGGCAAATGAAAATCGGAAACCCTCCTCAGCGCAATTTGCACTGTGGGCTTATTCACCTTGTATGGGGGACGGAGCATCGACCCTTCCAAAATTCATATCTTTGTTGTGGAGATTTCCGTTGGAGTGTTTTTGATGTTTACCATTAAATCACTACTTGTGGGGCGCCAAAGCGTGGGTATGTTTGTTATTACATTTTCTCTGCTGGTTTTCATTTTTCACTGTTTATGTGACCTTTTGTTCTGTTGCACATGTATCACACTTATAACGTTTATGAGGTTCCCTGGTTTATGCTGTACAGTGCTGACTGTAAATGGTTTCTTTTCTCTTAAATCAGCTCTAAAGCCAGTGGTTTTACTGGCGGTTAGTTTTCAGACCGTCAAATTTCACAGCGTTATGTGGGGCAGGGAGCCTCTCCCGGCCCACTCTAACGCCCATGGGACCCTTCTCCCTCCGTCTCTGTGCGAGCCTTTACTCCGCCCTCCGGGATCCTTTCTCCAACCCTTCAGCTGCTCCATTTGCGCCGCCTGCGCCCGCGTTATCGCGTTGCTCAATGTACCTCTGTGCCCGATATAATAGTAAAGCGCCATTATTGGCACGATAAGGTACCTTATCGAGCGAGAACGTGCCCAGAGCGCACATTAAGACGGTTTAGTAAACTTACCCCTTAAAGTTGTTATAATGAGGCGGAAAGAAAAACATTGCAAACCGAGCAGCGTGCTGCTGAGAAGAGAATTTGAGCGTTGGGAGGAGACGTCCATTCAAAAATGGAGGGACAGGGAAAAGAGAAAAAGAAGCTTCACTTCGTGGACCCACAGCAACAATGGCATCAGCTGGGAGCAGAATGACTTGATGAGATGGGTTTATGTCTTGAAGGGAACAAAATCAAGCTATCTTACTTGTGCAATTTAGATGAAAGTGACATTTCTTGGCAAAGCGGGAAAGAGGAATCTCAATTTCAAAGTGGGTTTAACCTGGGTTTCTAAATTCATGAAAAGAATTGGGACTTTCCGTGGGAATGAGAAAACTGTAGGCCCAGCGCCTTCCAGGACGGACTGATGAGCAAAAGGACTCTAGAAGTTTCAGGTACGGAAACTGTAAACTGGGCCTGTTTCACTTGTAGTCTTTGAATGCAATTCAAGTGGGGTGGAAGTTAAAGCCCGATGGTAGGTCGTTCAAGAGACATTACCATGCCCTGCGAAAGAAAAAATGCCCACTGGTGTGGTTGTCTCCTTACAATAGGAAGGTGATGGAGCTGGGATAGATTGATAAATGTTATGGGCCATGAAGAAGAGGCACTTTCAGGTTGGTTCTCTAGATTAATTCAAGACGTTTTTCAAAATTAAAAACAAGACAGGGTCTCGGAGGTTTCTGTGAACACGTGTTGGAGCGTTGAAGGGGGACTGTTTGAGTGGCCCCTGGGGAGTGCCTGCCGCTGGAGAGCCTCTGTCTGGGAGCTGCCTTGCACTTTTCCCCTAGCACGCGGGCAGGGAATCACGGGGACACCTGGAGTCAGCATGAGGACCCTGGCTGGAATAAAAGATCTGACTCCACGGAGCGTCCCGTGATGCGGGCAGGTTAGAGGGGAGTGGCGTCTGCGATCCTGAGAAGATGCTCCGTAACCCCGTTTGCCCAAACCCAGGATGCGATTTATAAACCGTGAACCTCCCGCGGGAAAATCAGGTACGAAAGGGTGCTCTAGAGTTGAGTTGGAGTGACCATAGAACCCTTTTGTGTGTGTATTGCGGACTGGCTAGCATGGTGCGGGGTTAGCGCCTACTAACGTGACCAGGATGAGGAAAAGGTAAAGGGTGGCAGGCAGGACGAGCAAGAATGGATGACCTAGCCTTGGCGCCCAGTTCTACAGAAATCCATTGGCCCATTGGATGCGTATGTGTCAGCCGGCGGTCTCTTAGACTGCGGCCCTCTCGCCGTCAATGCGATTGCCACTCCATGAAGGAAGATGGACGGTGTGTGCCTGCGTGCCTCTGGTTTGATAGGACTAGGGAATCAACTGTATCGGGAGGCTGAAGAACGTCGCGGGCAGGGTGGAAGCCTGAAGGACCAAGATTGAGGCATTGGGAGACAGAGGTGGCTGGCTTAAAGAACCAACTTGCGATGCGCACGAGGCTAAGCTAGACGACTGGTTGGAGAAAGGTCACGGCACAAACAACCTTGCGGTGTTGGTATACCGAGGACCCGTCCTCAGATAAGGATTTGCGGGGGGCTATCTGGAAGCACTTCCTTAGTGCCAGATCCTAGATGGATGATGTGCGTGGTGGACCCAGATTCGAATCGGAACGAGCGCATGCGTGTGTCGGACAGCAAACAGACACGGGACAACCGTCCTAGAATGGTGCTAGAAAGTTTTTTATACTTTCCCCAAAAAGAAAAGATCCTAAGAGCGGCCCAAAGAAGGGGGAAGTCGCTTTATAATAACTCTAAAATTCGGCTTGCACAGGATTTTACTCAGCTATGCTGAGTCGGGAAAAGCGCCGAGAATATGCCCCTCTTTGTGAAAAACGTATTGGTGCGGGGGGCAGATCCCGGGTTTTACTGTACACATACCCGGCTAAAAATTGCCATGTGAGAATGGAAGGATCCCACCATGTGTTTGCAGCGGCTGCAGAAGCAGAGGGTGTATGTGAACCAACTGATTGCCAGGGGACAGGCGAAGCGCCTCAGCATCGCCATGTTGAGATCCAAGGGCGTTGACGGTGGTTGGCGGTGGGCGACCGTTGCCTCCTTTTCGGAGTGATGAAAGCCACATGGCAAACATGATGTGAGGAAGGCCTCAGCACCAGCTAGGCCAGTATAAGTGAATGCCAGCTCGAGTTAGTAGTAACCATTGTGCTCTTTGGACTTTCATTCTAGCTACAAAACGTGCCTCTGCTGTGATCTTGCAACATTGTTGTCTAGATTCTGAAAAGCCTGCTTAAGATAATGTATCCCTACTGAATGGTGTTTCACATTTTGTCCTTCCCTTTATTTTTTTTTCTTTTTTTTCTGGAGCGTCTTATATTAGGTGGAGGTACGTTTAGGAGTTAGAAGCCTTAGAGGCATGGCTTTTACTTTTTTCCGTCCGTTTTATTATTGATTTTGTATAGTTTAATTTTTATCTCGGGGAAATTGCGGGTCTGTCCAGTAGGCTAGTGCCGAGGACCCTGCCATTACCTATGGGGGGGGGGGGGGTGCTTATCCCTTGTGGGGTGGCCATACTAATTGACCGTGTTGGGGTGGGGTGCTCTACCGCGATACCTTTGGTGTGCCATCCCCCCCCTCCTTAGGTGCTCCTTATGCGTGGTGTATGGGAGAGGGGTCCGGGGACTTTATTCTTTGCTGCAGTCTGGGTCCCTTTCTTCTACTTTGTTTGTCCTTTTTTTTTTTTCTCTCCTTCTTTTTCCTTTATGTTTGGTGGGATTGGAGCAATGCTGCTGCGGGAGGATAGGCCTGGTAGCAATGCCATACCCGGGGGGTTAATATATATGGCTTTTAATACCTGTAGAGATTTGGTGGCTGTATCCTTTGTTTATGCACTTGTTATTAATGGCTTTTTAAGGCTCTGCTGGTTCCTGTGTTTTCTGTTGTTGCTAGGGCTCCGATGGTTCCTTGTTGTATTATTACCTGCAGTGTATTAGCTCAGAGGACCGCAGCGAAAGCCCCTTCCCAAACTAGGGCCTATGGTTTTGTTTTCTGGCTTGGACAACATGTTGTTGCTTGGGCCATCAAGCAGTTTCTATGGCCCTGAAACGGGGGGTTCTCCGGGGGGCTTGGGGTTATTTATGGGAGTTTGGATTTAGTTTGCCTGGGTAACTGAGGGAAAGGGAATTCTGGTGTATGCTAGTGGCAAAATGTGCGGCGATCGAATTTGATCGCCGGGATCAAGTAATTTAATACCATTCAGTGGGCGGGTGGGGGGGGGGGGGTCGGGCTGCACTCACAGGGGCCTGGGTTGTGGCTTCTCTAGAGTGGGGAGGATGGAGAAGGCCCTGGGGATTAGGGGAGTGGGAGTCGGGGGGGAAGATGGGGTTGGGGAAAGGGCACGAGGAAGGGGGGTGGTTGAGGAGGGGAATAGGGTGTATGGCCAGGGAGGGGAGGGGAAAGTTGGGAATTTGGGGGGGGTTAAGGGGGAGAGAGGGGGTCTTTTTTTCTCTCTCCTTGCGGGGGGGTGCGATGGGATCACGGGGGTTTCATGCGGGGGTAGAGGAAAAACTGAGAAATTGGGAGTGCACTATGGGTGGACCCCAGGCTGGGGGGGTTCACTTAAAGAAGATCAGCACACTGGCTTATGTGCTGGTTGCTATAACCGCGCCTTAAGCTGCATAATAGTAGTTTCTTGGAACAATTTGTGGAGTAGGCCAAACCTATTAAACGTTTATAAGGGTACTGCAGGCTCTAGCCTGGCTGCTGCAGTGCGATATTGCGTTCCTGCAGGAAACCCACCAGACTGTGCCGATGGAAAGGAAAGGAAAAATGCGAAAAAACTGCAGAGGGCTTGGGTAGGGCAGAGTTGGGGGCCCCAGCGCATGGGGAAAAAAAAGGTGGAGTGGTCCTGCTTATTTCATAAATGCGTAGCGCTTGTTGAACTCGAGCAGCAATATGTTGATGACCCAAATGGTAGTATATCTTTTGGTATATGGCAACTTGGAGGGAGGCGGGGCGGGGGTGGTGTTGGGTAACTTAGATGCCCCCATGTCTTGGAAAAATCTTTATATGCCTGTTTGGCCTCAGCAGGTTGAGCAGTTTACCGGATTGCCCCTCTGATGCTGGCGGGAGACTTGCAATGCTGTGGGTATGGATATCGACTTAGATTAACATCAGGAAGGAGGTTCGGGTAGGGTTTGGCGGGTTTCCCGGACCACCCGGGCACTGCAAGGCCTACGATGCCGTTGGGGTTGGTGGCCCCGTGGCGTTTACTCAATCCTTTGGAACGGGACTTTACACATCAATCGCGAGCCCAAATTCAAGTGCGCGGATTGACTACGTCTTTGCTTTCGGGAACGGTTATTTGCGCAGGGTCGGGGAAGCGGAGACATTGGTCCGGGGGTAATATCAGAACCATGCGCCAGTATGGGGGAATTGCAGTGGGGGGAACCCGCTCCCTTGCAGCGAATTGGCGGTTTCCTTTGGGGCTGTACGTGGATGCCGATTTTCATACCTATTTGGAACAGAGATGGGGGGAATTTATGGACAATCATATGCAGCACAGGGATGAGCCAGAGCTACTGTGGGAAACAGCAAAAAGGTGGTCCTGCATGGTGATATTATTGCCTATGGGGCACGGAAGCGGAAGTTAATTGCGTCCAAAATAGTTCAAATGGAAAGACAGGTTGTAAAGGCCCGTCGAAGGTACGCGGGGAATCCTACAGTGGTTAATAAACGCTTGCTTTGGGAACTGCAGTCGTCCCTCAATGAATTACTTCATCAGAGGGCAAAAAAATCTTTGTTATGTTTATGTTTATGTTTATGTTTATACATTTGATATACCGCTCAGGCCGAAGCATCAGAGCGGTTTTACAATTATATATTACAGATATCAACTCCATCGTTTTGGGAACAAACCATGGGAAACTCCTGGCGCGATTGCCTACGAGTAGTAGAGGGACCCGTCTAATAGTGGCATTATGTGACGATAAGGGTCAACTGCATAAAAATAGCCAGGCAATAGCCCAAGTGTGTTTCGTGTTGTTTTTTCAGAAGTTATATCAGGGAAATACAGGGTTGTTGGCATCAATGGAAAGCCTATTTCCAGGGGCTGTGAATTCCTACGTTGACGCGGCGGCAGGCAGGGTTCGCTGCTGTGCTGCACCGGTTGACGAGATAGAGGAGGTCCATAAAGTAATTTTGGGGGCTAGCTGTTACAAATTGCCTGGCCCGGACGGATTTGGGGCGGAGTTCTACAAGCTACTAGCGGGCCGGGTCGCCCCTGTTTTGACCGAGGTGTACCGCCGATGGCTGGAGCAGGGGAAGTTTGGTTGGGGAATGAATCATTGCGTTTATCACTTTGATACCCAAGCCCGGTAAGGACCCTATGCTGGCTGCCTCCTATAGGCCCATTTCTTTATTGAATTTCGACTTGAAGATGTTAGCGAAGGTTCTAGCGGACCGTTTAGCTGCCGTCCTGGGGGGCTTGTTGCACGAGTCACAGGTGGGTTTTGTGCAAGGGCAGCATGCAGTGCGGAACCTGCAGAAGATACTAGCCTCTATGGAATGGGTACGTGCGCTAGAGGTAACGTCCTTATTGATAAGTTTCGACGACGCGGAGAAGGCGTTCGACGGGTCACAATTGGGATTATAGTTGAGTTTCCTCCTACCCCGTATGGGCTGGGCGACCCCTTCATTCCAATGGTGGAGTTATTATAGTGCAAACCCTACAGCTAGTATTTTGTGTAATGGGCCTTGTCTGAACCTTTTAAAACCTTGAACGGGCACGCGCCAGGGCTGCCCGCTCTCCCCGTTATTGTTTGTGTTGACACTAGATCCGTTGTTGCGGAGTATAGCGGGCTCCTAACGTGATCGATGGTGTCCCCTGTCGGGCCCTGGGTTTTAAAGTGGCCGCCTTTGCGGATGATATTTTAGTTCATTTGTGCGACCGCAAACGCTCACTTGCCTGGTCGTCTACTTGCCGAGTTTTCTCGTATGGTGACTTTGCGGGATTACGGATAAATCGAGACAAGTCGGAAGCCTTCGTGATGTTTTGGGGTCGACTGTTCAGGGGCATTGGGAAGGGAGCTTCCCGTTGCGGTGGGCGGGGATGCCTCCTTTAATTTTACGGGGGGATCGAGCTCACCAAAGATACCTCGGTATTGTATAAGCAGAATTTCGAGCGTATTTGGTCCAGAGTTCGCTCGCAGGCAGCTCCAGGCCTGGATGCCTCTCCCCTTGTCCCTATTAGGCAGGGCGGCAGTTCTGGGGATGGTGATACTGCCACGGATCCTTTACTGGCTACAAACACTACCGGTGTGGCTGCTCCGTCGGGACCGTTCTGCGTATCGAACGGGAGTTTCGTGGGTTTCTTTGGCGGGGAGCTAGGGTACGTATACCGATGTGCCGTTTGAGGGGGGGTTGGAGATCCGGAGGGATTGGTGTGCCCGATCTCTGGACCTATGCCTTGGCTTGCCAGGCTAGACACCTGGGGGACTGGTTTGGTAATACGGAGGTGTATACACTCGAGGGAGTTGGAAGAGGCCCTGGTAGCACCGCACTCACTGCTGGCGGTTCTTCACCTCCCACATGCAGTTTTAACGAGTCATGTAGTGAAAAGTGTATTGATACAGGCAGCACGGCGTACCTGGCAAAAGCTGAATGCACTATGGGGGAGTTCATCAGAGACTTCGAGCTGGCTGCCGCTGCAAGGTAATGCCCAGTTTTCCACCGGGATCGGAGTCGGCCCCCTTCGGTCAATGGGTGCAGGTCGGGATACGGTTGTTGGGGCATGTAGTTCGATTTGGACGGGCGGTGTAAATCTTTGGAAGAGTTATGTCGAGAATATGACTTGTGCCCCAAGGCTTCTTTGTTCCCGTACCTGCAGCTATCACATTACGTGAGCTCCGTTGCGAGACGGGAACTACAGAGTGACCATTCCGCGCGGATCTTAGAGTTCTTTGCCCTTGAAACGGGGACCGTACTCACTATACACATTTTAAAAAAGCATTGGAACCCTACGGGAAGCCAGTTGACTACTCTGACGGAGGAGGCCTCCTGGGCGCGGGAACTGAGTTGTGAGGTAGCTCCGGGCTCTATACGGGCGGCGTTTGTGTCGGGTAGCCCGTCTGGTGGAGGGAGCTAGATGGCGGGAAATCCAGTTTAAGAGTATTGTATGAGCTCATTTCTCTCCTAGGCGGGCACTGCGTAGTCATCTCAGGACTACGGGGGGTGCCCGAAATGTGCTGTGTCCGTTAGCAAACTTAGGCCATATGTGGTGGGGTTGTCCGCATATTCACCGCTATTGGTTAAAAAATAGCAAATTTCCTGAGCGGCTTACTGCAACAACAGGTATGCTGGACAGGGCGTCTCGTAGTGCTGGATCAGCTGGGACCGCTCCACCCGAAGGGTAGGTGGCAGAAACTGTTGATACGGAAGGCATGCCTGGTGGGGAAAGGCCCTGTGCTGCGGCGGTGGTTGGAGCCTGCAGCCCCTCCTTTTGTGAATGGCGCAATGGGTTTCACCAGTATATGCTTTTGGAGAGGAGGAGTGCACAAAGACACCCCCGAAGCTGGGCCTCCTTTCTTATGGTGTGGACACCATATATTCAAAATTTGGGGCCCAAAATTCGTAGTGAGATTCTATGCTTGGGGTAGGCTTTGTGGAGGTTTATAGCTAACAGAGGAGAGATGGCCCGATAGTCCCCTAGATCCCGGGAGCGAGGGGTGGGTGGGGGGAGAGGGGGGGGGAAGGGGAGGGTTTGGTAGATGAAAAATTTGTTTTGTACTGTTGTAACACCCTGGGGCGGAGGACAAGACACAGCCCTGCCCGGGGTATGTCGATATATGGCTTTCCGACTGTATATTGAAAAAAATTGAAGCAACTTTTTTAAATTTACTGTTGTATTATATTAAGTGCTTCTAATAAACATTTCTTTGAAAAAAAAAAAAAAGATCTGCTCCACCGCTTACCCTGTGGACTCTGAGTGAACGTGTTGGAGGTGCAGGGGGCCCGTTTGAGTGCCCCTGGGACTGCTGCCACTGGGAGCCTTGTCTGGGAGCGCCTTGCCTTTTCCCCTAGCAGTGGGCAGGCTCCATCGCTTACCCTGTGGACTCGGAGTGAACGTGTGGAGGTGCAGGGGCCTGTTTGAGTGCCCCTGGGACTGCTGCCACTGGGAGCCTTGCCTGGGAGTGCCTTGCCTTTTCCCCTAGCAGCGGGCAGGCATCGCGGGGACATCTGGACCTAGCAAGGACCCCCTCTGTTCTGTTTGCTAGTATAAATTTTGGCTTGTTTGATTGACCGCGGAGCGTGTCCGCAGGGTGTGATCTGAAGAGGCGTGTCCAAAGGGGCGAGACACGCCTCTTTGGCATCACTGCAGCGTCCCTGCAGTGAGGGATCTTGCTCCCTGTGGTTTTGCTGTTGTGTAGTGTCCTGAATATGGGGAAAAGAAAGGCTAAAGCTGGACGAGATGTGGGTGAGTCAACGGAGAGTACTCCTGTTGTCGGCCCTTTAGATAAACATCTGATCCTGCGGCCGGTTATGCAGTCCTCCCCTGAGGATGCCTCTCTTAGTTCTGGTGTGAGGACCCCTCCATCCTGTCCTGCTGCATTATCACCTTTTCTTCCTTCAGGGAAATCTCTTGATTTGGTTGGGGTGAGTGCTAAAATGGAGGTCACTTTGCCTCTAAAACCTGTGCAGCTGGCAGTTCCAGGGGGTTCTTCTGGACTCCAAGCTCTGCCGTCTGATACGGAGATGACACTTAAGGATCTATAGCAAGCTTTAAAATCTATTGATGATAAGTTGTCTTCTACTTTAAGTTCTTTGTGTCTATTTTCCTCTGAAAACAGTAGTTTCCCTTCAATAATTGGATGATAACATTTCCGCGGTTGATTGCAACTTGTGCTAGGCTTGAGTTGCAGGTTCCTTCTTTACATTCAGCCGAGGCGGCTGGGATTAAAGATGCTTTGCTTTTACATAGTAAGTTGGAAACTCTTGAAAATAATATACGTTCGTGTAATTTACGCTTTTTAAATTTTCCTTATACTTCCCTTATTGCTCCAAAGATTCTCTTAGATAAGTACTTGAAAGAAGTATTGGTTATTATTAAAAAGGGACCCAGGATATCAATGCTTGACCTAGTACAAGCACTGCAGAACCTGTGTCTTTTGGGGAAACTGCTAGGTACGTATGACCTAGATTGGCCACTGTTGGAAACAGGATACTGGGCTTGATGGACCTCGGTCTGACCCAGTATGGCATTTCTTATGTTCTTATGTTCTTATGACCCTATTGAAGTATCTCAGTTGTATTACATTCCATCTGGTACTAAACGTATTAATCCTGTTGAAGGTGAGCTTGGTGTGATTAAGCCTTCGATTTCAAATTTGACGGCTTTTTTGGAAGATTCCTCTGATTTAATTAATTCGCCTTCCACTTTAGTAGTCACTTTGAAATCAGTGGATTGTAAAACATCGTATTCTTAAGGCATTTTTCAAATATAAGTTAACAGCTTTTTGTGGACACAGGATAAATATATTTCCAGATGTTTCATGTGGCACACAACTTAAGAGGAGGCTGTTTTAGCCTTAAAACCTCAGGTTTTTAAGCTGGGTGCCACGGTTTTTCTCCGCTTTCCCTGTAAGTGTATTGTTAATTATGAGGGTGCTACATATATTTTTTCAGATGTTGGTCATTTGGAAAAGTTTATTTTGGAGCGGCAGGGTGTAACAGAGGTTAGTCGGGGGGAGTAATTGATGTTAGCCTCCTAATATGTAGGTTTGTTTTGGAACCTTGTTTTCTTTTTTTTCTTTTCTTTTGCTATTTTCATAGCCAGGTCTCAGTAATGTGGACTTTATCACTTTGTTTAAATCATGTATCATGTTTCCTCTGATTGTTCTTGATTGTCCTTTATTTTATGTGATTGGTTGTAATACTGATTAAATGCAAATAAAAAAAAATTAAAAACAAGACTGATTTTTTTTGTGTTCATAATTACGTATATAACACACCCACACATATAATGCAGAAAGAAAAAAAATGCATAAAGTGCGCATTATATGCGTGAAAATACGGTAATTGCCCATGAGACATTTTCCTGGATATATGTGTGTTGCTGTTCTAAAACATGGACTACACATATACTTTGAAGGAACACCAAAACCACGTGTGGAACACACCTCCTTGAAATCTCTGTATGTCATGGCATGTGCCTTTATTGCCTTTCCTAAAATTGTTACTTGTATGTGCATGCCAATTTACATGTGTAAATGGTGTTTAACTCTTCTAAAATTGCCTCCAAAATCTATAGGTATCCTCTGGTCTTATCTAAATGTATCCCTCATTCTGGGAGTGAATGTTGGAGAAATTGCAGGCTTCATGGAATGCGTATCCAGGACTAGTCCACACATTCAAGGATTATGGAAAGAAATCTCAACTGAGATATTTAAAGTTGGGTGTCTTTTGACAGAATTTACACCAGAATTATATTAACTTGGATGGTGGGATACTACAGGTTCTCCAAAGTGATTATACAGTGGTTGTAGCCCTTGTTTTATTATTGCTATATACTGGAAACAGTGCCTAATATTTCTCCTTGGCACAACAAACTCTTTGAAATCACATGCACATAGGCGCTTCAGGGAAGCCTAGTTAGTTATTATGCTGTACAGTCAAACCTCGGTTTTCGTATGCCCTGGTTTTCGTACGATTCGGTTTTCGTTGATTTTTTTCATCAAGATTGTGTTTCGGTTTTCGTACATTGTCCTCGGTTTTTGTACACCATTTTTACCCCCCCCCCCCCCCCGTACCTGCCATGGATTAGCGTGAGCCAGCGATCTCCCACGGAGCTTGAGCCAGCGATTCTGCGGGACCTCTGGGGAGCCGAGGAGTTCAACGCTCCAGCGTGGCCTGCCCGAAACTGCTTCCTGCCCCGGACTCTCCCCCGATTGACGTCTGCCTGCTGCCTCTTCCCCTGCACATCCCTTGAACCGGGACAGGAGCTGGTGACCGAATCTGCTTCTCCTTGGCGGCCCAGTCTCCCGCCGGGGCCCCTGCCCTCCCGATTGGATTCTGGGTGTCCTGCAGGCCTGCACACGCGGCCTCTCCTTGAAACCTTGCAGTCTGCAGCTGCAGGCTCCTGCTGGCACAGCCCCACGCTGTTCTCTGACTCTCACCTGTGTCAGGCTGCTACCTTAGGGGGGCCGGAGGCAGCCTAAGACTCTCTGTCCCACTGTTTCTCAACTGCCTGCTGCTTGGCTGACACTGCCTCTCCACCTCTCCCGACACTGTGTAGGAGTGGCTGCCCTACAGGCTGGTGTGACTTCGGGCACTGTCCTCTTTCTGGTGCCCTTACTTTTGCTGACATTGGCACTACCTCTCCTGACACTGTGAGCTTGGTAACTGGGTGTGATGGCTGCTAAGTTAAAAGGCAGGCTGGAGCCCCAATTGTGCAGACGGCCAAGATGGCTGTTCCCACCTCCGCTGCTGGTGGTGATTGCTCGATCCCCAGAGGGGAGAGCAGCTGGAGCTGGCTGGAGTGCGTCCCATATGCCAACAAAAGTCTTCAATAAAGGTAAAAGTGATGTTACATGCTCATTTATCCATTTCATTAGTCATTTATATGTATTTCTCATTGTTTTCTGTATGTAAAAAGATAGTTATTCTCTATAAAATGTATTTTTTGTCAATATTTTTGGGTGTCTGGAACGGATTAATTGAATTTACATTATTTCTTATGGGAAATCTTGCTTCGGTTTTAGTCCGTTTCGGTTATAGTCAGACTTTTTTGAACGGATTAATCATGAAAACCGAGGTTTGACTGTATGGGGAAAATTCTAGGACTTCTGCAAAAGTAATGAAAGATCTTATGCTAAAATGCATTTTTATTTAATTTTAGTACTAAGTTTTCATTATTCTGAGAAAAGAACTTGTATGTTAATCTGTCTGAATCAAGAAATAAAACAACTGGTTTATGTTAACCGCTCAGAGAAGCTTTGAAAATTGGCATAGACTGTCCATATAGTGGTTGAATAATGCTGCCATGTGGATAATTTTCTGTTTTCCGCCCTCAGTCTACCCTAACTTCTCCAAGTACTATGCGGATACTGTTCCATATTCTTCCACATCGATATAGAGAGTGCCTTCATATTTCTCCTCTCTCCAAGGCCAAACTAGAATCCACCCATCAACCCATTTTCATTTTCAAAGTCCCTATCATCTGGAATTCATTACCCTTACTCCTCTGCTTGGCATCATCTTACAAAACTTTCAGCTTTTGATTGACTGTGGGGCTGTGGCCAGAGGGTTTAAACCACTTTCTGGTTTCCAAAAGGCGTTATATCAAATTTTAATTAACTAAACTAAACTATACAATTCCATCTGTCAGATTCTTTCTTCTTACCCTTTCCTATCCATCTATATTAACATAATTGGAGTTCTTTTCCTTATCTTTTCATTTTAAATTGTAAACTGCTTTGCCTCTCTCAGAAAGGCGGTATATCAAGTTTTAATAAGCTATAAACCATAGAGTGATTTTCGCCTGGCACTATCCATTTAAAGTGGGTTTTGGAAGGGGCATCTAGGAAGTATCAGGGATGTCCAGAACAGAACTTACAAAATTCCGGGAGAGTGGCAATAGTGAAGTTATACACATATAAGTGCCTTCTGAAATTTCTCCATCTTCACCCTGAAAAATGAATGTCCCAGTAACTGGTTCTGAAAATGGGCCCCGCACAGATAGCAAGGCCAGGTACGTGCATGGGTGCAGGTCATTTCAAAAATGTAGACATCCCTGAACTGCACACCTACAGAACATGGTACTTGGACATGTCAGCAGGGTATTTCAGAAGGAGGATGACTACGTTATGAGATGTGCACATCCAGGCCTGCCATTTCCAATACTCAGATGTGCAGCGGCAGGCCAGTAATATGTTTGGAGCATGTATTTACCACGTAGGTTTCATTGGTCAGGAGATATTAACTGTGGCAATGAAAGCACATTTTATACTGCTCCTCGGAAATGTTGCAACTATGAAATGAGCATTTTTTCACCTTATTCATGGTTCAGAGCGGTATAGATATCTACGTCTCAACAACCAGGGCCAGGTGTGATTGTGCCATTCTGAAATTGCACTGGGGCTTGCTTCTCAGTTGCTCCGCACAGACCACGCCTCCTCCCTGCCCCCATGCTACATGGATGTGCTCACTCTGCAGTCGTCTATATACCTGATTTCTAAAATGGGTTCAGGGATGTCTCTATGATTTCCATGTCTGAATGCCTGCTTTCAGACATCCAAATCACGAATAGAGTTTCTAAAATACCCCCCACAATGCTTTTGAATATTGGCAGCCTGAAAAGTTATATTTACAGGTAACTGGTAAATGTATACCTCCTTTTGAACATTATTTGGACATAAATACTCTGGTTTACTTTAATATTATGTAAAGCATAGTTACTCACCTGTAACAGGTGATCCCCGGGAACAGCAGGAATTTAGTCTTCACATATGGGTATCGCCGGTACCGATGGAGCCTGTGCGGGAACACTCCCCAGCATCCAATAGGAAAGCTTTTGGGAACATCCCACAGTGCCTGCATGCTGCCTTCCCACCTTTCCCAACTGTCCCTCTCCAGTTGAGTTTAAAGCTGAGACAAAGAGAGAGGGAAAGAGAGAAAGAGAGAAAGATAAAGAGATACAACTCCTAGGGGAGGTGGGTGGGTTGTGAAGACTAAATTCCTGCTGTTCCCGGAGATCACCTGTTACAGGTGAGTAACTATGCTATCTCCAGGAACAAGCAGGAATGTAGTCTTCACATATGGGGACTCCCTAGCTGCAGATGCCAGGGAGAAGGCCCCAGAAGTTGTGTGCCCCTGTGAAAGGGCTCCACTTCCCCCCATGGATCTCTGGCATCCTACCAGGGATGGTGGGTAGGAGTTGATGAAGTATGGAACAGGTGTTGAAGAACAGCCTGACCAAACAAGGCATCTCGGTGGGAGTCCTTGTCTAAGCAGTAATGAGCTGTGAAGGTATGAACTGAAGCCCAAGTAGCTGCTTGACAGATGTTGTCAATAGACACAGAGTGAAGATGAGCCATAGAGGCTGCCATGGCTCTCACATTGTGAGCTGTGACATGGCCTTCAAGAGGAAGGTTCTTACTCTCATAGGCAAAAGATATACACTGTGCAATCCAGCTGGACAGTGTTCTTTTGGAGACTGGAAGTCCCAAATGACTAGGATCAAAAGCAACAAAGAGTTGAGAGGACTTTCTATGTTGCTGTGTCCTTTGCAAGTAAAAGGCCAAAGCCCTTTTACAGTCCAGAGTATGAAGATTCCTTTCTGCATTTGAGGCATGAGGCCTTGGGAAGAATACAGGAAGGTATACCGCTTGGTTTAAATGAAAAGGTGACACCACCTTTGGCATAATGTGTGGATGAGTTCCTAAGAACTACCTTATCATGATGGAACCTTGTATAAGGATGGTCAGCCACTAACGCTTGCAATTCACTGATGCGATGTGCTGATGTGATTGAAATAAGAAAGATGAACTTCCAGGAAAGGAATTTCAAAGAGGTAGTAGCTAATGGCTCAAAAGGCGGCTTCATGAGCTGCCCAAGAACCAGATTTAACCGGTGGTGGCTTAATGGGAGGCTTAGTTAAAAGAAGGCCTCTAATACATCTCGCTATGAGAGGATGAGAGGAAATAGGTTGTCCATTTAGAGGTTTGAAAGAAGCTGCAATAGCACTCAAATGAACTCTCACTGAATTGGTCTTAAGCCCTGCATTAGATAAATGAAGGAGATACTCCAGTAATGATTCCAGAGGTATCGCAAGAGGGTTAAGACCCTTCTGCGAGCACCATATGGTAAACCTTTTCCACTTGAATGCATAAGAGCATCTTGTGGAAGGCTTCCTGAAAGCATAAAGGATATCCTTTACCTGCTGAGAAAGGTTAAGACCGTGAAGTTCTAGGCTTTCAGAAACCAGGCCCTGAGATGCAGAGACTGGGGATTGGGGTGCCACAGCATCCTGTCCTCCTGAGAAAGGAGATTTGGAGCAGATCCTAACTCCAGAGGCGGAGCTTGAGAGAGATGTAGGAGCAGAGGGTACCACATTTGCCGTGACCAATATGGAGCTATGAGAATCATATGACCTCTGTCTCTCTGAAGCTTGAACAGAGTTTTGGGAATTAGGGGAATGGGTGGGAAGGCATACAGGAAGTGCTGGCCCCAATGGAGGAGGAAAGCATCCCTGGCCTGACAACCCTGAGCCGGAATTCTGAAACAGAACCGGGGAAGTTTGGCATTCAGCAGACTTTCAAAGATGTCTATGTCTGGGGTTCCCCAAATTTGGAATATTTTGGCACCTGGTCTGCATGGAGAGACCATTTGTGTGGAAGCAGAACTCGACTGAGTCTGGCTGCCCAAGAGTTTTGAATGCCTGGAAGATACACCGCAAGGAGATGAATCTGATGCTCTCTGGTGAGGGCCCATAGTCGCAAAGCTTCATTGCATAGCGACAGAGAACTTGTTCCGCCCTGCTTGTTCACATAGAACATGGCTACTTGATTGTCCGTTTGAACTAGGACTGTCTTGTAGCTGAGCTGGGTGTGGAATACTCGAAGAGCAAGGAAGATTGCTCTGAGTTCCAGGAGGTGTAGATAGGCCTCCTGTGTAGATGTGTAGATAGGCCTCCTGTGGAGTCCAGGTACCCTGGGTAGAGAGGCCTTGCAGGTGGGCTCCCCAAGGGAGGAGTAGCCTAGTGGTTGGGGCAAGGTACTTCAGGCCAGAAGGTCGGGGGTTCAAATCCCACTAGAGGACAGCAACCTTGGGCCGGAAGGACTGGGGTTTCTAGTCCCACAGGTGCTCCTTGTGGTCTTGGGCAAGCCACTTAACCCTCCATTGCCCATGTTCCCTGTAAGTATTAGTGTGTGTGTCTCATATCCCCACGTGTTAAATGTATCCCCCACTTGTGTTGTGACCGCTTTGATTGAAGGATAAGGCGGTATACAAAACTGTCTAAATAAATAAATAAATAAATCTGTTGTTAGAGTGGCTTGGGGTGGGGGTTGCTGAAAAGGAGACCCCACCAAAAGGTTTTGGGGTGACTGCCACCATTGGAGGGACAAAATAAGGCGATCTGTGTTTGCTATTTTGTCTGACAGGCAACTTGACGCCTGAGTCCACTGAGTGGATAAAGTCCACTGGGCTGCCCTCATATGGAGGTGAGCATAAGGAACCACATGCACGGTGGATGTAATGTGGCCTAGCAACTGTAACATTTTCCGAGCAGTGAGGTGAGGTTTTAGCACTATTTGGGAAGCTAACTGCACAATGCGAAGGCAGCGGGGCTGTGGAAGGTAGGCCCTTGTCTGTCTGGTATCCAGCAGAGCTCCTATAAACTCCAGGGACTGAATGGGAGCAAGGTTGGATTTTGGGAAGTTTATGACAAGACCCAAATACTGAAGGATGTGCATTGTGAGAGAGAGAGCAACCCTGGCCTCTGGCTCTGAAGAGGCTCAAATGAGCCAGTCGTCTAAGTAAGGGAAGATGAATATTCCCAGGGTGCGAAGAAATGCTGCCACCACAGCCATACATTTTGTGAACACCCTTGGTGCAGAGGCCAGGACAAAAGGAAGAATCCTGTATTGGTAGTGCTTCCCTTGAAACAGAAAGCAAAGGAACTTTCGATGAGTTGGATGGATGAGAACATGAGCGTACGTATCCTTGAGATCTAGAGAACAAAGCCAATCCTGACTCTGAAGGTATGGCAGCAGAGTTCCCAGAGAAATCATTTTGAACTTCTCTAGTTTGAACAGGAATTTGTTCAATTCTCTGAGGTCTAAAATGGGTCTGTGTCTTCCTGTTTTCTTTGGGATAAGGAAATAGGGGGAGTAAAACCCTGTACCCCGTTGGGGAATGGGTACCTCTTCTATTGCCCCTTGGGCAAGAAGCACAGTGACCTCTTGACCTAATAGGTCGTTGAGAGAGGTCTGAGAATTGAACTGTCTTACCATTGTAGAAGGGGGCATGCTGAGGAAATGAAGCTTGTACCCCTCTCTTACAATAGACAGAGTCCAATTTTCTGCTGTTATCTGACCCCATCTGGGGGCAAAATGGCATAACCTTCCTGGGATGGTGGAGGGTTCTGGGCCGTTCAGGGCCAGGAAGGCAAAGTTCTCTAGATAGGAGTCAAAGCCCCTGTGGAGGCTGAGTCTGCTGAGCCGGTTGAGGCTTAGCTGCTTTTGACTTTCTTTGTCTAGGTTGTTGCTGTTGTCCCTTTTGGACAGACTGACCTAAACGATGCCCCTGTTGGGTATAGGAGGGATAAAACTTCTTCTTCTTACTGAAGAATGGTTTCTTAGAGGATTTTTTCCTCGCAGGATCAGCAGTAGATTTGGACAATCTATCCAAAGTGATATTGTCAGTATCTATCTCATTAGCTTTTCCTGCCAATTCTTGCCAGATTCTCTCCTGCGCAAGGAATATTCCCTAGTTTATCCTGTACACAAATTTCCAAGTCAGATGCCTGGAGCCAGGCAATTCTACGTGCACCTATGGCAATGGCAGAGGTTCTGCTTATGCACTCATAGCTGTCAAAAGCTGCACGATTCACAGACTTGGAAACATCCTGAGCATGTTTGGCAAGGGCGAGATAATCTTGGCTCTTATCATCAGGACAGAGAGAGCTCATAAGCTCTAAATCTCCTGTGACCTCCTTAAGGAACATTCCCATATATAAGATATAGGAACTGATCCTAGCAGAAAGCATGGAAGCCTGGAAGGTTCGATGTCCAAAGATGTCAAGAGTCCTATACTCACGTCCTGGAGGATTAGGTGCATGCCTTTTTGCACTCTTTATCCTTCTCATTGCTGACTCCACCACCATGGAATGGTGTGGTAACTGAGTCTTCTGAAACCCAGGACAGGGAGGAACTCGATAGATGGTGTCGAGTCTTTGAGAGTGAGGAGATGTGGTTAGAGGTGTTTCCCACATCCTTAACATGAGATAATGCAAGATCTCATGAATAGGTAAGGTAGCTGCCTCTTTGGGAGCTTTAGGGTACTGCAGGATTTCTAATTCCTTTGCCCTAGGCTCTTTTTCAGGAGCCACTGTGATGGAATGACCTCGAGCCATATCTCGGATAAAATCCTGAAAGGACATATACTCTGGTAGAGACATCCTACGCTGAGGAGAAGAGGAATCCTCAGGAAGAAGTACTCCGGTATTGGCAGAGCTTTCAGAATCTTAAGACTCATCTGAGGATTCGAAGTATCTCCGATCTGGGTGATCGTGCAAGGCACGGTACCAGTACCAATCAAAGTCGGCATCAGAGTGGTCTGGTATTGACCTATCAATACCGGATGGGTACGCATGACTCAGTCCCGGTAGAATACCTGCCGATGTCGATGCAGTCGGTGCCGGTACCGGTTGAATTGTCTGAAGCGGTTTCAAGGGCATTGAGGCCGTGAGAAGAGCCGCCAGACTGCGTTCAATAGCCAAGAATCTCTGGTCTATCGATGCTGCCGATGCTTGGGTATCGGTACCGGAAGAAGCAGCCGGTACCCCAGAGCATGGCACCAGTAGTTCTGCAGAGGTTGAAGCCTCGAGAACGTCCTGGAGCCCCGTTTCTGCTTTGGAAGCTGAAGCCTCCTGCCGGGGCAATTTTGCTGGTGAAAGTCCCTCAAGGGCAATGCCAGAGGCATCTCGCTGTCTAGAAGGAGATCTACCTTTTGAGGACCGGGTAGATTTATGTTTAGTTACCTGAGATCCATGGGAGGAAGACGAAGCCCTGGACGACGTCGATGCCACGGAGGCTGCATCGGAGGGAAAAAGGGTGCTAAGCTTAGCAGCTCGGTTCTGCCGGCCCCTTTTCGACATCATCCCACAGGCAACACACTCTGAAATAGAGTGGTCAGGATCTAAACATTTGAGGCACCACTCATGGGTGTCGGTGACGGAGATGGTACCGCCACACTTAGAACACTTTTTAAAACCCGACGCAGGTTTTTTCCATTCTGAAGGAAAAGTTGGGCCTAGTGCCCAAAATGGGCGCATGCACCTGAGAGAAAATTACTGGAAAGACTCCAGAAGAAAGTTTTGTTTTTTTTTTTTAAAGAAAAGAAAGAAGCACCGGCGGTACCGGTGTAGCGTCGAGGGAAGGCAGACGCGACCACAAAAAAGAATAGAAGGGATTTTTTTCTGTGGTGACAGGATGTGCGACCTGTCGGCTCCACAGAAAATGAAAAACTGGAGAGGGACAGTTGGGAAAGGCAGGAAGGCAGCACGCAGGCACTGTGGGATGCTCCCAAAAGCTTTCCTATTGGACGCTGGGGAGCGTTCCCGTGCAGGCTCTGTTGGTACCGACGATACCCATATGTGAAGACTACATTCCTGCTTGTTCCTGGAGATTATATTTTAATTCACTTTCTTGGCCTTTGAGTACCATATCTGTCTAATCTGGCAAATTGCTAACAGTATTGTGTGGGTTAGAAATATTTTCTCCTTTAGTAGCACCCCCAGTTCTTTTGCTGGGAAGCATCAACGTGCTAACTGTGAAGAGTAGCAAAGGGTGGGTGGGGGGCCAGGTAGATATCATCCGTTGCAGAACAAAATTCAGGATGTGTGGTGCTGCCAGAGAACCAGGGATGGTGGTAGTAGAAAGCAGAGTACAGAATTGAAATGCCATCAGCTTCTGTCACATACATGGCTGTAGAGCCTGAGCTGGGTTTGAATCAGTGACTGAAAGGTGAGAGAGCCTTTATCAGGAATGTGAGGTGACTTAGCTTTTGCGTTTGGACAGAGACTTTTGGTCAATCTTGGGTTTTGAGCTTCCATAACAATGCATTGTGCTGTTTATAATGCTGTCTGCTTCTTTAATTTCCAGTCAATACTACAAATACCACAGTGTCGGGTAGAGAGAAGGGACTAGTATAGGGGAAACAGGTGTCAAAAAGCCAGAAATGACCTATTGTCTTTCTTCCAGAAAATGACTCCCGTCAGATCTTTTCTTTGGTCCTGCACAGTCCACTGAGCTACACTTCCTTTACAAACAAATCAAAACATTTTTAAAACCATGTTGAAGAGAGCACATATTCCCCTTTCTAATCTCAGTTCCTGTTTCTCACCAAGGGCTCGATGCAGAAAGCTGTGCATTTAGATCTTTTACTCCTTATGCAGTAGACTAATTGCAAACAAATTACTGCTGCATTAAAAAGTGTGCCCTGTCAGAAAATATAGTGCATACCACCACAGTAATCTGCAGCAGTTTGTTGCATATGAATAAAATATCTCCCTTCCTCTCAGTGCATGAGACATCCCTGGGATAGTATTCAAGACTGGGGATATCTAATAACCTAATGATTAGAGCAGTAAAGTTCAAATCTCCTTGTGATCCTGGGCAAGCCACTTAACTCTCTGCACCCTTCAGAAGTTTCATGACCAAAACAGGGGGCATAGACATTTCTGAAATTGAGCAAGAATATCTAAGTCCATTGCACTTCTCCAAGTACACTTCCACCATGATCCCCACCCACTTGAACATCCCCTTATCAGAGAAGTCTTTAAAAGCCATTTCTAAAATGGCTCGGGGGATGCCTTTATGATTTGGGCGTCCACATGTTCATTTTTGGACGTCCAAATCATGATGAAAGCTTTTAAAATGATGCCCTATATGTCTTAGAAATGAAGTTAAATAAAAAGAAAAACAAAAAAGGGAAATAAAGCGTTAAGTTTTATTGGACTAAAAATACATTTTCGAACTGGCTTTCAAAGGTTAAAAACGTCTTCTTCTGGTCAAGACAATATGAACAAATGAAAGAAATGCAAAAATGATATGCTTACATTATTGTTGCTTTTTCGGCATGGTGCAGAGGCAGCCAAGGATCAGAGCCAGTCCAGTTACCAATAAGGCCACACTTCCCCAGATCACTGAAACCACGATACATTGGTTCCAACATTTTTGCACTAAATAGAAAAGAGAAAAACATATCAGTGATGCAAACTTGCCAAGTTACCCAGGTCTAGATTTTAAGCCAGTCCGGGATTTCTGACAATCCTATTCTGATGCATTTTGGGCCCTGCTGCACTGATTCCAATTGGATAAAATTAGGGACTACAACTACCATACTACAATGCAATTCAAATTTAAAACCAGAACTGGCAAAACATCTCATTCTTGGAACTGGCTATTCTGGTGATGTTATGGCTGTACGCTTACAGAATACAATTCTGAGCGAAGATGCTGATGGAAGATCTTTTGAAAGAAAGGTAGAGTTTGCTTGTAGACACACATTCATCGTCTCTTGACCTAGGTACCTAATAGGGGCCTGTTTTCTTCTCCCTATGCAATGCGTTAGAAGAGGGGACTTATAGGAGGGGAAAGTATCAGAAAAGAGGGAATCTCCCTCCTTTACCAGGGGCAGAGGGAAGGCTGGACAAGTTTTTCTTTGGACAGAAAAAACGAATGTATTGATAGCATAAGTGATGAAAAATGAAAAGACTTTACAATGAAAAAGTGTCAACCAAGCTGTTTTGCCAAGATACTTATACTTTACATGCTCCTATTCAATAGACCATCTTTTGAATAGGAACTCAGTGTGGGAAATAAGTTGTTCAGGTTGGGATGCTCACATTTCCCCATTATTTTACAAAAGGATCTTCCAAATATGGATCTGTTTGTAAAACATGTATAAAAATGATGGCAAATACATGCATATTTGCCATCACGTACAGTGGGATCAACAACTTTGCAAAAATATCTCTGGAATAAAAGGTGGCAACCCTCAGCAGCTGCTGCATATAAGCCCCAGCACTTAATATTTGGAAGCGGCGATTTTTCAACTCAAGGTATAAGTGTCAGCACTTATACGTTTAGTGATCCAATTTCAAGAATCTACATAGATAAGTGGCAAAGTCTCAAAAGTTTTTTGTTTTTTTTTTACTTTTGAGGCTAAAATAAGAAATGGGGAATTAAGGAAGATTACTCCCTTAATTTCTCGTTTAAAACCATGGCTGAAGTGAACAATTTTATAAAACCGATGTGTGCTTCAGAACAGGTACAAAAGCCAATGGGGAAATTGTATAAAACATACATGTATTCCCACTATAAAATGGGAATACACAAAAAGTTTCAGCTCGACCAAAATATGCCCCCTTAAACTCTCTACATCCCAGCCATCTACATGTTTCTGAAATGTCCATTTACATGTGTAACCATCTACATGTCTAGATATTTCTAAGATGACCTCTATACTATACAGAATACAGCAATACGAATACTAATATTCTATTATAATTACAGTTAATGTAGCATATCCTATTTGGATGCTATACATTTGTATTATATCTTAAATGAAAATACAACTTTTAATGAGAAGACCACTGGAATTTTACTTTTGAAGTGGTAGTCATTAAAAAAATTGAATATTTTTCAATTACATTTTAGTTTTGTAAGAAATCAGTTGCCTCCCCTTGTAGAGGAGTCAATTGCCCTAACATCCTTCTTATGCCAGAACTGTCAGCTGGAGAAGAGGTTTCTCAGACTGGGAACATTCACATGATGTATGAACTACTACACTAGACATGACATGATTTTGAATTTATTTACCTGTCCTGGAAGTATTTGCAATCTTACTAGGCATAGGTCTGTTATCCAAAGCCTTCCCTTCCTCAGTGCTATTAAAGGTGTGGAGCTCAGAGCTGGTCAGCGTGGGTGTAAGGACTGAGGATGATGCATCCACTAGAAACAGATTAATTTTGATGAGACTTAGAATGATCTGACCCATCTCCATCACCCCCATCCAACTATTTTATTATAGTAGGAGATACAGCATGCAAGCTGGAGCAGGGAAGCTCCATAAAAGTCCCAAGTTCAAGTTCTGCTCTTCTACTGACTTTCTCTGTGACCTTGAGCTCTGTGTTCCTTAATTCACCAAACAGTAGGCACATTATACTAGCTGTTTTGTTAATACTGTTACTAGAAATGACCAAACACTGCATGTTATGTCTGATCCATTTTGATACCTACAGACAGAGGTGGGAAGATCAACCACACACATTCTATTATTCAGAGTATACAGTGTAAACAGAGAGGAGTTAGAACATTTTATGGATATATTTCTCCAGCTAGCACAACTTAACTCTTGCATCTATAGCAGGGGATCTTAAATTTGGCCTAATGACCTTATAATTAGTTGGGTCACTGGGGCCAGGGGTCATGTGGAGAGAGATGCCAGGAAATGTAGGAGAGGACCCTAGATTGGGGGGAGAGGGGTATGGAAGGAATGTAGGAGAAAGAGACGGAACAGTGAAAGGAGAGCAGATAGGAAAAGGAGACAAGAAAGAAGAGGAGAGAAAAGGTAAAAAACAGCAGGGGACAGCAGGAAGAGACAGTATTAAAAACATCCACTATGTCTGCCAATTTCTTCTTGTAGGAGAAGAAGTATCTGTGAAGATTATTGTTTGGAACTTGTTGGCACTGAGTCAACCTCTTTCCAAAGCTGATGGTAAACTACTCAATATCCTCATATCATTGGCTGTGAAAATTATCCTCACAAACTAAAAGAGTAGTTCACAAGCAGAGTTCAATGAGTGGTGGAACATGGTTTGTGTTACTTATGAGTCTGCTGCTGAAAGCTATAACTGGTTACAACCCTTTTATAAAGTGTGGTAATCACTAGGTAAGCACTGGTAACCATTCTGGTAACTAGTAGTGCTTTATTTTTATCCACCCATTGTCTTAAGGAGTTGGGTTGTGACTGTACCATCTTTAGTTGTGATTAGTGTTGATTGTATGTATATGCAAATGCTGTAAATAAATAAATACAAATTCAAGAAAAGCATCCACTGTGGAAGAAATGAGATAAAGAAGGAGACAGAACTGAAACAGAAAAAAAAGGAAGGAAGAGAGACAGAATAGAGGCAAGGACAGAAAATGAGAAATAAATATGCTGAGTCAGACACACCTGCAGGGTAATTTTACATAGTCATTTTCACATGTATGTGTCCGCATACATGCGTAAATGGTCTCATACAAAATTCCAACTAGCATAAAAGTACATGCATTGACGTGATGGTGCATGCTTTGCCGGTAGGTATATACAGGGGTGGAGTCTGGGTGAAGCATGGGTGGAGTGCAGAAGTACACAGGTAGATTATAAAATACTTTAATTTACATGCATACTTCAGAATTACACAAACCTTTATTCCTACTCTCGAGCAGGTATATATGCCCATGCCTGCAAAGCAGATACTATCTATGCCAGTTACATTAGTATTTGATAAAGACACATAACTTCCTATGTGTCTTTATAATTAAACAAAACCTAAGTAGGCATCTACTTTTACACTTAAAGTAGACATCCACCTATAAAATTAACTTCAAAAGGTTGCAAGCTACTTTATAATCTGATAGTGAATATTATCTGAGTAGAAAGTGGTTCCCTAATGGAGGAGGGAGGAAAGGGATGTGAAAGAAGAAAGTCTGCACAGCCCAGCCCAACCCCCCTCCATCCACGTACTGTTTTTCTCCCCTCTTCTGCTTCAGCTCAGGGTAGGCCCAACCATTAGGCAAGAATAGGTGGTCACCTAGGCTGAAAGCTTCTGAGGATAGCAAAGAGCAGCAACAATCAAAGCAAAAGAATAGATCCTGACAGCCACACATACTCAGAGTCATCAGCACATTCTTTCCACTGCAGGGAGAGTGGGCACACACAGATGTACAAAGCAAAGTAAAATATTTAAAAGCATGGGGTCTGATACTGAAAGGGATTAACATGGTTAGCAACACAATTAGGTGCTGTTGAATATCCCTGGGTGCTGCTGCTGCTGCACACCCCAATGCTAGCCAGCTAGCATCAGGGCATTCAGGGGTAGACCGGGGTTGGCACTTGGTGATAACCGGGCAGTAGTGATATTGAGCTGCTGCCCGGTTACAATGCAGTGAAAGCATAGTTACTCACCTGTAACAGGTGATCTCCGGGAACAGCAGGAATTTAGTCTTCACATATGGGTGACGTCGGTACCAACGGAGCCCGCGCGGGAATGCTCCTCAGTGTCCAATAGGAAAGCCTTTGGAAGCACCCCACTGCGCCTGTGCGACTACCTTCCTATCTTCCCAACTCCCTCTCTTCAGTTGAGTTTGTAGCTGAGAAAGGAAAGTAAATGAAACCCTACAACGCCTAGGGCAGGAGGGTGGGTTGTGAAGACTACATTCCCACTTTTCCCAGAGATCACCTGTTACAGGTGAGTAACTATGCTATCTCCAGGAACAAGCAAGAATGTAGTCCTCACATATGGGATTCCCTAGCTCCAAGATGCCAGATAAAGTGACTTCAGAACCGGTGGAGGTTTGCCTCGGAGTAGGCCCGAGAGATCATGTATCCTGCATGGATTTCTGGTATCGTCAAAGTCCTGGATGGAGAGTAGGAGTTGCATCTAAGTCAGAAAGAGGTGCTGGAGTACAGCTTGACCAAACATGGAATATCAGCAGAAGTCCTTGTCCAGACAATAATGGGCAGCAACGGTATGGATGGAAGACCAAGTTGCTACCTTGCAAATTTCATCAATGGTTACTGAGCATAGGTTTGCTATCAAAGTGGCCATGGCACGAACGTTGCGAGCAGTGACATGCCCTTCTAGGGAGAGTCTTGCTTTGTCATAGGCAAATGAAATGCAGTCTGCTATCCATCTGGAAAGATGGTGTTGAAACACCCTGAAGGCATTCGAGATAGCATGAAGTTCAAGAAGATTGATTTGGAGGTGTGACTCATGCGTTGTCCAGAGCCCCTGTGTAGATAGGTCACCCAGGTGTACTCCCCAATCCAGTTTGGAGGCATCCGTCATCAGGGTGCATTGAAGAGGAGGCATCTGAAAAGGTGACCCTGCGAGCAGATTTTCTGGAGAACTCCACCACTGAAGGGATGTGGTTAGAGGAGCCGTGACTTGGATCCTGTCCTGGAGCTGTCCCAGTGCCTACATCTATTGGGAGGCAAGAGTCCATCGGGCTGTGCACAAATGTAATCAGGCATAGGGAACAACATGTACTATAGAGGCCATGTGCCCAAGAAGCTGCAGCATTTCGCGGGCAGTCAGATGGTCCCGTTGGAGCATCTGGGATGCTAGTTTGATTAGCCGGGTACAGCAGAGCTGGAGCAGAAAAACCCTGGATGGCTGGGTGTCCAACAGGACTCAGATGAACTCTAACTTTTGAATTGGAGTGAGCTGGGATTTTGGGAAGTTTATGACAAATCCCAAGTGTTGTAGTACTGTGATGATACGATGCAAGGAAATCTGAACCTCTTGTGAGGTGTCTGCTTTTATGAGCCAGTCGTCTAAGTAAGGAAAGACAAATATCCAAAGAGACCTTAGAAATGCAGCTATGACTGCCATGCACTTTGTGAAGATTCTTGGGGCAGAGATGAGTCTGAAGGGAAGTTCTCTGTATTGATAATGTGTTCTCTGAAAGATGAAGCGTAAATATTTCCTATGTCAGGATGGATAAGGATATGTGTATATGCTTCTTTTAGATCTAGAGAACAAAGCCAGTCCTGACTCTGGAGGTAGGGAAGAAGACTCCCAAGGGAGATTATCTTGAACTTTTCTCGGACTAGGAACTTGTTGAAGTTTCTGAGGTCCAGAATGGTCCTGTATCCTCCTGTTTTCTTTGGAATGAGAAAGTACAAATCCACTCCCTTTTGGGATGGTGGGACCTTCTCTATGGTGCCCTGGGTTAGAAGAGAAGATATCTCATCCTGTAGGACAGCAGTGAGAGGGGATTGTGTTTGAAATTTCCCCATGAAAGTGGAGGGATTGCAGAGTTTGCAGATGAAGTCTGTACCCCTCCTGGACTATGCTTAGTGTCCACTGCTCTGAGGTGATGTGGTGCCATCTGTGGGCACAGTGACACAGTCTGCCTGCTATGTGGAGGGGTGGGGTTCTCCAGAGGCAGGGTGGCAATGTTCTCTAGAAAAGAGTAAAAAACCAGGTGCAAACTGTGGCTGCACAACTGGCTGGGGTTTAATCCCCTGTGGCTTTTTCTGATGCATAGGAGTTTGTTACCTCTTCGGGAGTGCTTGAGCCTGGAACTAAGAGGCAGGAGAATAAGAAGAGTAGAACTTATTATTATTATAGAAAGACTTCCTTGCAGTTGCCTTTTTCCTAACAGGGTCAGCTGTTATTCTGGACAATCTCTTTAGAGTAGTATTTTCTGACTCTAAATGAGAGATCTTATCTTGCCGGTCTTTGCCAAAAAGGTTTTCACCTGTGCAAGGTATATTGTCCAGCTTATCTTGGACACACTGTTCAAGATCTAAGGCTTGAAGCTATGCAATTCTTTGTGCACCAATGCATATTGCTGAGACCCTGCTTGTGCATTGAAAACCATTAAAGAAGGCCCTATTGACAAACTTCAATACATTCTGGCTATGCTTGACTAGGGCAAGATAGTCTGCTCTTATCATCTGGGAGAAGAGAGACAAGGGCTTCAAGATCGCTAGATATCTCTTTGTCTTCCTCTTTGTTTCTCTATTTCCACAGTAGATAAGTATACAAATTCCCATATTTAATCCAGCACCTAGGTCCTTCCATCTGCTAGTCCTTAACACCATGCTATGTAATAATCTAAACAGACATGAAAACTACAGACATCTAGAGGCCTATATTCTATATAGAATCATCCTCCTCGCAGGCGACCCTGACTCCGGTGGCTTTGGCCCCCCTCTTCCCTGCCACTTGACCCATGGCTGTCCTGTAGGGTCCTGGATCAGGCGGCGGGGACCCCCCCGCACCCAGTCCCAGCTCTGGCCCTGGCCCGGAAGGGCAATCCTTGGGCCTGATCGCTGGGTTGGTGCTGCTTATTCAACCTTTGAGGACAAGGCAGGTGCTGCTTATTCCACCTTTGACCAGGCAGGATGTACAGGGTCGTGACCTGAATTGGCCCTCTACGTCCTGCTGGACTGGCCCGCCCCCACTCCGCCATGATCTCTACCCCTCCCGCTCCCCATTGGCTCTCCCCATCCTGCTGCTCAGGATGTATGGGAACAGTCGTGGGGGAATTGGGCCCATTTTATGCTCAAATAAAACTTTATAAAACTTCCCCCATTCTCCACAAAAGTATATGTTAAGCATCGGCAGCGCATACTTTTATGCAGATATACACTTGAGGGATTTTGCTGACAGGATTGGTTTTAAACTGCAAACAATATGGGGACAGGAATTCTTTTCTTTTCTTGGGCGGTCCCTACATTATCAAGATCTAGGCAAGTGTAGAATGTCCAGTTTTATTCTGGTAAATCATAGGTTAGGTTATCTTGTTGTAGTAATGAATCATGGGTGTTTTAGAAAATATCATAGTATAGTATGTAGGTTTCAAAATCTTTCTTGTGGCCAATATACTATAATAAATCACTTTACTGCATCACCCCTTCCAATGCAACAATTCTCCACGTTAGCCTATAGGCTGTTTAATTCTGCTGAATTATAATTAAACTTCAAACAGCAAACTTACAAGTGAAAAGCTATTAGTACGTAGATCAATCAAAAGACATGCTTTTATTTTTTATTTATTTACATTCTCTTATATACTGCGCTATTCTGCATCAGTGCGATTTACATTGAACAAACTGAAATTACATTGAACATGCTCTTTGAATCTGTTAAAACTATTTATCTTCTTAACTTAAACTTGCAACTGAAATAACCACAACAATGGCTCCCGCCCCTGCATATTATTTTGCTACCATATCCATACCTGCAACTTCCACCAGGCAAGTTTTCAGAGTGAAAGAGGTTTTAGTGACATAATGGAAGACCACCCAAAGGTGAACTGGGTAGAGCATTGCTCCCATTTGTTTTAATTGACCTCATGGTTCTAAAAGTTGTTTCCTCCAACGCTGCGTGACATTGCTAAGATTCAGCAGAATCAACAGTGTGTGGACCTGATATTTAATGGTGTTGAAAAGTTAGCCGTTTGTGATATTTCCACAGCCTGCTGATATCATAGCACTTTTGCCACAACTTGTCTGCTGCACTTCACAGTTGACAGTCTTTGTGAAGATACTCAATATGCTCTTTCTAATTCGAAGATACACTCAAATTTCAATGCCAAGAAAGTAAAAAGGAACATTTAAAAAAATTTAACCATATCCTGGCTTTCAATCCCTTCTGGCAAGCCCATAATTCTAATGGTATTACACTGCATATTTATTTATTTATTTAGACAGATTTGTATCCCACCTTATCCTACAATTAAAGTGGTCACATTACAATTGGAAGGTTACATTTAACATGAGGTACTTAACAACAATATACATTGAACTTAAACAACAAGTTGGGCAGGCGGGTGTTGATTTAATGGAGGTAGTTGCAAAACCATTCGGGTGAAGACTATTGTTTTCTGTTTGCTTGTATGTTTCTGTGAAGAGCAGGGTTTAAGGGCCTTGCGGAAGTCTTTGGAATCATTCAAGGTCCTCAGCCCATCGGGAGGGAGTTCCAAAGTGAGGAGGCCAGTAGTGAAGGAGCTCTTCTTGATGTTGCTTGCTTAGTCTTGTGATATCCAGCAGGTGTGCCGATTCTATTGTCATTATTAGTTCTTCTTGGTCTATTAATGATATCCCTTGTTATTATATCTTGGAGTGCATCTGCCGATTGATGATGAAAAATTGTAAAGATGATCATGATTATTTTGAATTTTGTTCTGGGAATCATTGGGAGCCAGTGCAGCTGCTGTAAGATGGGGTTGATGTGCTCTGATCTTGCAGTGTCAGTAATGATGCGTGCAGCGGTGTTTTGCACCATTTGGAGTGGGTATAAGGTCTGCTGGGGAAGGCCCTGATAAAGTGAGTTTCCATAATCGAGGAGAGGTGTGATAAGAGCTTGGCACACTGTGTAGAAGTGGTCTTGTTGGAGTATTGGCTTGAGCTTTCTAATGGTCCTCAAGCAGAGATAAGCCCTGTTTGCGATTTTGGCGATGTGAGATTTCAGATTCAGAGCTCTCTGTCCATTATGATGCCCAGGTATTTAACTTCATCCTTGACTGCTATTGGTTTGTCTAGTATGTTGATAATTTGAGGCGGAATGAAAGTGGGGTTCCTAGTGACAAACATTGCCTCTGTTTTATCATAGTTGACCATAAGGTTATTATCAGTGAGCCAGGCACTCATGTCTTGAAGGCATCTAGTAATTGTTGTGGTGTCAAGTGCTTGAAGGTTGATTGGAGTATACACCATGATATCATCAGCATAGAGATGATAATGAGGTTTGTGGCATTTGATAATATTACATATAGGTTGGATATAAATATTATTTCAGTCCCCAAAAGACCACTCCATAGCTTGCAGTGCAATATAATGGCAATGTGCTTCTGAACAAAACACAGAAAAAGTGGAAAACAGATCAGGTCTTGCAAACACAAATCACAAGGCCTGATCTGTTTTCCTCTTTTTCTGTGTATTGATCTACTATACTGCGGAAGAGTTATCTCCTTTATGTGGTTTGGTTTGGATTGTGCTTCTGAAAGCTGCTTATCATGGGAACTCCTCCAGCATAAACAACTGCAGTTCTGGTATGAACCGTAGTTCTGGAATTAACTTTAGCTAGCTCCCTTTTCAGTATCACTAGTGGTTCGTTTTTATCTCTAAGCATTTCTTTCATTTGCAAAACCTCTACCGTAACAGCTCAAAGAGTCACCTCTGCAATAGTCCTTGACCCCATCTTTTGCGTGGATGATGGATCTGGTTTAGAGCATTTCAGCTCTTGAATCTGAGGGTTTGTAAAGTCCAGTTTAGATGGTTTAATGCTAATCATATTAACCCACTGCTATATTAACTTGAGGGTATAAAATATCACCAGAGAGTTCATGAGAAATACTTTAACATGCCTGGGTTTGCAGGAATTCAGTCTATAGGCAACCGTTCTGGACTGTGCTCACCAGCAAACTCCCCTGAATGTGGAATTTTGGTTACCTAACATTATTTTTGCACTATTAAACTTTTCCTTTTACTAGAATAATATTTCTTGTTCTGATGATGGTTACTGGAGTGACTGCAATAGATCCCTTTGAGCTTAGGAGCTGGTGCTCCCTTCTCCTTCATGTTGAAAAACTCTTGGACCTACTGTGAGTTTTCCAGTTCTTGGAAATACCTGAAAGTGGCCCTACTTGAAAAAAGTGGTGACACATAAGTAGAGGAATCTTCATCAGGAAAAATGAGGTAGTATTGCCTTTATAGGTCACCAGTAAAACCCCACATTGAATACGGAGTTCAGTTCTGGAGACTGAACCTTCTTGAGGATATTGGGAAGGTGAAAACAATTCAGGTAAGGCTACAGAAATGATAGAGAGCCTGCAATAGAAACTTATAATGCAAAACATGAGGCAGTCAAAATGTACGTGTTGAAGGAAAGAAGGGAATGGGGGAGATATGACAGAAGTATTGACCAGCTTCAATAATGTGATTGAGGTCACAAGGAAGAAGGTTCTTAAGAGGAAACATGAGAAAATACGTCTTTGACAAAAAGGTGGTAGATGTCTGTAATAACCTACCCACAGAGGAAATGACAACCATCCTCCTGACAGAACTCAAGCATGCTTAGGGCATATATGGAGAAACATGGTAGGAACAACTTTAGAAGATGGAAAAATTGCAAACAACCCACTTTTCACTCTCTTGAGACAAGAAGAGGACAGATAAGAGGGAAATCAGGCACATGAGCTAGCAGCACTGGAGTAAATAATGTGAGAACATGGCAGGCCCCAAAAACTAACTGCCCCAGCAGCTAGAGTGAGAGACCAGGGTTTGAATCCCACTGGCACTCCTTGTGGCCTTGGGCAAGCCACTTCCCCCTCCATTGTCTCAGGTACAAACAGACTGTGAGCTCTCTGGGGACAAGGAAATGCCTGTAGTACCTGAATGTCACTCGCCTTGATCTTCTCCTGGAAAGACGTAAGCTAAATGCTACTACTAATAAATAAAACTGGCTGATAGCAGGTAGATAGCAGCCAGTCATGCCTCTTTCCTGATTCTTTATCTTCTGGATGGTTTCCTCTCTCCCCCTTCCCATCCTCCATGTATTCCTCTGTGTTGTGCGAACTCCTGGTTCTCTGTGGTACACTTGTAATGCTATTGTTGTTCTATTGCACCCCCTCCCTCAGTGTTCATCTCTTCTGCTTTGTGTTCGCCCTGTCTCGTTCTGTTTGGTATGTCTCTGAAATAACTACCTTTTATTGTAAACCACCTTGAAGTTCCCTGACGAATGCATGGTATACCAAACCTTTACAAATAAGTATATATTACCCAACAAGATTATAGAGTATAGGCCTCTGGATGTCTGTAGTTTTCATGTCTGTTTAGATTATTACATAGCATGGTGTTAAGGACTGGCAGATGGAAGGACCTACGTGCTGGATTAAATATGGGAATTTGTATACTTATCTACTGTGGAAATAGAGAAACGAAGAGGAAGACAAAAAAAATCCTAACATATAAGGAATGTTATTTATCAGCAGTGAAGCCTCCACCACTGGTAGCTGAGGTATATCCTTAGCAGTGTTAACAGAAAAAGCTGAGCAGATTGGACGGGCCAGTTGGTCTTTATGTGGCATCATTTAAGGCATACTACTCTTCTTTCCGCCACATCTCCTAGTTTTAGTGTTTTTGATCCACTGAAATATGCCTGCAACTTCTGGAGCATTTGTATCATGAATGTCAATATAAATATTAGAAAAATAATAAGCATCTTAAGAATTAACCTATACGAGGAGGGAACATAGTCAAGCCAAAATTTTGAAGACTTCAGCATATTGCCGACGAATGTTGCTGTTAAATGTCCATCCTTACAACTAAGATTCACACCCAAACAGATGTTAGGAGCACAGGTGAAAAAGTAATCAAAATCTCCTCTCAATACCTTCCTCAATCCATAAGACTAAACAAACTACCAGTAATAGAGCCTTCACATATACTGCACCCACTCTTTGGAATTCCCTTGCAGACTCCATCAGATCAAAGATCTACAGACATTCCCTAAGGAGCTAAAGACTACTATTCTCTGAATACTATAACAACCTCATCTGAAACAACACTAATATTCACTCCTCCATGCAATCTTTCTCACCTGATCCAGCTCCCTTCTCTGTATCTTCTTAGCTTACATGATTGTACCTTCATAATTGGTAATCACTGCCGAGCTACCATGTAAATAGTTACATGTTAACCAACTTCCACCATACTCTGACATGAGTAGACAGCTGGTTTGTAAATAGTTAAATAGTTCAATATAAATTAGTTCAGCACACTGTTCTCTATAATTGGCATTTGTTTGATGTAAACTGCCCCTGATCGTTGGAAGGAGCAGAATAGAAAAACTGTTCAAATAAATAAAATAAAATAAAACAAACTTTGAAGTATGAAAATGCATTCTCCAGTGATAAAGTAGTATTTATGTTTCTTTTAATTGTTTTATATCATTAATTTCATAATAATATTAATGCCACAATATGAAAATGCTACTCTACCCAGTTTATCTGCTGTTCCTACTTTATCATGGTCTTGTAAGCTGAATGTTTTCAAAATGGCAGACTCTGAGAAACTGATGACATCACAATTCCCCTTAATACTTGTAGTGATGTCACAACTAGGTTATAGTTTATGTTTTTAGGAAGGACGGGATTAGTTAATGTTTGCTGTATTTAAAATAAAAAACCAAGATACATAAAAAGTCTCAACTGTTCTTTCAGTATTTAAGTAATAACCCTGCCACTTCTGCACTGAATAAAAACTTCCTTCCTTACCTGGACATAAGACATTAGTAGAATTACTGCTTTTCACACTGATTAGGTTTTTCACAGTACAGATCACATCTCTCTGGATAGCTTGAGATTTCATTGATATTGTCCGGTAGTCTTCCTGTAAATAACTGAAGTTGTCCACTGGAGACTGCCCCTCTATGGTCCAGGAATATTTGGGGTGTGTTCCATTTTCCACACTGCAGGAGATATGAATTGTCCCATCTTCCTGGCAGGAATAGGTGACCACAGGCTCTGACACTGGATCTACAGGAAAGGTAAACATAGTACTTCTGAGATCTAGGCTTCACTAGACTAGCTCCTAACCAAAGGGAGAAAAACATTAGAAACTAAAGATTCCTGGCAACAGAATGGGGGACTTCCAGTTATGGTGGAATGAAGGAAGGAGGTGAGGCAGAGAGCTCCGGACAGCTAAAGAAATCATTGTTGTTTTTTTGTAACCTTCCCCGAGGCTGGAGTAAAGATTAGGTACCCCCACTTGCTTGAGTTTGTTTACCTAATGGGTGACAAATAACTGAGAGCAGTGGAGCTGGCCAACCTCATGGGAGCCAAAACACAAAAGGGTATATGAGAAATAGTGACACTAAGATTGCACATGAAGGTGAGGTGCCTACTCTAGAAGCCTTGTGTCGGGAATATCTAAAGGGTATTGGCAGCACTGGAGATTGCCTAATAAAGCTGCAATTGACAGTCAAAGAAATTAAAGAAAAGTTGGATGCGCAGACCAACCACGTGGCCGAGCTGGAGCAGAGGTGGAAGATGACTCAGTGCAAATGCGCCAACAGATTGGAGAGTTATAAGAAGCAAACATAGCACTACTGCAGAGAGAGGATGACCAAGAGAATCAGAACTGCAGGAATAATGTCAGGCTAGTGGGGCCACCTGAAGCAGTTCCTGAGACAGATTTATGCGACCTATTCGAGAAATGGTTGCCCAAGAAGGTGTGCCTTACCATGCAAGGAGTGAAGATTGTACATGACAGGACACACTGAATAGGGCCAATGAGAGAGAGAACAATGAGATTGAGGACCTAATGCTCATGGTGCACGGGAGCTTCAATAGGAAGGGCACCAGCTGAGGCTGTTCAATGATTACCCTGCTCAAGTAGTGGCCTAAAGAAAAGACATGGCAGCTGCATACACTGTGCTATACAAAAAAGGAATCCTCTTTGCTGTGTCCACTTAAACTTAAGATAGTGACGGCTACCGGGCCGGTCTTTCTTAACACAAAGGAGGAAGCACAATGATACCTGGACTGGGTGAATCGAGACCAAAGAGGACAACATAATATTGTGTGAGGAGTGGGGGGGATGGAGTTCACAAGTAGACCTGGTGAGGACAGTGTTGCGGCTAGCATGGACGGTGTGACTGGAGCCTACATACTTCAGGAGCCCATTAAGAATCCAGTGAAAAGTTATGACAGTTATTGTTAAGACAGTTGGCTAAAGCATTGTGTGGAGAGCAAATGTTCTTGCCTCCCCCTCCTCTCTCCCTTTTTCATGCTGTTTGATCCTTAGGCACCAGGAGAATTGGAGGATCTGTCTTGACCAGCCCACTCTGGTCCTGGAAGGAGATAACATCAGCTGAGACCAGGGTGTGTTGTTGGAAACTATGACCCTCAGCAGGAGTGAAGGTGAAATGTGCTGCAATAAGGTCTGACTCTGAGAAGATAGGCATTGAGCTGTTTTTGAGGTTCAGGACCGAGGGCGTTGAAGTGCTGTATGGGAGAGATATGGCAGTCCACTTTAGGAGTGCAACTAGAATGGAAACTGATTAGATGCAACAAGGAAACATGAAAACACCCCAGGCCACTGTTCCCTCTAAGCTGTGCGCGTGTGCGCGCACACACACCTCACCGAGCGAGCACGCATACTTTACAACAGAGCGCACAAAAATTACGGTTCTGATAGTAACACAGATGTCTTAAAATTTAAAAGTTGTTGTGTACTTACGGTTTTCACAAGTTCTACAATATTTTCTAGTGCAATCTTATAGACCTTCAGGATATAAGATCTTTGGTCTTAAACTTTAATTGGCGCATTGAGAAAAGAAGAGAAAATTTTTGAGAATGAACTGTTAATAGTAACCTCATTCTCTTCTTCCATACGTAAATTATTTACATGAAATAACAATGACTTTCAATAAAAATTAACTGAAATAATACCGCATTTGTGATTGTAATTACTTGAAATTTTCTGCTTCATTTAGTAATCGTCTATTTTCATTTAATTTGGTTAAAATCAATGTGGTGTACATACTGTATTCTGACGTGTAGTCAAATTTTAAAGTATATAACTCCGAGTGTTATGTGGCGCACAAAAATTTAACCTTCCTTCAAAAGCTGCACAGCTGATATTTTATGCGCACACAGCCTACAGAAAATTAGAGGGAACATTGCCCCAGGCAGGAGTGAACTGGAACCACAGCTGACAATGCCGATGTGAATGAACCTTGGGGGACTGGGGAAATCATTGAGGCTCCTTGTACTTTTCTTGACATTGCAAGGACATTAATGGAGTGCAGTGAGTTTGGTTGGAATCTCTGGATGAGGGAGAGGAATGGATCTTGAGGCGAGTGGCTGATGTGTCTAAAGCACTATGTGGCTGACTGGAGGGTGGGGGAAAACTTGAACATGAGCCTTTTCTCCTCCACCAAGTGAAGGAAGGTGGAGGATGCTCAGCAGGCAGTGACCCAGGGCAGAGGGAGATGGAATGAGGATGTGTACAAAGGGGCGTATATAGTGCTGGGGTATGGAAAGGATGAATGAAGGGCACAGGGGGAGGAGAAGGAGTCTTAGGGGGGGTGTGGGTAGAAAACAGTGTGGGGGGGGGGGGGGGGGAGATGGGAAGTTAAAAAGAAAGGCAGGAGGATCAGATATTGCTGGAGGAGGGGTGCAAAAGTTTCAGGGCCATGGAGGGTATTAACACCAGCAAGGGTCCAGCTGGGAGATCATGCTGGATAGTGAGGGGGAACATATATGGAACATTTCTAAAGCAACAGGTATGACAGGATGACTGATACAACAAAATTTACTGTAAATGTGGGAGGCCTGTACTTTCCAATTCAGTATACTAAAATATTGAATTATTGTATGAAGAAAGGAGCCTGCAAGTGCTTCTCTTGCAGGAAACCCATTTGGAGCAAAGGGAACACCTAAAATTGAAAAGGGGATGGGTAGGAGAACTCACCTCTTCCTCCTACAATAGTAGGCAAAGAGGGGTGGCTATTCTGATTAGCAGGGTGGTGTCATATCAAATCTACAAAATTATCCAAGATGCAGAGGGAAGGTATGTAATGTGAATGGGGGTGCTCAATGGGGAGCATGTGATGCTGTGCAACGTCTATGCACCCAGTGTATACCATCATTAATTTTTCTCCACAATGGTGGCAAAGGTAGCAGAATTTAATACTTATAGGACAGTGATGAGGAGGGGGATTTTAACACTATTGCAGATCCCACCAGAGACTGTAATCCTGAGAAAGCCCAGCCTAAAGATCAACAGGGGAGAGGAGTAGGCTTCCTTAGCTCAAAGTGAGATCATTAGATGCCTGGAGGAACTTGCACCCCAATGAAAACGAGAAACACTCACTTTTCTGTGCTCCATAGATTATATACTAGGCTAGATTACATGCTCATAGATGAAGCACTGTTTAGAAAACTAGAGGAGCCATGATAGAAGAACCAGCCCTTTCTGATCACTCTGCAGTCAAGAGCACAGGGGAACATAGAAGTGTACAAAAGGGGGATTCATAACTGGGGGACTAAGACAGGGAAGCTGTTTGGACAGTTGGTAAGGGGGTCAAGAGCCATGAATGTGGTTACTAAGAAAAGGGATGCCAAGGTGAAGAATTGGGTTGGGGCAGAGGCAATAGCACAGCAGTTTACTGAATTTTAAAAGGACCTACATTGTAAGAAATCACATGATGCCAGCACTAGGGAGCAATTCTTTGATCAGTTGGAACTCCTACAACTTACTCCACAACAGCAATGGCTCGATAGCCCCTAGAGATAGGAGAGGTGAGGGGGCAATTAAATGCCTCAAGCTATCCAAGATTCCTGGCCCTGGTAGGCTAGGTGCTGAATTTTATGAAATATTGAAGGACTTAGTTGCCCCTGGCCTCGTGCATTGGGGGAGGGGGGAGGGGGTAGGGGGGGAGGAGAAGAGGCAATGTGGCTTCAAGGGAGTTTTGGTAGATGGCAGAATAGAGCACATAGCAGAATAGTGTTGCCCAAGTCAGGGAAGGACCAGGAGCTGGTGGGGTTTTATAGGCCCATTTCACTTTTATATTAGGAGCTTAAAACTTACAATTATAGCAAAGAGATTAGATGAGTACGTCCCTTCGTTGGTTCATGAAGACGAGGTGGGATTTATGAGGGGGAGATATGCCTCAGTCACCTTGCTGAGAACAATGACCGTGCTGCATATGCAAAGGGATAATGATATGAAAGAGTCCGGATGCAGAGAAAGCATTTGACAAAATCAGCTAGGAATATCTTCTCTGGGTTTTGGATAAATTTGAGATAGAAGGCTGTTTCGTGGAGAGGGTTCGAGCCCTTTATCAACAACCCACAGCACAAATTCTGCTGAGTGTAAAGTTGACCGAGAACATACCTTTGAGAAGAGGAACCAGACAAAGTTGTCCAAAGTCTCCCTTATTATTTATTCTATCACTAGAGCCGCCATTAAATTCCAGGAGGCAGGTGTTGTATTCTGAGATTAAAGTGGGAATGCAGGAATGCTGCATCAATCTCTTTGCAAATGACATGCTATTATTTATGAGCTGCCCTAGGGAAGGTATGGGATGGGTGATGGGAATCATTAAGGAATTTGGGAGGGCTCAAGGTAAATTTTGAAAAATCTAAGGTGTTGTTGCTGGGAAGATCGGAACTACAGGCACACAGGATAGACTGTCCTCTCCGATGGATGAAAGGTATTATAGAAACATAGAAACATGATGGCAGAAAATGATCATATGGCCTATCTAGTCTGCCCTTCCATGTCAACTTCAATATCTAACCTCTCATTTATTGCTATGTGTTCTAACTCTCCCATCTTATTTTTTAGACTTCTGGCATTTGCATACAAGCATTTTAGCTGCTCTATTTTATTCATATAAATCTGGCTATCGGTAGGCAGGGGTAATTTGGAATCTATAAGCTCTGTCTGCTCTGTACTCAAGGGCATTTGGGCTACTTTTGTCTTTACTGGGACCTCTCTGCTGATATGCCCTAACTTCAGTCCTTTGCTTGTATCCTTCAAGGATACATTGTTCAGAAACATGCGCTCTTGGGCGACTGTTAGCTCTCCCCTATCATCTAGTTTAAACATCTATATCATATCTCCTCTATCGTGCCTTTCCTCTAACGTATACATATTAAGATCTTACAGTCTGTCCCAATATGTTTAATAACGTAGATCACTAACCATTTTAGTAGGCACCCTCTGCACCAACTCCATCCTGCTTATATCTTTTTGAAGATGTGGTCTCCAGTGAGGTCGCACCAGAGACTTATACAGAGGCACTATCACCTCTTTTTTTCTGCTGGCCATTCCTGTCCCTATGTATCCAAGCATCCTTCTGGCTTTAGTTGTCACCTTTTCTATCCGTTTAGCCACTTTAAAATCTTCAGAAAAAATCACACCCAGGTCCCGCTCTTTTTTCATGGACAGAAGTACTTCGCCCCCTACATTGTATCGTTCTCTTGGATTTTTGCAGCCCAAATGAATAGCCCTGCATTTTTTAGCATTAAATCTCAGCTGCCAAATTCTTAACTATTCTTCAAACTTAGCTCGATCTCTCCTCATGTTATCTCCTCCTTTCTGGGTGTCTACTTTATTGCAGATTTTGGTATCATCTGCAAAGAGGCAAACCCTTTCTCAACAGCCCTTTTGCAATATTATTAACAAAGATGTTAAAAAGAATCAGAGCAAGGACAGATCCCTATGGCACACTGTGAAAGCTGGGGAGGGTTCCTGCACGGGCTCCATTGGTGATGGCACCTATATGTGAGCAGTGACTTTCTGCTTGGTCCTGGAGAACATGCTTTACTTTATCATAAAGAATAATTTGCCACGGCAACATGCACTGATTATTAATGAGATGCAAAACATACAAATGCATGCAAAATACCTAATTAGTATTTAAATTGAGTAATGTGCCTTATGGTATTCTGGGAAAAATAACCCCAGCTCAAATGACCTCTGGTGGTAGTAAATACCATACTGAACCAGACTTGACTTGGTGCCTTAGGGAAGGGTGGGAGAGTTTAGATTGGGGTCGGGGGGGGGGGGGGGGGTGGACCTTTGATTGTATATTTGGGGGGGGGGGGGGTGAAGCCATGTATGGGGAGGGGAGTTTATTTGGGGTGGGAGCCCTGACTCCTTGGTGGGGATTATGGACCCCTGTTGATGTGTTTACAACACTTTTTTTTAAGATTGCAGTCTGGAGCACTGGACTATGTGTTAGAGACCCAATACTTCCAGCCAAGAAAAATAATGCCAACTTTGAGCTGGCATTATTCTTCCCTTGGAATAATCAGCTTGTTATGATCTCCACAAACTGCATTATTTCTTTACTCCAGACTTATTAACCTATAGTACTGAGTTACCACAATTTATTGACTCCCGCAGTAAATTAAGATGCAGTAAATTGTCAGATTTTAGTTACTACTCCCCTCAGTTTGTATTGTACTGACAACTTTTAAGCTAATGTAACTTATGTAATGTAATGTAACACATAACTCCTAAGCTCCAACAACTTCACTGGCTTCCAATAGTCCAGCACTCCAGATATAAGTCCTTATTGATTATCTTCAAAATAATCTGTAGGAGTGGAGGTACAGGCGAGGACACCCATCCCCAGGTAGATAAGATAGCTGAAACTGCTGATCCTACCCTTGATATAGCATATGCCACTACTGATTCAACCTATGGCACTATTGAAATTGAGGAAGAGACAGAAGAGACAGGCTTGTAAAAATTGGTTTAAGCTTGAAACCATATTAGCAAGGCTAACAGCTAGTACTACTACTACTACTGAGCATAAGTACATGCTGCTGTTCATGAGTTATGTTGAAATTCTAACCGTAAGCATTGTACCAGAAAGGAACTAACTAACTGTAAAAGTGTCACTGCAAATTGTTACTGTAAAGGTCAAACTAAGGCTTGCATGCTTCAGCAAAATCTTATGAACTGTCTGAGAATTAGGGACCTTTGATCATAACATATATATAGTTTGAGAAATCAGCAGATTTCAGAAAATTATTAAGAAATCATAAATGTAACTAATCAGCTCTTACTCTGTAAAAGAATTCTAGCGACACTTTGGGGTATGTTTGCTAAACTGCGGTAACATGCTTTATTTGTACCTGCTTTGCTTTTGCTTTACGTATGTGTCTTGTTTCCCCAGTGTTTGCCCTCTGCATACGGGCCAACAGTCACCTGTTTCCAACTGGTTACCTCCCCCCCCGGAAGTCCCGTGGCCGCGTTCACGCGGCCGCGCTCAGCGAGGTACGCTGCTCCTCACCTACAAAAGCTCAGCGCCTGCGGCGATGTAACACTGTCCTCCATGCTTTATTTGTACCTGCTTTGCTTTTGCTTTACGTGTGTGTCTTGTTTCCCCAGTGTTTGCCCTCTGCATACGGGCCAACAGTCACCTGTTTCCAACTGGTTACCTCCCCCCCCCGGAAGTCCCGCGGCCGCGTGAACGCGGCCGTGCTCAGCGAGGTACACTGCTCCTCACCTACAAAAGCTCAGCGCCTGCGGCGCTTGTCGCCGCGGCGCGCGACAGAGGCGCGCACCGAAGGAGCGCACCTAAGGAGCACGACGTGCTCCTTAGGTGCGCTCCTTGGGGCCGCTCCGTCCGCGAAGGCCACGTCCCTGCTCTCTCTTGGCTACAAGTGTTGTCTGCATTATTCTGCCTCCTTTGGTTTCCGAAGGTTGTTGTATCGTCCCCTTCGCCTATTTTGTCACCTGCAGTTGCTCTTGACTTGCGAACGGTAGGTGTGTCACACGTTTCCGTCACCCATTGTTCGTTGCTCCTGCTTAGTTCTATGGCTCCTATACCCGTCTACTGGGGCAGACGGCCTGACCGTCTGCCCCGTGCACGCTTCCGCTGCACTTCTAATCTTCGGGTCTGTCCAATCTCTCTCTTACATACTCCCCAAGCCTCGGACTCCTCTGCCCCTTTCCCAGTGTCACTTTCTGTCGGTCTTCTTAATTGTCGCTCCTTGCGAAAGAAGACCCTCCTCATCCAAGACCTTGTTCTTAGCTCTGCCTTTGCACTTACCCTTCTAACAGAAACGTGGCTTAGAGACGGCGAGGATGCACTGCTAGCGCGCTGCCTTCCTCCTGGATACTCTGCTGTTTCTACTTCACGTTCTGGCCGTTCTGGTGGCGGTGTAGCTGCCTTGCTCCACCTGTCCCTCTCTTTCACTCAGGTATCTTCTCCTCTCTTACATTACCCGAATCCCTTTTACTCCGCCTTCACACTTCACCTACCATTCATGTACTCCTTATTTATTCTCCCCCGCTCTCCGTCCTGACCTCTGGGATGCCCTACTCCTAACCCTAACAGATATCTCTTTAGCTTTTCCTCAAATACTTATTGCGGGCGACTTCAACCTTCACATTGATCCCCTGTCTCCTCCAGAGAACACTCCTTTCTTTCGCTTCTACATGACCTATCTCTCACACAACACGTTTCCGTCCCTACCCATCAAGCTGGTCACACTCTGGACCTCCTTCTGACACCCTCTTCTTCCTGCCTCACAATTTCAGATATCCGTACCACCAGTCTCCCCTGGTCAGATCACGTTTGTCTTGCTGTTTCCTGTTCCTGGTCAAGAGGTACCCACTCTGTGGCCTCCTCTTCATCTCCCACTTCTCACCTGGACTGTTGTTCCCACTCCTTGACTCCCTCTACCCTTCAGCAATTCCCTCCAGCACATGAGATCCTGCCTTCTGATTTCTCCCTTCTCTCACCAAACTCACAGGCTTCCACCTGGTTCTCTACTCTCTCCTCCACACTTGATCGTATTGCCCCCTTGCGTCCCCGCCCACCCCGTCGTCAGCCCTCACAGCCATGGTACCATGGTGGTTTGCGGCTGCTCCGCTCCCATCTCCGTAGAGCAGAACGAATGTGGCGCAAGGCCCCCTCCCCAGTTACCCTAGCAACCTTCAATTCTCATTACTCCCACTATAGAACCCAGGTTCATAGTGCCAAACGCATTTATTTCTCGAATGCCATTTCCAACGCCCCAAATCAGACTCGTCACCTCTACTCTGTTTTTCAATCCCTCATTTCGCTACACACATCCTCATCTGATCCCTCTTCCCATCCTGCTCCCTCCCCGGCACAGTTAGCTTCTTTCTTCAGTAACAAAGTAGCTTCTTTGAGAGCATCCCTGCCCTCTTGCCCCGCTCCGATCCCTTCCCCTCCTCCCATTCCGTCCCCCCCTCCTATCTCACAGCTCTCTCATTTTTGGGCTTCATTTGATCCAATCACTGCTCCCGAACTCCATCGCCTTATCACCTCTTCTAAGAAGACTTCTTGTGCCCTCGATCCTGTTCCCTCTACGTGGCTCCTCACCCCTTCCCTTGGACTCTTACCTTGTATTCTCGCCATGTTTAACTCTAGCTTGTTCACTGGAATTTTTCCTTCACCATGGAAACACGCTCTCATTCGCCCTATTCTGAAAAACCCCTCCTTGGATCCTTTACTTCCCACGCACTACCGTCCTGTTTCCAATCTGTCTTTTCTTTATAAGCTTTTGGAGAAATATGTCTTTGCTCAACTCTCTCACCACCTTGCATCCATCAATTTTCTTCACCCACGTCAATCTGGGTTTCGTC
Source organism: Ichthyophis bannanicus (assembly GCA_033557465.1). NCBI lineage: Eukaryota > Metazoa > Chordata > Amphibia > Gymnophiona > Ichthyophiidae > Ichthyophis > Ichthyophis bannanicus. Next base: position 391,715,189 of record CM066034.1, on the reverse strand, counting down.
AGGGTCACAGCGTCGAAACGGTTTCTCTTAGCTTTCACAAATGCTTTACATGTTGCACACGATCGTGGTGATATCTCGGTGGCGGTAGCTCTGGATCTATCCGCAGCCTTTGACTTGGTTGATCACTCTCTCCTCCTCTTGCAACGTTTACGGGATGCGGGTCTTTGCAGTATAGTCCACCACTGGTTCCATTCCTTTCTCTCTTCCCGGTCCTGCTCGGTGCTTTCCTCTTCCGCTTCTATTTCCCCCTCCGAACCTCAACGTCTTCTTTGTGGGGTCCCTCAAGGTTCCGTCCTCGCTCCCCTTCTTTTTAACCTTTTTTTAGCCCCCCTTGCTTCCTTAATCCAACAGTTCGGTATTTCTTTTTTCTTCTATGCTGATGATATCTTGTTACTCCATCACACATCCCCCTCTAGTCCTGATCTCACTGCACTAGATTCCTGCCTTTCAGCCGTCGCAAACTGGCTAACTCTCAACTGCCTCCATCTCAACCTGACCAAGACCATCGCTATTTGGTTCACCCACGGTGCCTCTTCCCTTCCATGGCCCCCTCTTTTTCTGGTTCCCCTATACCTCTGGTCTCCACTTTTCGTTACCTTGGTGTACACTTTGATTCTGATCTATCCTTCCACACACACATATCACATATCACCAAATCATCTTTTTTCTTCCTGTGTCAACTTCGCTCTATTCGTCCCTTCTTCTCCTCTTCTGCTCTTACCACTCTAGTGCTTTCCCTTGTCATGTCCCGCGTTGATTTTTCAAACTCACTCTTCATTGGTCTCCCCAAATCCCAATTAAACCGCCTGCAACGTGTTCAAAATACTGCAGCATGCCTCCTTACACACACTTCCCTCCGTGATCACATCACACCCCAGTTATTTCATCTTCACTGGCTTCCTATCCCCTTCCGTTCCACCTTTAAATTATTAACCTTGGTCCATAAAGCTATTCATGACAGCACCCCCCAGTACTTATCTGATCTCCTCTTCTTCCATTCTCCCAGATACACCCCTCGTTCTTTTCACCTCAATCGTCTCACACTCCCGTCCCCCTGCCGTGCTCACTTACAATCCACCCGCTCCTCTGCTTTCTTCTTTGCTGGTCCCGCCCTCTGGAATTCTCTCCCTTCTACCCTCCGTTTAGAGCCCCAACACAAAGTCTTCAAGCAAAACCTCAAGACCCACCTGTTTTCCCTGGCATTTAATCTCCCCTCTCCTTTTGTGTGACTCTACTATTTCCTTAACCCCCTCCCAGATGTTCCCTCATGTTGCCATGTCTCGTCCTGCCTTCTTGGTCCTTCTCTACTATCCCTTTTTTTTTTTTTTTTTTTAATATTGTACATTTCTTTTCCTTCCGTTGGCCTCGGCCTTCTTTTATTACTTAGCTTTTAATTGTACACCGCCTTGGTTATTGAGAAAGGCGGTTTTTATCAAATAAATAAACATAAACATAAACATAAACATAACGCGCGTTATGTAATGTTAACGATCGTTAAGTTCCGCTAACACACGTTATGAGACGTTAACAATTGTTAACGTCTCATAACACGCGTTAATGTAACTTAATGATTGTAAAGTTCCGCGGCGCGGTAAAACACCACAGAAGGTGGAGAGAGGGCGGAGAGAAGGGGTCAATGGGCGGAGTGTGGGTGGGGAGAGGCCCTTTTCACACCAACGTACTGATCTGAAGAGCTGAATCCTAACGTAATTGAAAACCTGCCGTTAGATGCACATTTGCAGGGGAGAGAAACCATTTCAGTGTCAGCAATGTACAGCATAGGCAGGGAAACCTACAAAAAGTGATAAGTGTGATACATGTGCACAGAACAAAAGGGCAGCTAAACATTGAAAATGACCTCAACAAACTGGAAAAAAACCTAACCAAGCTGGCCAATAGTGATAATATTAGGAAACAGCAAAAAATATTACCGAGAAAGCTCCCAAAAAAAGATATTAATTGTGGAAGGGTCTATACTCTGTCACCCGAAAAGGTGAATGATCCCACAGTGAAATAGTGCTGATCAGGGCTGTCCCTTATTATTGGACAGGTATCCTATGGCGTGCACATGTTGCGCACAGCAGGGTGGGCATATTGGAATGGGCAACTGGACAGATGCTGGAAAAGGGGATACAGAGGGCCGCAGGCGGCACATGCTGTGGTGCAGCTGGGCCACAGTGCGGACTAGGGTGATGCCTAGGTGGCCCATATGAATGCTGAAACAGCAGAGCAGCCAGACAGCAACTGATGAAGGCCCAACATGGGCACGACTGTGTTTCCCACAGTGTCACAGGGGATAGTACCCAGCAGCTACCCCCAAGGGCACAGAACAGTGGCAGGCGGTGCTGAGGGGAAGCATGGACATCTATGCAGGCACCCCTACCCCAGAACCTGCACCATAGGCAGCCGCCTACCCACACACTGGATGGCCTGAGACTGCGCACCACCAGCAGAAGGGCATGGCAGCATGGTGGGTGAGGGGTGCTGGTGGGTGAGGGGGCAGTGGCAGTTGGCCGCAGCAGACCATGGCCTAGCCCCGTTTTGGTGGGTGCCGTGCACTTTAACAGACAGACTCCGTCTGACAAACAGTCATGGTATCTCCAGGGAAGAGAATGGTCCCTGTTGCAACATGGTGGTGCAGTACACACAGCCAGTGTGCTCAGGAGCAGAAGGTCACAGGTGCAAGTCCTAGCTGTGGTACCTGCCAACCCTGTCCCCGTATTTTACCCAGTAATAAACCATAGTAAGAAAGACAGAACCTTTATTGCAGATAACAGAAACATGCCTGGGACACCTACATTTTACCCTACAGAGCACAGACACCCTAAACAGGTCCAGTACCTACAGCAGAGTCTCCCAAATGCAGTCCTGGAGGGTCAAACACCATTCAGGTACCATGTTGTCGCTAATAAATATGGCTGTGCTGCATTTCTATGTGCCGCCCCCCATGGTATGCAGATATCTGCCATGCATATTCATGAGGGACAGCATGAAAACCCGAACAGTGTGTGGCCCCCCAGGACCGGAGTTGGAAACCCCTGCCCTAGAGCAGCGGCCAACAGGGGCAGAAACACCTGCACCCACAGGCCCCATTAACCGAAGCCTCCAGGAGAGGCAGGATGTTGGGCCCTGCGTGCATCTCCCAATACTAGCACTTGCATATCTTAGGAATGCCACCCTAAACCTGAGAATACGGTACACAGCTATCAAAAGGTTGCTATGATTACTGGCAGATAGCAATTCCAAAGTTAAGTATATATATAAGATATATCGCAATTTAGAAAAGCTTTAAAAACCCACCTTTTTTTACAACACTTCTCTTACATCAATATTTCCCCTCCTCTCACCCCATTATCTCAACTCAGCAATAATAGTTAAATGATGATGTTAGACCGTTCCACCTTATGATATTTCACTGTATATACCTGCTCTGTTAAATGTTATTTATGACATGTCTCTATACCCACTCAAGATCTCTAGTCTGATGTAATTGCTTTTATTTAATTATTTATATGCTATTCCCCAGTTAATCCTTGTTTTATTCCCCTGTTACCTGTAACTTGGACAAGTTCTCTAAATCTGAGTGTATTTTGTTTAATGTAAACCACACTGATGTCAAATAGCACGGTATATAAGAGCTGTTAAATAAATAAATAAATAAGTACAAATTTCTGCGTGAGCTGCATCATAGCAATCTTTCTGATGTCTGAGGTGTGTGCTACAGGTATTGTGTCTGACAGTGTTTACCACCTTGGGGAGTGACCCCAACAGTATTGCGTACCATAGCCATGCCTGCACTGTGCCCAGGACTGATGTGGTGGCCAGGGCTGCCAAACACCTCTATAGTTGCACAATGCTGGCATAGCTGTGGGGAGTATGTGTCTGTCTATCCAGTGTGTGGTGGCAGCAAACACCCTCCACGCCCACACTGCTAGCACTGTTGCCTGTATTGGCCTGCCAATGTGCATAATGAGAAGCAAGGTACTGTGGGAATAGCCTGGATAGGGTGGCCTGGCCTGGATTCATCTGTACAGAGCATAGGGCAATGGCTGGGACATTGTCGTGCCCGGCCACCACATGTCCTGCTGGGAGATCACTCTCACCCTGACTGTGCAGTAACCACGGCATGGCTGGGTTCCCCCATAGTGCTATACAGTGTTTCTTGTAAGTGATATATATGGGTTTTGTTATCTGGGGCTCAATCACTGACTTATCTGCTTGGTGGGTGTGTGCACATCCCCTCCAGGAACATGCACTATGGACTAGCTAGCAGACTGTCTGCAGTTAGTGTGTGTGTGGCTGGAACACCTTGCAGGGTGCAGCAGCTGGTGACTCACTGTGCTTGCTGCTGGAGAATGTCAGATGGTGGTGGGGAGCAGCTGTGCATTTCCAGGGTGACTGTCTGTCTGCCATTGCCCTATTTATGGATGTGTACAGATCTGCATTGTAGAGTGTCCTACCACCAGCTGGACTGTGGTTGATGGTCCCCTCTACTGTCACCATTGCAGGGGGTTACATTGTGGATCTGTTGGTGGGAGATTCCGTCCCCAACCCTGACCCACAGAGGGTGGGGTACGTAATCCACCTGTGGGTCCAACCACCCCCTTCACCTAAATCATGTGACCATGGAACCCACACAGGGTATGCACTATTCTGGGTGCATCATAGTCCACAAGGGCTAGATGTGAAATACAGATGGACACAGGCATATCCTAGGTGTGTCTGCAAGAACCACCTATCACACACTGGCACTGATGGAGACCTGCAGCATAGCCTGTCTCAGCAAAGCCAGGTGCTGCGGAAATGGTGCTGGGCACCCCACCTCACCCTCAGGTTGAGCTCAGGACCCGCACACTGTGACGGTCTGTAGCTACTCTGTGCCAGTAACACACACAGTCGGTACCCCCTACCAGGCTGAGGTGCTGTGGGGGTGCACATGGTTAGTACCCCCTACCAGGCCGAGGTACTGGGGGGGGGGTGCATTTCGCATCTTGTGACCATCTGTAGACTGCTGTTCTGCATGTGCAGTGCACCATGGGTATGGGTGGGTTAACCCAAATCCTGGTATCCACAGCAGACAGTTTGTGTGGTAACCTGATGTCCTTCAGTAGCCAGGCAGGGGTTTGTTAGTAGCACTGGAGATGTAGTCCACTAGTTACTTCACTGCCTGTGGAGCCAGAGGTCATGGGTTTGATCCCACAGTGGGGTTATTTGGTAGGGCTGTCTGCAGCATTTTCCTTTTTTAATTTAAATTGGTTCTGCCAGCACAGACAGCCTCACAGTGCTGTCTCCTTACGGTGCCTCATCAGGCGCCCTATAAAGCGCCCTCTAGGGCACCCTGTAAAGCGCCCTCTAGGGCACCCTGTAAAGCGCCCTATAAGCATCTTATGGGGCGCCCCATAGGGAACATTATAGGTTGTCTTGGTGGACAGTGCACTTTATAATGTGCCCTCTGGAGTACCTTATAGGGCGCCTTATGCGGCACCTTAGGTTACGGCCCTGTGAGGGTGTGTTTGCTGGCAGCACTAATTAAATTTACAAAACAATATGCTTCAGACAGCACTGAAAAGTAAAAGTAAAAGCTAATGTCTCCACCAGCTTTACTCATTGGACCCACAGGGGGAGTGAACTCACATCCCCTGCAGCATCAGTTGGTGTATTAACCATTGTGCTACAGCTCTAGACACCTTGCTGGACACCTTATGGGCGCCATACAGGGCGCCTTGCGTGGCGCTTTACACGGCACTTTGTAACGCTCGTTGCTCTATGGCACCTTCTAACGTGCGTTATCTGCAACGATGTACCGCCCATGTCCTTATTTGGTCATTTCTGTTTCTACCGCGGATTCTAACGTGAATGACACTACCGCAGTTTAGTAAACATACCCCTTTGTGTTATTTCATGTTTATGATTAATAACTTCCTCTTTTTCTATAATAAAAAGGGCTTCAAGGGAGGAAGACTTTGAATCCAACAGAAGTGGAACTGTGCTGTGTCCATAGACCTTCTGTTGACTTCTCTCTGAACTCAAAGAAAGTAGAACATTGTGTTTGATTGTTTGTGTTCTGCGTTACTCTCTGCTCATTTCTCGCTGCTTGAGGGACCAGAGACTGAAAGAGCCAAGGTATTGTGGCCAGATCACGGGTAATCTTTCATAATCCACATCCTAGCACCCCCAGATCTTCAATCACTGCTAAAAAAGACCCCAGAGGACAGAGTAAGAAGAACCACAAATGACAACACCCTGAGCATCCCCATGTACAAAATGAAAACGAAGCATTCTCCTTGTATGCCCCCTCCTTATAGAATGACCTACCTAGCACAATAAGAGCCATCAGAGACTTAGCGGATTTTAGAAAGGCAATAAAGACATTCCTATTTGCGGAATACTATGGGAACACCCCATAACAATGGACGCTTACTGAAACACCTGAATAGACGGACCCATACCTTCCCAAATATCCACCTTTTACACGCCTTAATAAATCCCCCTCAACAATGTCACATTTGAATCATCTGTTACCCCATGTAATCCTCCAAGTTTATCTCCCTTGTTCAATGTAACTTTTATCTGTGTTTTGGTTTATATTATATGTAAACCGCTCTGAATCTCATGATAGAGCGATATAGAAAAAAATGTTAAATAAATAAATGTATGTAAGCAGCTCCTTGCTATGTCATGTAATCTTTGTTCTCTTTCCCTCTCCTCCCTGGTATTTCATCATCTTTTCACCAATCTTTAACTTCGTCACCTCCAGAAGTCAATTTTTCAATATCCAGCTACATTGACTTGATCAACTTTCAACATCCACTCCTTCAGGATTTGAGCATTCAGTTGTTCATTTTTCAGATACTCATCCTGCTTATATTGAACCAGAAACAGTGCTGCACTCTTGCTTTTAATTTTTACATTACGTTCTTTGTTTTATCTATTTGTAATAAACTGTTGGAAGTTAAGATACTAAGGAGGACATGTTTAGTGGTGGTGGTCAGCAATCTTAAAACAGCTGGCTATTGCCGCTTTAATTTAAACCCAGGTATTCAATGCTTGGGCCATGCTTTGCTGCACTATCTCAGATTGAAAACCTCCCTTAAAAAGTTTAAAAAGGGATTGAAGACCTTTTTCTTGAACAGGCGTTTGATGGCCTCTTAGACTGAGGACAAATTGGAACCCTTGCCATTTGGTTTTACTGTTGCTTTTAATTTTACCTGTTCCTCTACCTCTCTTTTTTCCTTCTTTTCAATGTTATTTTATTTATATAATAGCTTGCCATTTATATTATTTCTACTTCTTATATAACAATTGTACCTCAATTTGCTGCACTTTTGAAAGGCATGTAATCAAAAGGAATAAACATAAGAAGGTAGTGGACTGTCTAGCAGGTTTGCAGTATTAGACTGTAAACAGTGGGTTGACACATACCACTGATGCATCTCTTTTATGTATTTGGGCACATCAACACTTTACCACATAGTATGGAACACTAACTTTTTTTTAGTGCCATTAATTCAGTGTTGACTCATAGCAACCCAGCTGCTTCTGAGTTTTCTTGGCAATGTATCACTGGAAGTAGATTGTCAGCCTTTTCTTCTGAAGCAAAGGAGGGTAAAGTGACTTGCCTAAAGTCACAAGGAGTGCCTGTGGGAATTGAACTCTTGATTTTCTGGGTGGTAGGCAGCTGCTCTAACCACTAGGCTACTCCTCCTCCAGTCCATGGATCACTAACTAATAATTCTTAAATTCATGCATTTGTACAGTCGGCAACCAATGAAGTGCAGCAAACTTGGCTCACTTCCTGACAGTAATTTTGCTGCCACATTTTGCACTAACCAAATTTCCAAAATTGAGCCCCAGCACAGTGCACAGCAGAATTCGATTAAAGATCCCATCACAGATAAGTTTATATTTCATTGCTTCCCAGATGCAGGACCTAAAATGGTAAATGGTCTGAAACATGATATTGGGTCGTGATGATATAAAAGAGATATACGTATCTAAGATTTTCCCATCAAGTCAACCATTATCAGTACAAAGTCCTCCCATTTGATCCATCCTCAGCCCCTAGGGTCTTCACAAAGTGCCATGTAATGGCAGCTGCCCATCTCCATAAACAGGGATATCTAGCACTCCTGGACCTGGACGACTGGCTTCTAATAGATTTCTCATAAATTCAAACTTTAGCCCTAAAGATCAAGATGATTCATCTTCTGCAGTCTCTGGGCTTCCTTATTAACTTTCAAAAATCTTTGCTGCACCCAATGCACACAATTTCTTTCATAGGCACTATTCTAAACACCCTTCAAACACCGGCTTTCCTCCCAAAGGGCAGAATGTAGATCCTCATTTCTCATGTTCACGCTGTTCAAATAGTATCCAAGGTGACAGCCAGAGCATGTTTGAAAGTGTTGGGACACATGATTGTAACTATTCATGTAGTCCCTCTCATCCATCTGAAAATGAGGCAACCTCAATGGGACCTCATATTCCAATACAATCAGCAACCTTACCTTTTCTCATCAATTCCTGTTCCATCTCCTCTACTATGGTCAATCCTGCAGTGATGGACTTGCAAAGCCAAACTTTCATCAGGAATTCCCTTTGCACTATGGCAGTACCAGCAAGTTTTAATTACTTATGCATCAAACCTAGGATGGGGAGCTCATATCAATGTTCATCATTCACAAGGCATGTGATCAAAATCGGAGAAACCGTTTCCAAGTCAACCACTTAGAGGGCATATCAATTTACTATGTACTGTGAATATTTCTTAATCTCCCTTAGGATTTTTCTATCTTGATTCAGATAGATAACCAGGTGGCAATGTTTTATGTCAACAAACAAGAAAGGACAGGATCCCTTCTGATCTGTCAAAAGGCAGCATTAATTAGGGTTTTTGCCATTTCAAATTGCATCCAAATACAAGCTGCCTACATCCAGAAAATTCACAATCAGCCGACAAGCTCAGCAGATTTCTTTGACTTCACAAGTGGTTCCTGGATATATCACTCCTAAGATCTATCTTCCAGAAGTGGGGCACACCTCAGATTGAACTTTTTGCCAATGGTGCCATCTTCCTATCTCGCAAATGTCTGACCCCAGATGCCTTAGCAATACTATGGAACCTCTGTGTATACCTGCCAATTCCCCTCATACGAAAACTCTATACAAGTTCCACCAGAGCTCAAGCACTATGATCCTCACAGTACTGTATGGCCTCAACAAAACAGGTTTTGATTTCTGCACTTAAGCCGTTTAATCTTAAGTAAACATGCCCTTAATGAGTGTAAAAGTGTCTGTGAATACTATTTGCATGTACAGTGAGGATAAAAGACTACCATATTTTACATTACTCTCCTCCAGTGCCAACTGCCAGGTACATTAGGAAATACTACAAAACCCTGCTCATTTGGAACCCATAGCAAACCTGCCATACTAAAACAGCAATAGCAGGATTCACACAGCACCAAACCCTACCTATCAAAAAGCAAATATTAAACCAGTACATATCACAGAACACCAAAACCTCTCCTACTGGGAAAAGAGAACAAGCTTGGTTACACACACAAAACACTGACAGATGATCAGCAAATATAGTGCAAGGCATCATAATCTAGAAATATGAAAACAATAATTGAACTAGGAACTCCAAGAAGTCAGATGTGGAATGTATCATAGCACTGGAGAAATAAAACTAGAAATTAATTTTGTCTTGTATTGAACAAAACACAAAGATGTCAGCAAAGCACATTTCCCAAAGCTAGCATATTCTAGTTAATAAATTCAAAATAAAATACATTTTTTCTACTTTTTTGTTGTCTGGGCATTTTAATTTCAGTTGCAATTGCCCCAGTCTCATGCTTTCCTTATCTGCCTTCTCCTAACTCTCTTTTCAGAACCTGCTGTCCATTTGTCCTTTCTTCTCTCTCCTCCTGTCTTTTTCTATTCGGTCTCTACATCTGCCTTTGACATATTGATCTTCCCTTTTTGGCTCTGCTCTATTTCATTCTTTCCTCCCTTTCCATCCACTCAAATTGCACCCTTCTGTCCTCAATCCCCTTTTGAATTTTCACCTATGTTTATGTTTATTGTATTTGATAAAAACCGCCTTTCACAAGAACCAAAGCGGTGTACAATTAAAAATTCAATAAAAGCAGGCCGAGGCCAGTAAAAAGGAAAAGAAATATACAATATTTGACAGGACAGCAGAGGAATCAGGAGAACAGGACAAAACGTTGACAGGAGGTAGGCCTAGGCAAGAACAAGAGGTAGGGAAGAGAATTAATCACACAAAAGGGGAGGGAAGATTAAAAGCTAGGGAAAACAAATGGGTTTTTAACTGTTGCTTAAAAGTAGTAAACTGAGGGTCTAGACGGAGGGAGGGGGGAAGGGCATTCCAAAGGGCGGGAGCAGCAAAGAAAAAGGCAGAGGAGCGGGTAGACTGCAGGTGAGCACGAGAAGGAGAGGGGAGGGTGAGGCGGTTGAGGTGAAAAGAGCGGAGAGTGTGTTTAGGAGAGTGAAAGAAGAGGAGATCCGTTAGGTATTGGGGAGTGCTAGTATGGAAGGCTTTATGAGTCAGAATCAGTAATTTGAAAGTGGCCCTAAAAGGGATAGGCAACCAGTGGAGGTGAAAGAGCAGAGGAGTGATGTGATCCCGGGGGGAGGAGCATGTGACCAGATGTGCAGCAGTATTCTGAATCCGTTGAAGGCGGGTAAGTTGATATTTTGGGAGACCGATAAATAGAGAATTGGCAAAGTCTACTCGTGATATAATTAAGGACAGGACCAAAGTGACAAGGGCTGAAGGTGAGAGAAAAGGATGAATAGAATGAATCTGGTGGAGAAAGAAGAAAGACGTTTTGGTGACGTGGGAAATGTGGGAGTGAAAAGACAAATCAGAGTCAAAGTGCACACCAAGGTACCGGAAAGTGGAGACCAAGGGTACAGGAGAGCCGGAGAAAGAAGGGGCCAGTGAGGGGGGTGGGGGGGGGGGAGCCACCGTGAGGAAACCAGATAGCAACAGTTTTGGCAAGATTCAGATGGAGGCAGTTGAGTGTCAGCCAGTCTGCTACAGCTGCAAGGCAGGAGTCTAGTACAGAAAGATCGGGGCAGGAAGGAGAAGTATGATGGAGCAGAGGATATCATCTGCATAGAAAAAAGTAGATACACCAAACTGTTGAATCAGGGACGCGAGGGGAGCCAAGAAAAGGTTAAAGAGGAGGGGGGCAAGAACAGAACCCTGAGGGACTCCACAGGGAAGGACGTGGGGAGAGGAAGGGGGAGAGGAAGGAGAAGATGAAAGAACCGCACAAGATCGAGAAGAGAGAAAAGAGTGGAACCAGTGAAGCACAGTGCTACAAAGACCTGCATCTCGCAGGCAGTGAAGAAGGAGAGAGTGATCAACCAAGTCAAAGCAGCTGAGAGATCTAAAGCAACCGCCACCAAAACGTCACCACGATCACGTGCTACATGCAGTGCATTTGTGAAGGCCAAGAGAACAGTCTCAATACTGTGACCCTGATGAAACCCTGACGAAACCTACTCATCTACAACTATTATACAAATTATCATTTGTATAGTGCTATAAGGTGTATGCAGCATTGTAAGAGATAGGCCTTGCTCATCAGAGTTTAAAATCTAATCAAGACAGAACACACACAACTGGGGAGTAGGGTAATTCAAGGGGAAAGGCAAGATACAGATAGGTGATAAGCAGGAGAATAAGGGGATCAGGAACCATATGCAGCCTCAAAGAGGTGAGTTTTTATCCTGGATTTGAACAGGGCCAAAGAAGGAGCCCAGCATACTAACTCAGTTTAAGTAATTTCTTGATATACCACCCAGGCTGAAGGGCATCAGAGCAGTTTACAATCACTATAAGCAGGTACTGGATACATAGAAACATAGAAATATGATGACAGAAAAAGACCACATGGTCTATCTAGTCTGTCCTTCCATATCAACAACTACAACAGTCCCCTTTTTACCTTTAGAGATCCTCTGTGTTTGTCCCATGCTTTTTTGAATTCAGTTACTGTCCTCATCTCTACCACCTCCACTGGGAGACTATTCCATGGATCCACTACTCTTTCTGTAAAGAAATATTTCCGCATATCACTCCTGAATCTATCTCCCTTCACCCTCATCCCATGTCCCCTCATAGCAGAACTTGTTTTCTATTGAAAGAGGCTCTCTCCCTGAACATTTATGCCATGGAGGTATTTAAACATCTCAATCATATCACCTCTATCCCGCCTTTCCTCTAAGGTGTACATATCACATCAATGCAAATAGATTTCTCTTTCCCTCTTTCTAGTTTAACCCACAATGCCTCCTCTCACCCTTTTAAGTTCTGTAATTCCAAAGCTTTAATAGTAGTTTTTACATATAGTGCCACTCCTCCTCCCCTTCATTCCTGGGATGAAAACTAATGCGAGTGAAACCCTCGCGTTAGAGCAGATTTAAAGGGAAGAGAAACCATTTCCGTCAGCAATGTACAGCAGAGCCAGGGAAACCAACAAAAAGTGATAAGTGTGATACATGTGCACGGAACAAAAGGGCAAATAAACATTGAAAATGACCTGAACAAACTGGAAAAAAAACATAACCAAGCTGGGCAATAGTGATATTAATGGGAAACATCAAAAAACACTACCAGGAAAGCTCCAAAAAAAGGAAATGAATTTTGGAAGGGGCTATGCTCTGTCCCCATACAAGGTGAATGATCCCACAGTGAAATAGCGCTGATCAGGGTTTTCTCTTTCTATTGGACAGATTTCCTATGTCATGCTCATGTCCTGCAACAGCAGGGTGGGCATGTTGGAACGGGCAACTGGACAGATGCTGGAAAAGGGGATACAGAGGGTCGCAGGCGGCACATGCTGTGGTGCAGCTGGGCCACAGTGCGGACTAGGGTGATGCCTAGGTGGCCCATAGGAATGCTGAAACAGTAGAGCCACCATACAGCAACTGATGAGGGCCCAACATGGGCACGAGTGTATTTCCCACAGTGTCACAGGGGATAGTACCCAGCAGGTACCCCCAAGGGCACAGAACATTGGCAGGCGGTGCTGGGGGGAAGCGTGGACATCTATGCAGGCACCTCTACCCCAGAATCCACACCATAGGCAGCTGCCTACTGGCACACTGGATGACCTGAGACTGCGCACTACCAGCACCACCAGCAGAAGGGCATGTCAGCATGGCGACAGAGGGGTACTGGTGGTGGAGGGGGCAGTGGCAGCTGCCCACAGCATACTATGGCCTAGCCCTGTTTAGGTGTGTGCCATGCACTGCAACAGACAGGCCCTGTCTGATGAGCAGTCATGGTATCCCCAGGGAATGAACTGTCCCTGTGGCAACAGTGTGCAGTACACACAGCCAGTGTGTTCAGGAGCAGAAGGTCACAAATTCAAGTCCCAGCTGTGGCTCCCACCAACCCAGTCCCCATATTTTACCCAGTACTAAACCGTGATAATAAAGAGGGAACCTTTATTGCAGACAAAATAAACATGCCTGAAATGCCTATTTTTACCCTACAGAGCAAAGACACCTATAGACATGTGCAATAGCTAGAGCAGAGTTTCCCAAATGCAGTCCTGGAGGGACAAACTTCATTCAGGCGTCATGCTGTCCCTAATAAAGATGCATGTGCTGCATTTCTATGCGCCGCCCCATGGTATGCAGATGTATCCAGCATATTCATTAGGGACAGCATGAAAACCCGAACAGTGTTTGGCCCACCAGGACTGGAGTTGGGAACCTCTGCCCTAGAGCAGCGGCCAACAGGGGCAGAAACACCCGCACCCACAGGCGCCATTATCCAAAGCCTCCTGCAGAGGCAGGATGTTGGGCCCTGCGTGCAGCACCATCTCCCAATACTAGCAGTTGCATACCATAGCACTGCCACCCTAAGCCTGGGAATACGGTACACATATATCAAAAGGTTGCTATGATTACTGGCAGATAGCAATCCCTAGGTTAAGCACAATCTGCTCATTGAGCTGTATCATAGCAACCTCTCTGATGTCTGTGGAGTGTGTTTCAGGTCTGGTGTCTGACAGTGTTTACCACCCTGGGGAGTGACCCTCAACTGTTTTGCATACCATAGCCATGCCTGCACTGTGCCCATATATTCATATTCATATTCATTTATTTGATTAACCGCCCTTCATGAGTAGGCAGAGCGGTGTACAACAAAATAAAAATACTGGTGTGGTGGCCAGGGCTGCCAAAAGCCTCTATAGTTGCACAATGCTGGCATAGGTGTGGGAGTGTGTGTCTGTCTACCCATTGTGTGGTGGCTGCCAACACCTTCCTCAGCCCACACTGCTTGCACTGTTGCCAGTGTCAGCCTGCCAATGTGCATAATGAGGAGCAAGGTACCATGGGTATAGCCCGGACAGGGTGGCCTGGACAGGATGCATCTGCACAGGGCATAGGGTAATGGCTCGGACATTGTAGTGCCTGGCCACCACCTGCACGGACAGGGTGGCCACAGCATGTCCTGCTGGGAGGTCACTCTCACCCTGACTGAGCAGTGACCACGGCATGGCTAGGTTCCCCCATAGTGCTATATAGTATTTTTATCATGTGATATTTATTGGTTCTCTTTTGGGGCCCAATCACTGATTTATCTGTTTGGTGTGTATGCTGACATCCCAGTTCTGGGTACGCGCATCTCCTCCAGGAACATGCACTATGGACTAGCTAGCAGACTGTCTGCAGCTAGTAAGTGTCTGGCTGGAACACCTTGCAGGGTGCAGCGACTGGAGGCTTGCTGCTGGAGAATGTCAGATAGTGGTGGGGGGCAGCTGAGCATTTCCAGGCCTACTGTTTGTCTGCTATTGCTTTATGGATGTGTACAGATGTGCATTGACTGCCCTGTAGGGTGTCTGTTCCCCAGCAGTACTGGGGTTGATGGTCCCCTCTACTGCCACCATTGCAGGGAGGTAGAATGTGGATCTGCTGGTGGGAGATCCTGTTTCTCACCCTGAGTCCCAGAGGGTAGGTTGGGTGGTGGTACATAATCCGCCTATGGGTCCAAACTCTCCCTCTCCCTCTCCCCTTCCCCCCCTACTTTTTTTTCAGATGTTCTGGCTTAGTCGTCTCAAATTACATTTGGATATCCTTTCTAAAATGCCCTTCCACATGTACATTGTGACTATTATTTACAACTACCTTAGATACAAATGATGAAAAAAAGAGATAATTTAATGCAGACCACACTGTCAAGAAAAATGTTCTTTTTTAACATTTTAATGGTAGAGCCAAAATATGGCAAACTCAGATTTGCCACACTCTCATGACAAATTGCCACTTGTGATTGGTGACAGGGTTGCCCACGCTGGCTATAGTGCAATGCAAATTGCAAGGAGACTGTGTCAATAGATTAAACTCTAAAGAACAGAAATCAGCTTCTAGATAAATTAATTTGCCTTACCTTGACATGTGACATTAATAGGGTGACTAGAATTTTCACTTATATTGTTTTTCACAGTACAGATCACATGTCTCAGGACAGGATGGGGATTAATTGAAGTTATCCTGGTATTTTGCTGTGAATAATTGAAGCTGTCCCACACAGACTGCCCCTCTATGGTCCAGGAATATGCAGGGTTTGTTGCATTCTCCACACTGCATGAGAGCTCAGCTGTCCCATCTGCATGGCAGGAAAAGTTGACCATCGGCTTTGACACTGGTTCTGCAGGACAGAAAATTTTTATCACACTAATAGTCTTGCTGGGACTTTTGTCATGGAATGCGCAAAATTAACCCATTTAGAGACATTACACCATGAGTGACTTCATCCACTTGAAACTGTATAAACAATGGAGTGGGGAGATATTCAGCAGCGGTGACTAGGGCTTACAAAGCACATAGCCATCGTGGCTGAATACTAGCTCCAGATATTCAATGCTGGGGCCATATTAGGCCACTTGCATTGAATATCCGGGGCACCGCTTAGCATAGAAGCTAACCAGACAGTGGCGATATTGAGCCACTGCCCGATAGCTCTATGGGTAATGATAGGCCAGCTTTTGCCATGCCTGTCTTTACCCACCAATCACTAACTGGGCAGCAGTTTAATATTGCCACTGCCCAGTTAGTGATGGGTACCAGCTCCGCTCTGCCCCAGCCCAGAATGCCCCAATGCTACCTGCATAGCATCGGGGCATGTAGCTTTGACACCCATGGATATTCAGCGATACTAATCATTCTAGTACTGCTGAATATTTATTTATTTATTTAACATCTCTTATATACCGCACTATTGTCATCAGCGCGGTTCACATGGAACAAAAAACATATACATACAGGATAACTGTAGTACATTTTACATTTAACAGGGTTTTGAAACTTGGAAGAAACAGGGGAGTCGGTGAATATCCCTCTAAGTGGCATTACATGGTTTACAGGTATGTAAACCATGTAAATGCCTTTGAGTATCAGGTCCAATATAACTTAGCTCTACCAGGAGAACACTGGGATCATGACCCTGACAATACTGTAGAAATATCAGCTAGGACATTTCCATCTCTCCCGATAAAAAACTTTGTGCAAGAAAACCAGACATTTAGCAAAGGAGAAAAAACAAAAGAATGACATTAATAATAACAGTCTGTACCAAGTGACTATTTTATACTGTGAGGAGAAAGAGAAGAAAGTGAAGCATGAAAAAATGTTAAGAGAGACTAAGCAAATGTGGCAGAAAGATACAGAAATTGTCACAATTGTATTGGGTATCACCAGGCAGATTAAAAAGAACTTCCAAGTGCATCTTGGTATGTGTCCTGTATGTATTACAGCCTCTGAATTCCAGGAGGAGGCACTCTTTGGCAAAACACAAGTGTTGAGATGAGCACCAGCAGTAAATCTGAAAGACTGAGAACATACTCTGGCTTACGAAGGAGGTTAATTGTTGTCATGGCAGCAGTGGAAAATCATTTACTGTCTTTAATTCCAACCTTCACCCCTTGCTCCATCTATCCCTTAACTCATTCTCTTGTTTCCCTAAGGTTACCAGATGTCCCTGATTTTAGAGAAGAAATCCACGTTGTCCATGTACTTTCTTTCTCTCTCTGTACATGTGAAGCATCAGGCAGCAGCCTACGGCGCAAAGAATCCACTTCATGTTGGCTGCCTGCATGCCATAAAGAGAGAGGTGAAATGGGACCCTGGCCCTCAGTAGTTGGTCCTAGAAGCCCAACCCTGCTACAGTGTACTGATGCTGACCTGACACTGATCCTACCTGACCCGATCTGGGACAAAGAGGAGCTGAGCTCAACAGTGCTCCTGTCCAACCACATGGACTGCTCCAGCATGCAATGAGACTCCAGCAACTGGCTGAGGCAACTCTATGCTGCAGTCTGGATAACCAAATTTGCGGTGGTGCCTGCTGCAGAATGGCAATTTTCAGCTAGGAGCCTGCCTGTAGTAGGACTGATGGGTGCAGTGGCATGGTGGGGGGGAGGGGGGGGAGAGGGCAGGCATACAAAATTGCTTTTTATGTTTTTTTGTACTGCCAAGTGAAGCAAGGCAAGAGGGCTTGCTGGATTGAATGGGATGGAATGAGCACCCCAACAAGCCAGCATGTCCCCTTACTTCAGTGGACAGCATTAAAAAAAAAACAACAACAACAAAGCAACCTCCTCCCCCTCCCCCTCCCCATCGCCAAAACAAAAATCCAGGAAGTCCCCTTACTTTAGTGGGCAGCACAAAAAACTCACAAAAAAGCAGCCCTGCACGCTCCTACCCCCCACCCAATCCAGCATATTCCCTTGTTTTAGTATGCAGCACAACCCCACTGATCCAAAAGATTCAGTGTTGTTTTTTGCGTATTTTTGTGCTGCTTGCTGAATTAGGGTGGAGGAGGGAGGAGGGAAGCAAAGGGAAAATGGTCAGCCCAGAGAGGAGGGCAAGGAAAGGAAGAGGGAGATCATGGACCATGGCGGGAAGGAAAATAAGGGAGGATGTTGTACCGGGGGAAGGGGAACAAGGGAGAGATGATGAACTGAGAAGGGGAACAAGGAAAGCAAAGGGGAGATGGTGGATGCCAATGTTCTCAAGGTGCTCTTAGTAGATTATTATTTTTTATGGTGGAAATTTGCAGGGGGTGAGGTAGGAGAAGCGGTGACATTATCGCGCCATACGTAATGTTATCGCATGATAATTATTGAACGATAATGTTACGTTTCGCGCGATAACGTCTCCGGCGGCATTAAGGCACACAGAGGGTGGAGTAAGTGTCTCCAGAGGGCAGAGGAAGGGGTCAATGGGCGGGGAGTGGGCATGGCGAGGTTCCAGGTACACTAACGTTGGGATTTTAAGACCAGAACATTACCATGCTTGAAAACCTGGCGTTAGAGGGACAATTGCAGGAAAGAGAAACCATTTCAGTCAGCAATGTACAGCAAAGGCAGGGAGCCCAAGAAAAGAGATAGTAGTGATACATGTGCAGCAACAGCATAGTGCCCAAGTACGAAAGGGCACTATGGTGAGGCTGCAAATGGGGTACAGGGGGCTGCAGGCGGGACATGCAGTGGGGCAGCTGGGGCACAGGGTGGACTAGGCAGATGCTTAGGTGGCACATAGGAATGCAGAAATTGCAAATCAGCAAGCCAGCAACTGACCAAGGGCAAACATGCCCACGAGTGTGTGTCCCACAGTGTCCCAGGGGACAGTACCCAGCAGGTACCCCAAAGGGCACATAACATCGACAGGCGGTGCCGAGGGGAAGCACGGATGTCTATGTAGGCACCCCTATACCAGATCCCACACCATAGGTAGGCTGCGCACCTCCAGCACCACCGGCATTAGGGCATGTCAGCATGGTGGGGGAGGGGTGCTGGTGGTGGAGAGGGCAGTGGCAGCTACCCACAGCAGACCAAGGCCAAGCCCTGTTTAGGTGCGTGGCGTGCAGTGCAAAAGACAAGGTCTGTCTGAAGAACAGTCATGGCATCCCCAGGAAATAGCCTGCCTTTGTGGCAACAGTTTGGTGCAGCACACACAGCCAGTGTGTTCAGGGGCAAAAGGTCACAGGTTCAAGTCCCAGCTGTGGCTTCTGCAGACCTTGTCCCTATATTTTACCCTACAGAACACATACACCATAAACATGTGCACTCCCTAGAGCAGCGGCCAACAAGGGCACAAACACCCACACACAGGCTACACTATCAATATTCTCATGGAGAATCAGGCTTTTGGGCCCTGTGCGGAGCAGCAGCTAACACTACTGCCACCTGCATACCTTAGCAATGCCATCATAAACATGGAAACACGCTCCATATATATCAAACGTTTGCTATGATGGATGTCAGATAACAGATCCTACATTAAACACAAATTGTTAACAGAGATTCATCATAGCAACCTTTCTGATATATTTGGAGTGTGTTTCCTGTTTGATTGTTTTCTGACAGTGTTTACCACCCCGGAGAGTGACCATAACAGTATTGAATACCTTAGCAATGCCTGCACTGTGCCCAGGACTGGTGTGGCGGCCAGGGCTGCCAACCACCTCTATCTTTGCACAATGCTGAAATAGGTGAGGAAGTGTGTGTATGTCTATCCAGTGTTTTGTGGCTGCCTACACCTTACTGAGTCCACAATGCTTACACTGTTTCCAGCGTTAGCCTGCCATTGTGCATAATGAGGAGCAAGGTATTGTGGGTATGGCCCAGACACAGCAGTCTGGGCATGATGCATCTGCACAGGGCATAGGGCAATGGCTGGGATAGTGTAGTGCCCGACCACCACCTGCATGGACAGGGTGGACACAGAAGGTCATGCTGGGAGGTCAGTCTTACCCTGACTGAGCAATGACCATGGCATGTCTAGGTTCCCACATAGTGCTAGGCAATGCTTTTCTCATGTGATATCAATGGGTTCCTTTTTCTGGGGCCCAGTCACTGACATACTTGTTTGGGGTGGGTGTGCTTACATCCCACCTTTGGGTGCACACAGTTCTTTCAGGAGCATGCACTATGTACTAGCTAGCAGACTGTCTGCAGTTAGCATATGTATGGTTGCAACACCTTGCAGGGTGCAGTGGGTGAAGACTGACTGTGCCCTCTGCTGGTGAATGTCAGATTAGGGGTGGGGTGCAGGCAGCTGTGCTTTTCCAGGGATCCTGCCTGTGCCTTAAGTGATAAATGCAGATCTGCATTAACTGCTCTGGAGGGTGCCTATTCCCCTAGCAGGAATGGTCCCCTTTACTGCTTCCGATGTAGTGTATGGATCTGTTGGATAAGATCCTGTCCCCAACCCTGATCCAGTGAGGGCAGGTTGGGTGGTGCTACTGCATAATCTGCTTTTGGGTCCAAACACCATTCTTCTCCTCTAACATTTGAACACAGCAACCACACAGGATTATGCACTATTCTGGGTGCATCATGGATCAGTACTGATGGACACAGGTGTATCTGCAGGGACTACCTGTTACACTCTGGCACTGAAAGGGACCTGCAGCACAGCCTATCTCAGCCAAGCCAGATGCTGCAGACCTGGTGCTGGGCGCCCCATCTCACCCTCAGGGTGAGCACAGGAACCGCACAATGTCACGGTCTGTAGCTACTCTGTGCCAGTACACACACAATCAGTTCCCCCTACCAAGCCGAGGTGCTGTGGAGGCACATACCCCATCTTGTGATCAGATGTAGACTGCTGATCTGCATGTGCAGTGCATCATGGGTATGGGTGGGTTTACCCTATCCTGGTAACTACAGCAGACAGGTTGTGCTGTGACCTGCAGTCTTTCTGTAGCCAGCCAGCACTGTGTTAACAGCTATAGAGATGTAGCCCACTGGTTACGGCAATGACTGTGGAGGCAGAGGTCATGAGTTTGATCCCACAGTGGTGCTGTTGGAGGGATTTCCTTTTAATTTAAATCAGTGCTAGCAGCAAAAACACCCTCACAGTGCTATAACCTAACGTGCCTCATAAGGCAACCTATAAAGCACCCTATAGGGGACATTATAAGGTGTCTTGGTGGACAGGGCACTTTATAATGTGCCCTATGGGATGCCCTATAGGGCGCCTTATGAGGCACTTTAGGTTACGGCACTGTGAGGGTGTTTTTGCTGGCAGCACTGATTTAAATTAAAAAGAAATCCCTCAGACAGCCTTATTAAATAACACCACTGCCAGATTGAACTCATGACCTCTGCCTCCATTGTCATTGTAGTCACCAGTGGGCTACATCTCTATAGCTTCTAACACTGTGCTGGCATGGACTTAAGGTTAACGTGCATTAACGAACCAAGGCACCCTCTATTGCGCGATACAGATTCATTGCTACCTTCCTGCCGGAACGCCCACTACCTTATATGGCATTCCTCACATTAACGCTGCAACTAGCACCGGTAACATTAGGACGGTTTAGTGAACATACCCTTAAGTGGTTGGCTCCCACATCTCCCACATTCTGCATGAGTTTCCTGATAGACCTCGAAAATGGAAGTCTCTGGCTCAGTTTAGGAGACTTTGCAGTCTGTGCACATTTTTAGTTTTTTTATTCCTTACAACTGATGGCTAAATAAACTGATTTAATTATATTCTTCCAATTCCAATTTGGAATGTTTTCAGGTTGAGGCCAGGGTGCCATATAGAGTCAAAGGCTTTTGTAAATATTCTCTCTGAGGAAATACATTTTACATAAGGTTAATAGACTTTTTTTCAGGCAAATCTTGGACACTTAGGGGTATGTTTACTAAACCGTGCTAATGTTACCGGCACTAGGTGCAGCGTTAACATGAAGAATGTCATATAAGGAAGTGGGCGTTCAGGTGTCAAGGTAGCAATATCTTTTGATCGCGCAATAGAGGGCGCCTTGGCTCGTTATCGCGCGGTAGCCTTAATTCCATGCCAGCGCTCTGTTAAATGCTATGGAGGTGTAGCCCACTGGTTAATACTATGACTGCCAAGCCAGAGGTCATGGGTTTGATCCCTCAGAGGGTTCATCTAATAAGGCTGTCTGAGGCAATCCCTTTTCCTGCCTGTAACAGTCAGACACATCTGTACAATCTGTGCTGCCAGCAAAAACACCCTCATCTCCTTGCTGTAACCTAAGGTGCCTCATAAGGCATCTTATAATGTGCCCTATAGGGTGCCTTATAATGTGCTCTATAGGATGGGGTATGCGCCTATACGGCACATTATAAGGCACCCTATAGGGCACACTATAAGGTGCCTTAGTGGACAAGGGCACATTATAATGTGCCCTAGGGGGTGCCTTATAATGTGACCTATAGGGCACTTTATACAGCACCTTGGCTGACAAGGCACTTTATATTGTGCCCTATAGGTTACGGCACTGAGGTGAGGGTGTTTCTGCTGGCAGCCCAGATTGTAGAGATGTGTCTGACTGTTACAGGCAGGAAAAGGGATTGCCTTGGACAGCTGTATTAGATGAGACTTCTGAGGGATTGAACCCATGACCTCCAGCTTGGCAGTCATTGTATTAACCAGTGGACTACACCTCTATAGCATGTAATATTGTACTGGCTGGCTAAAGAAAGACTGCAGGTCACCACACAAAATGTTTGCTGTGGTTACAAGGACAGGGTAAACCCACCAGTACCCATGATGCAATGCAGATGCAGAACAGCAGTCTACATCTGATCACAGGATGGGGTATGCGCCTCTACAGCACCTCAGCCTGGTAGGGGGAACTGACCAAGTGTGTTACTGGCACAGAGTAGCTACAGACCATGACATTGTGCGGTTCATGCGTTCACCCTGAGGGTGAGGTGGGGCGCCCAAAACCAGGTCCGCAGCACCTGGCTTGGCTAAGATAGGCTATGCTGCAGCTCATCAATGCTAGTGTGTGAGGGCATGTCCTTGCAGACACATCTAGGATGCACCTGTGTCCATCTGTATTCCCTAGTCATGTATAGCCCTTATGGATTATGATGCACCCAGAATAGTGCATATACTGAGTGGCTACCATGGTCACTTGTCTAAAGAGCAGCAGAGGGTCTGGACCCACATGGGGATTATGGAGCACCACCCAACCGGCCCTCTCCGGGTCAGGGTGGGGGAACAGGATCTACCACCAAAAGAACCACACTCTACATCTATGCAATGGAGGCAGTAGAGGGGGATCATCAACCCCAGTCCTGCTGGGAAAAGGGCACCCTCCAGAGCAGTCAATGCAGATCTGTACCTATCCCATAGGGCACAGGCAGTAGGCCTGGAAAGAGCTCAGCTGCCCCCCACCACAATCTGACATTCACCAGCAAAGGGCACAGTCAGTCCACACTCACTGCACCCTACAAGGTGTTCCAGCCATACACATGCTAACTACAAACAGTCTGCTAGTCAGTATATAGTACATGTTTTTAGAGGTACTACATGCACCCAGAAGTAGGCTGTAAGCACAAACACAAAACAGGTATATCAGTGACTGGACCCCAGAAAGAACTCACAGATATCACTTGAGAAGAACAGTGTATAGTACTACGTGGGAACCCAGACATGCCAAGGTAACTGCTCAGTCAGGGTGAGAGTGACCTCCCATCATGACATGCTGTGGCCACCCTGTCCGTGCAGGTGGTGGTCGAGCACTACAATGTCTCAACCATTGCCCTCTGCCCTGTGCAGATGCATCCTGCCCAGACTGCCCTGTCCGGCCCATACCCACAATACCTTGCTCCTCATTATTCACATTGGCAGGCTAACGCTGGAAACAGTGTAAGCACTGTGGGCTCAGTAAGGTGTAGGCAGCCACTAAACACTGGATAGACATACACACACTCTCACACCTATTTCAGCATTGTGCAAAGATAGAGGTGGTTGGCAGCCCTGCCCGCCATACTTGTCCTGAGCCCAGTGCAGGCATTGCTAAGGTATTCATTACTGTTAGGGTCACACTCTGGGGTGGTAACCACCGTCAGAAAAATACAAAACACACTCCTCATACATAAGAAAGGTTGCAATGATGAATCTCTGTTAACAAACTGTGTTTAATTTAGGGCTTGTTATCTGATATTAGTCATAGCAACCTTTTGATATATGTGGCTCGTGTTTCCATGTTTATGACTGTGCTAAGGTATGCAGGTGCTAGTGGTGGTAACTGCTGCTCCATGCCGGGCCCAACAGCCTGACTCTACATGAGGCTTTGGATAGGGGAGCCTGGGGGTGTGGGTGTTTGTGCCCCTGTTGGCCAATGCTCTAGGGAGTGCACATGTTTATTTTGTATGTGCTCTGTAGGGTAAAATATAATAACATGGTCTGCAGGAGCCACAGCTGGAACTTGAACCTTTGACCTTCTGCTCCTGAAAACAATGGCTATGTGTACTGCACCAAACTGGGGCTACAGAGGCAAGTCATTCCCTGGGGATACCATGACTGTTTGTCAGAAAAACCTTGTCTGTTGCACTGCACCCCACCCACCTAAACAGGGCTTGGCCTTTATTTATTTATTTATTTATATTTATTATTTATTTCAATTTTTTATATACCGCGCTATTTACAATCAGCGCGGTTTACAGAGAACCAAAGACCAGAACAACAGGCTGTTCGGTATTACATAAAACAGGAAAATAAATTTGGATAAGATAAACATGGATAATATGGGGGTAAAACTATATACATTGAACTATATACATAGAATATTGATCTGCTAATTCGATCACATGAGAGAAGTATTTATGTAATATTATCAATAATGTTTGGAAAAGGAGGGGATTCTGTTAAGTTTGTGGTGAATATTATGCACTTTATGTGGGGTAGTATTTGATGAATAAGTTATGTTTGAGGGCCTTTCTGAATTGGACTATGCCGGTTATGGCACGAATTTCGGGTGGTGGTAGGGAGTTCCAATGTTTTGGTGCGCAAAAACATGAAGGCTCTGTTCGCTGTTGCTTGGCTACAGGTTGTTATGGCCTTCGGCATTATTAGGGTGTTTGTCGCTATTTTTCTTCTGGTTCTAGTTGGAGGTAAAACTTGTGTGAGATCAGTTAGAGAGTTTGCAGATAAACCATGTATGGCCTTGTATGTGAGAATTAGGGTTTTGAATATGATTCTGCCTTGTATCGGGAGCCAGTGAAGATGTTTGAGAATTGGTGTCACGTGACTACTCCTGGATGCTCCTTGTAGAACCCTTGCAGCAGTGTTCATGGCAAGTTGAAGAGAACTTAGGGTGGATTGTGGGAGACCTTGTAGAATTGAATTTGCGAAATCGAAATGTGGTAGGATGAGTGCTTTGAAGATGGTTCTAAAATCGTCTGGGTCCAGTAATGAGCGTAGATGCCTGAGTGTGCGTATCTTGAAGTATACAGCCTTTGTTATATTGTTAACGTGTGATTTTCATATTGAGACGGTGGTCCAGTGTGACTCCAAGGTATCTTATTGCTTCCTTGGTGGATAGATCAGCTCCTTTGACGCTTATTTGTGCTGGTGGAATGAAGTTAGGGTCTCTTGTAACAAAGAGAACCTCAGTTTTCTTATGTTGGATGCGGAGGTTCTGTGAGAGGAGCCACTCTGATACGGCATTGAAGCAATTTATTATGGGAAGTAGATCCAATTGCATTGTAGAAAATGGCATATAAAGTAGGATGTCATCTGCATATATCATACCTTCCACGTTGAAAGATCTGATGATATTGCAGATGGGCTGCATGTAGATGCCTCTTCCCCCTTCACCACAAGCACCCCTCCCCCACCATGCTGACATGCCCTTATGCTGGTGGTGCTGGTGGTGCGCAGTCCCAGGCCATCCAGTGTACCGGTAGGTGGCAGCCTATGGTGTGGGGTCTGGGGTAGGGGTGCCTACATAGACATCCACTCTTCCCCCGACACCTCCTGCCAATGTTATGTGCCCTTTGGAGTACCTGCTGGGTACTATCCCCTGGGACACTGTGGGACACACACTCGTGGGCATGTTTGACCTTGGTCAGTTACTGTCGCACTGGATTTCAGTTTCTGCCTTCCTATGTGCCACCTAGGCATCTGCCTAGTCCACCCTGTGCCCAAGCTGCCACACTGCATGTTCTGCCTGCAGCCCCCTGTACCCCATTAGCAGCATCAGCATAGTTCCCTATCACACTTGGGCACTATGCTATTACTGCACATGTAGCACTACTATCACTTTTCTTGGGCTCCCTGCCTTTGCTGTACATTGCTGACTGAACTGGTTTCTCTCTCCTGCAATTGTGCCTCTAACGCCAGGTTTTCACTCGTGGTAATTTTCGGCCCTTCGTTTCACAGTGTTAGTGTAGCAGGAGCCTCACCCCGCCCACTCCCCACCCATTGACCCCTTCTCTCCGCCCTCTGCGGGACTTAACGCCGCCGGGGACATTATCATGTGATACATAACGTTATGTTATTGTGCAATAACATTACTTATTGCGCGATAACATAGCTGCTGCGAAGTTATCGCTGTTTAGTAAACATACCCCTAAGGGGTATGTTTACTAAACCGTCTTAATGTTACCGGCGCTAGTTACAGCATTAATGCCATATAAGGTAGTGGGCGTTCCGGAGGGAAGATTGCAAGGAATCTGTATCGCGCGATAGTGGGCGCCATGGCACATTAACGCGTGTTAACCCTAAGTTCATGCCAGCGCAGGGTTAGAAGCTATAAAGATGTAGCCCTCTGGTTACTGCAATGACTGCAGAGGCATAGGTTATGCGTTTGATTCCTGCAGTGGTAGGCTGTCTGAGGCATTTCCTTTTAATTTAAATCTGTGCTGCCAGCAAAAACACCCTCACAGTGCCGTAACCTAAGTGCTGCATAAGGCACCCTATAAGGCACTCCATAGGGCACGTTATAAAGTACCCTGTCCGCCAAGGCACCTAATAATGTGCCCTATAGTGCACTTTATAGGGCGTCTTATGAGGCACCTTAGGTTATGGTACCGTGAGGGTGTTTTTGCTGGCAGCACTGATCTAAATTAAAAGGAAAAGGCTCAGACAGCCTTACTAAATAACACCACTGTGGAATCAAACCCATGACCTCTGCTTTCACAGTCATTGAAATAACCAGTGGGCTACATCTCTATAGCATCTAGCACACTGCTGGCTGGCTACAGAAAGACTGCAGGTCACTACATAAACTGTCTGCTGTGGTTACCAGGATAGGGTAAACCCACCCGTACCCATGATGCACTGCATCTGCAGATCAGCAGCCTACATCTGATCACAAGATGGGGTATGCGCCTCTATAGCACCCCAGCTTGGTAGGGGGAACTGACCAAGTGTGTTACTGGCACAAAGTAGCTACAGACCGTGACATTGTGCAGTTCCTGTGCTCACCCTGAACGTGAGGTGGGGTGCCCAGCACCAGATTCGCAGCACATGGCATGGCTGACATAGATTATGCTGCAGGTCCCCATCAGTGCTAGTGTATGGTAGATAGTCCTTGTAGATGCACCTAGGATATACCTGTGTCTATCTGTATTTCCTAGTCATGTTTATCCCTTGTGGACTATGATGCACCCAGATTAGTGCATATTCTGTGCACTTACCATGGTCACAAGTTATAAGAGAAGGGTGGTGTTTCTCACAGGTAACTTATAAACAAACTGAGCACCCTAGGGATGGATCCTAAAGTTACTGCTTGGGTTAGAAAGTGGGTGAGTGAGTGAGTGAGTGGGTGGGTGAGTGAGTGGGTGGGTGAGTGAGTGGGTGGGTGAGTGGGTGGGTGGTGAGTGGGTGGGTGGGTGAGTGGGTGGGTGGGTGAGTGGGTGGGTGGGTGAGTGAGTGGGTGGGTGAGTGGGTGGGTGAGTGGGTGAGTGGGTGGGTGAGTGGGTGGGTGAGTGGGTGGGTGGGTGAGTGGGTGGGTGGGTGAGTGGGTGGGTGGGTGAGTGGGTGGGTGAGTGGGTGGGTGGGTGAGTGGGTGGGTGAGTGGGTGGGTGAGTGGGTGGGTGGGTGAGTGGGTGGGTGAGTGAGTGGGTGGGTGAGTGGGTGGGTGGGTGAGTGGGTGGGTGAGTGGGTGGGTGAGTGGGTGAGTGGGTGGGTGGGTGAGTGGGTGAGTGGGTGGGTGGGTGGGTGAGGGGGTGAGTGGGGTGGGTGAGTGGGTGGGTGAGGTGAGTGGGTGAGTGAGTGAGTGGGGTGGGTGGGTGGGTGAGTGGGTGAGTGAGTGAGTGGGTGGGTGGGTGGGTGAGTGGGTGAGTGAGTGGGTGGGTGGTTGGTGGGGTGGGTGGTTGGTTGGTTGGGGGGGTGGGTGGGTGGTTGGTTGGGTGGGTGGTGGGTTGGTTGGTTGGTTGGTTGGTTGGTTGGGTGGGTGGTTGGTTGGTTGGTTGGTTGGTTGGGTGGGTGGGTGGGTAGCAACAAAAAGTACAGGTAAATGGAGCTCACTCTGTGGAGAAGGATGTTACCAGGTGTGTGCCCCAGGGATCTGTCCTTGGTCTGATTCTTTTTAACATCTTTGTTAGTGATATAGTGGAAGGGCTGTTGAGTAAGGTTTGCCTCTTTGTGGATGATACCAAAATGTGCAATAGAGTAGACACCCAGGAAGGTGTAGATAATATGAGGAGGGATCTAGCTAAGCTTGAAGAATGGTCTAGAATTTGGCAGCTGGGATTTGATGTTAAAAAATGCAAGGTCATGCATTTGGGCTGCAGCAATCCAAGGGAGCAATATAGTATAGGGGGTGAAGTACTTTTGTCCACTAAAGAAGAGCAGGACCTAGGCGTGTTTGTGCCTGATGATCTTAAAGTAGCTAAACAGGTAGAAAAGGCGATGGCAAAAGCTAGAAGGATGCTTGGGTGCATACGGAGAGGGATGGCTAGCAGAAAAAAGGAGGCGATAGTGTCTCTGTATAAGTCTTTGGTGCAACCTCATTTGGAGTATAGTGTGCAATTCTGGAGACGACAACTTCAAAAGGATGTGAACAGGATGGAGTCGGTGCAGAGGGTGGCTACTGAAATGATTAGTGGTCTTCATTATAAAGCATATGAGGACAGACTTAAGGATCATAATATGTACGCCTTAGAGGAAAGGCGGGATAGAAGTGATATGATTGAGATGTTTAAATACCTCTGTGGCTTAAATGTTTAGGGTGAGAGCCTCTTTCAATTGAAAGCAAGTTCTGCTATGAGGGGACATGGGATGAGGGTGAAGGGAGATAGATTCAAGAGTGATATGCGGAAATATTTCTTTACGGAAAGAGTGGTGGAACCATGGAATAGTCTCCCAGTGGAGGTGGTAGAGATGAGGACAGTAACTGAATTCAAAAAAGCATGGGACAAACACAGAGGATCTCTAAAGCTAAAAAGGGGACTGTTGTAGTTGTTGATATGGAAGAACAGACTAGATGGGCCATGTGGTCTTTTTCTGTCGTCATATTTCTATGTTTCTATGTGTTTGGACCCAAAAGCGGATTATGTAGCACCACTCAACCCACCCTCTGTGGGTCAGGGTGGGGAACAGGATCTCCCACCAATAGACCCACATTCTACATCTCTGCAATGGTGGAAGTAGAGGGGACCATCAACCCCAGTCCTGCTGGGGAATAGGCACCCTACAGGGCAGTCAATGCAGAACTGTACACATCACACAGGGCACTGGCAGACATGCAGTAGGCCTGGAAAAGATCAGCTGCCCCCCCACCACCACCACCACCACCACCACCACCACCACCACCACCACTATCTGACATTCACCAACAGAGGGCACAGTCTGTCTCCACCCACTGCACAGTGTTCCAGCCATACACATGCTAACTGCAGACAGCCTGCTAGCTAATACATGGTGCATGTTCCTGGAAGAACAGTGTGCACCCAAAAATGGGATATGAGCACACACACCAAGAAAGTATGTCAGTGATTGAACCCCAGAAAAAGGAACACACAAATATCACTTGAAAGAAATAGTGTATAGCATATGGGGGAACGTAGCCATGCCATGGTCACTGCTCAGTCAGGGTGAAAGTGACCTCCCAGCATGAAATGCTGTGGCCACCCTGTCCATGCAGGTGGTGGTCGGGCACTACAATGTCCCAGCCATTGCCCTATGCCCTGTGCAGATGCATCCTGCCCAGACTGCTGTGTCCGGGCCATATCCACAATACCTTGCTCCTCATTATGCACATTGGCAGGCTAAAACTGGAGACAGTGCAAGCATTGGGGGCTTAGTAAGGTGTAGGCAGCCACAAAACACTGGTAGACATACACACACTCCCACACCTATGTCAGCATTGTGCAAAGACTGAGGTGGTTGGCAGCTCTGGCCGCCACACCAGTCCTGGGCACAGTGCAGGCATTGCTATGGTATTCAATACTGTTAGGGTCACTCTCCAGGGTGGTAAACACTGTCGGTAACAAAATATGAAACACACTCCACATATATCAAAAGGTTGCTATGATGAATCTCTGTTAACAAATTGTGTTTAATGTAGGATCTGTTATCTGACATTGATCTTAGCAACCTTTTGATATATGTGGAACATGTTTCCATGTTTATGACGGCATTGCTAAGGTATGCACGTGCTAGTATTGGTAGATGCTGCTCCGCGCAGGGCCCAACAGCCTGACTCTCCATGAGGCTTTGGATATTGGAGCCTGTGGGTGTGGGTGTTTGTGCCCCTGTTGGCCTATGCTCTAGGGCAGAGGTTCCCAACTCCAGTCCTGGTGGGCCCAACACGATTCAGGTTTTCATGCTGTCCCTAATGAATATGCATGAGATACATTTGTATACAATGGGGGCGGTGCATACAAATGCATCTCAAGCATATTTCTTAGGAACAGCATGAAACCTGAATGGTGTTTGGCCCTTCAGGACTGCCATTGGGACTGCTCTAGGGACTGCACATGTCTATGGTGTATCTGCTCTGTAGGTTAAAATATAGGCGTGTATGGCGTGTTTATTTTATCTGCAATAGGGGTTCCTTCTTTATTACCACGGTTTAGTTCTGGTTAAAATATAGGGATATGGTCTGCAGGAGCCACAGCTGGGACCTGAACCTGTGACCTTTTGCCCCTGAACACACTGGCTGTGTGTACTTGTCACAGAGACAGGTCATTCCCTGGTGATTCTATTACTGTTTGTCAGACAGACTTTGTCTTTTGCCGTGCACGGCACCCACCTAAACAGGGTTTGGCCTTGGTCTGCTGTGGGAAGATGCCACTGCCCCCTCCACCACCAGCACCCCTCCCCCACCATGCTGACATGCCCTTGTGCCGGTGGTGCGCAGTCCCAGGCCATCCAGTGTGCCAGTAGGAGGCTGCCTATGGTGCGTGATATGGGGTAGGGGTGCCTGCATAGACATCCACGCTTCCCCCCGGCACCACCTGCCAATGTTATGTGCCCTTTGGGGTACTTGCTGTGTAATGTCCATTGTGGCACTGTGGGACACACACTCGTGGACATGTTTGCCCTTGGTCAGTTAATGTCTTGCTGGTTTTCCGTTTCTACATTCCTATGTGTCACCTAGGCATCTGCCTAGTCCACCCTCTGCCCCAGCTGCCCCACTGCATGTCCCGCCTGCAGCCCCCTGTACCCTATTTCCAGCCTCACCATAGTGCCCTTTCGTACTTGGGCACTATGCTGTTGCTGCACATGTGTCACTACTATCACCTTTTCTTGGTTTCCTTGCCTTTACTGTACATTGCTGACTGAAATGGTTTCTCTCTACTGCAATTGTGCCTCTAACGCAAGTTTTCACTGGCGTTAATTTTCAGACCCTGATTTCACAGCGTTAGTGTGCCTGGAGCCTCTCCCCGCCCACTCTCCGCCCATTGACCCCTTATCTCCGCCCTCTGGGGAGCCTTACTCCACCCTCTGGGTGCCTTAATGCTGCCGGAGACGTTATCGCGAGATAAGTGACGTTATCATACGGTATTATCGCGCGATAACGTCACTTATCGTGCAATAACGTCGCCGCTGCAACGTTAGCGCTGTTTAGTAAACATACCCCTTAGTGAATGCTGAGGTGTGTGTGTGTGTTCCCCTTTAATTCTAAGATTGTGCATTGCTATCACTTCCAAGCAGACTAAAGCAATAGAAACAGTGATGCATTTCCCCACTGTACTATGCAAAAGAATATATAATTTGCAGATGTAAATTCCATAAACTGATATATTCCACTTACTAAATTGAAAATTAAATTATTTTTCTATCTTTGATGTCTGACCATTTTTTGCTCATCATCTCACTTCTAGCCTCTGATTTCTACTTTCATCTGTCTGTCTTCTCTTAAAGCTATTCCCAGGATATCCTTTCATGTGTCATTTTTTTCTCACCTCCTGTCTTCACTTCCTCCCCTACATCCATAGGCATTGGAAAAGGGTGAGGCACACGGATCCTTGCTCTACCAATAATTCTCTACTAAACAGGAGAAATCACAGCTCAGCCGGCAGCAGGCTGCCGGTAGGGATCCCATCCCCCACAGGCAGAAGAATGCTGCGATCGCAGGAAAAACCCTTCTGTCTGCCCGCAAGAGATTGGACCTATGTGGGCAGAACAAGAGGGGAAGGCCATGATGCATGTTGCCTGGCCATGGGCCTAGGAGTGGAGCTAGGGCAGAATATGGGGCAGAGTTAGGTCGGAGCTTGGCATCCCCCCAAAACATAGTACTTCTGTTGTCCCTGCCTATAAATGTCTCTGAAACTGATCTCTCAGATTTCTTCCATTTATTTTTCTGCTTCTTTATCCACTTTGATTTCACCCCTCCTCATCAATTGGTTTTCCATCTCCCCCTTTCTACTGCTTCTACCTACAGTTTTTTTTCCCCTCACTGCAGCCCTACCAGCCATTTTCCATCTCTTTCCCTCCTTCTCCACTCTCACTAACTTACCCTTCTTTCCATTTCCTTTCTTCCTGTCCATGGTTCACTATCTCCCATTCTCTTCCCTTTTCTCCGCTCCATGTTAAGCATTTTCCTTTCTCTTCCTTTCTCCTTGCTCCATATCCAGTATTTCCCCTTTTCTCTTTCCCATACTCCTGTAGTCTAGCATCTTTCCTTACCTCCTCCCCCAGGTGTCTGACATCTCCCTTTTCCATCACTGTCCACTCTTTCAGATATCCAGCATCTTCCCTTCCTTATCCTCTCCCCCAGATGTCCAGCATCTTCCATGTCTCCTCCTGATGCCATCAATCCTCCTATGCACCCAGCACATGTTCAGCATCTGCCCTGTATCCCATCCCATGTTCACTGTCTATTGTTTATTCCAGTTTTGATATACCACCCTCAGGGGCAGCTCAAGGCAATCTGCTGCCTGAGACGAAGTATGAAAAGGCGCCCCCCCCCCACCTTAGAGGGGGCAGGGCTTTTTCAGAAATCCAATCAGAGACTGAACCAAACCAAAAAGCCGATTAGATTATATGGTGGAAATGCAAGATATTTGCACACAGGGCCATATCGAGCTGCAATCGCACCCTGTGCGACTTGCAGCTCGGACGCACGCCCCCCCCTCTCCTCCATACCTCCGTCCAGCGCTGCCTGCTCTTTCCCTACTACTGCTGCCCTCTGTTTTTTTCACGGAGGTGTTGTCAGCAGGGAAAGAGCAGGCAGTGCTGGACGGAGGTATGGGGAGGAGGAGGAGGGGGCATGCGCCCAATCTGAAAGGCGCCGGCACTTTAAGAAGATCTGTCCCTCCCTACTCTGACATCGCGTTGGAGAAGGGAGGAACCAGACCTGCTTAAAGTGCTGCAAAAAGGCTTAGGGAGCGCCCCCCTCTCCCCCCCAAACCTTTCTGCCCTGTGTGGCTCCACCGCTTGCACAGGGCTAGTTACTAAAAAACAGCAAGAACCAACAGCACAGTTTATAAAACTAAATTGTAACTCTTTTATTTTGTTGTTATAAACTGCGTTATGGTTCTTGCTTTTTCTTTTTCAACATATATTGTGCATCCACAGTAGGTGCAGAGCAGAACCAGGACATTCACCCACAGAACTCAATATTTAAAAAAAGAAATCTGATTCTGATCATCTCACTAACAACAACAACAACCACTATTCTCCAGTACCAGGCATATTGTGAACTAATACAAAACCCTACAACAAAGAGCAAACCTACCATACCATACAATATTAGTACAAACTTCCAATACTCACATAAGGAGCCCATCCAAAAAAAACATCACTGTAAATACTACAGTGGGCCCTGGAACATCCATACACCTATTTGAAAAGCTGAACAAGTCAAATTACTACAGTACAGAATAGATCTTTATGTACAAACTCCATGTTAACAGAACAACTGACCTCAGTCAAACACTCGCAACATCGACCCTCACCAAGTACAGAATAAGTAACCACAATCTAAAGTAAAAATAAAAATATGTAGACTAAATTTAAAATGAAACCCAAAGAAGCCAGAGTCCACATGCAGTGCAATATCAGATAAATAAGAGATGCAGTTCCCCAATACTGTGTAAAATATAAAAATAACACATAGTCCAATAATTAAAATGAAATAAAATTATTTTTTCTACCTTTGTTGTGTGGCCATTTTATTCTCTGATCATGCTGGTCCCGATCTGAGGCTTCTGCTTTCCTGTCTTCTCTTAGCTCTCTCTCTCTGTGGTCTATGGTCCATCTGCCATTTCTTATCTCTTCTTTTGTTTTCTTCACTTCCTTCCATTTCCAGTTCCAGTTCCAGTTCCTGTAACCTTCCCCAATATCAGCCCTCTTTCCAGTCCTCCCCTCCCAGTACCTTCCAATGTCAACCACCTTATATTCCCATGACTGCAACTGGTGACCATTCCCTTCCAGTTCCCTTCCTCTCTACTGTCCAGACCCTTCTAGTCCAAATACCATCCCAGGTATCAGCTCACATCCACTCTCAGTGTCACCACCCCCCCCCCCCCCAGTCAGCTCCCTTCCAGTCACTCTACCCTCTGTCCATCCCCCTTCCAGTGCCATTCACATGTCAGATCCCTTCCAGCCTCCTCCCCATTACTCAGCCACCTACCACTCCCATCCCCAAGTGTCAGCTCCCTTCCAGTCTCCCTTCAGTACATCCCAGGTGTCAGCTCCATTCCAGTCCCCTCCTTTCCCCACCATATCAGCTCCTTTCAAGCCCCCTCTTCCCCCATGTCAGCTCCCTTCCTGCCCCCGTCCTTCCCCTAGCAGACCCTCTCAGTATCCGCTCCCTTCCAGTCCTATTCTCCCATCCCCCCACATCAACCAGCCCATTTGTAGCCTTAGCCCCTAGTTTTCTTCCAGGGCCATCAGCACTATCCTCCCCGCCCCCATTGGCCCATTTCCAGTCCTATCCCCCTTATCAGCCCACTCCAGTCCTAGCCCCCCAAACAGCCCATTACCAGTCCTAGCTCATTTCCAGTGCTAGTCCCCCTTCAGCCCATTACCAGTCCTAACCCCCCCCCCAATAAGTCCATTTCCAGTCCTAGCACTCCAGTCAGCCCATTTCCTGTCCTAGCCCCCCTAATCATCCCATTTACAGGCCTAACCCCACCAATCAGTCCATTTACAGGCCTAACTCCATCAATCAGCCCATTACCAGTTCCAGCCCCACCCCCTCCTGAACAGCCTATTTCTATTCTTAACCCCCCATCAGCCCATTTCCGGTTCTAACCCCCATGATAGCCCATTTTCAGACCTAACCCCCCTCCCGATCAGCCTATTTCTATTCTCAACCCCCCTCAGCCCATTTCCAGTTCTAACCCCCCGATCAGCCCATTTCCAGTCCTAGCCCTCCCTCCATTATAAGAACATAAGAACATAAGATATGCCATACTGGGTCAGACCAAGGTCCATCAAGTCCAGTATCCTGTTTCCAACAGTGGCCAATCTAGGTCATACGTACCTAGCAGTTTCCCCAAAAGACACAGGTTCCGCAAGGCTTGTACTGCGTCAAGCATTGATATCCTGGGTCCCTTCTTAATAATAGTTTATGGACCTTTCCTCCAGGAACTTGTCCAAACCTTTTTTAAATCCAGCTACACTAATAGCCTTTACTACATCCTCTGGTAACAAATTCCAGAGTTTGATTACACGTTGAGTGAAAAAATATTTTCTTAAATAGTTTGCCCTGTAGCTTCATTGCATGTCCCCTAGTCTTTCTATATTCTGATAACGTAAACAATCGATCTACATTTACCCGTTCCACTCCGTTCATTAATTTATAGACTTCTATCATATCTCCCCTCAGCCGTCTCTTTTCCAGGTTAAAGAGCCCTAATCTTTTTAGCCTTTCTTCATAGGAGTATCCTTCCATCCCCTTTACCATTTTGGTGGCTCTTCTCTGAACCTTTTCTAATAACGCTATATCCTTTTTAAGATACAGCGAGAGAATTGCACAAAATATTCAAGGTGCGGTCTCACCATGGAACGATATAGAGGCATTATAATATCTTTTGTTTTATTTTCCAGTCCTTTCCTTATGATACCTAGCATTCTATTTGCTCTCTTGGCTGCCACTGCACACTGGGCCGAGGGTTTTAACATGTTATCCACAATGACGCCTAAATCTTTTTCCTGGGTGGTGGTTCCTAATGTGGAACCTTGCATTGTGTAGCCATAGTTTGGGTTGTTCTTCCCTAGGTGCATAACTTTGCACTTGTCCACATTAAATTTCATCTGCCATTTTGATGCCCAGTCTTCCAATTTATCAAGATCCTCTTGCAATTTTCCACAATCCTCTTGGGTTTTAACAACTTTAAATAGTTTTGTGTCATCTGCAAATTTGATAACCTCACTCGTTATTCCACTTTCCAGGTCATTTATGAATATGTCAAAAAGCAGCGGACCCAGCACAGATCCATGGAGTACACCATTATTCACCTTTCTCCATTGGGAAAATTGGCCATTTAGCCCAACCCTCTGCTTTCTATCTTTTAACCAGTTCCTGATCAACAGTAGTACACTGCATTCTATCCCATGACTCTTTAGTTTTGCCAAAAGCCTCTGATGAGGGACCTTGTCAAAGGCTTTCTGAAAGTCCAGATATACTATATCAACCGACTCACCTTTGTCCACCTGTTTTTTCATACTTTCAAAAAAACATAACAGATTAGTAAGACAAGATCATCCTTGTCTAAAGCCAGGTTGGCTGTCTCCCATTAGGCCATGACTATCTACATGCTGAGTAATTTTATTCTTTATGATGGTTTCTACCATTTTTCCCAGTACTGACGTGAGGCTCACCGGTCTGTAGTTTCCCGGATCACCCCTGGAACCCTTTTTAAAAATTGGTGTTACATTGGTGATCCTCCAATGTTCAGGCATTAGAGATGATTTTAATGACAGTTCACAGATTACTAATAGCAGGTCTGCAATCTCATATTTCAGTTTTTTCAACACCCTTGGATGTATACCATCCGGCCCAGGTGATTTGCTACTCTTCAATTTATCTAATAGTTGTAATACATCTTCCCAATGTATCGATATTTCCTTCAGTTCTTCCGCACCTTTAAATACCACTTCAGTCATGGGTAACATCCCTACATCTTCCTCAGTAAAGACCGAAGCAAAGAATTTATTCAGTCTTTCCATTATCGCCTTGTCGCCTCTTAGTGCCCCTTTAACTCCTCTATCATTTAATGGACCAACTGACTCTCTCACAGGTTTTTTGATACGAATGTACTTGAAAAAATCTTTATTTCGCGTTTTTGCTTCTGCAGCAAGCTTCTTCTCAAATTCTCCCTTTGCCTGCTTTATCAGTGCCTTGCATTTGACTTGCCAGTGCTTGTGCTGTTTCCAGGTTTCGTCGTTTGTCTCTTTTTTCCATTTCCTGAAAGATGCTTTTTTGGCAACAACAGCCTCTCTGACCTCACCTTTAAACCATGCTGGCAGTTTTTTGGGCTTCCTTCCACTTTTCTTAAAGCGTGGAATACAGCTGGTCTGGGCTTCCAAGGTAGTATTTTTCAACACCCCCCAAGCTTGATGTAAGTCTTTAACCTTTGCAACTGCTCCTTTTAGTTTTTTCTTAACTATTTTCCTCATTTTATCATAGTCTCCCTTTCGAAAGTTAAAAGGTAGTACTGTGGATTTCCTTACTATCCCTCCTCCACTAATTAAAGCAAAGGCAATCATGCTATGATCACTATTGCCAAGTGGCACCAACACCCTTATCTCTTGTACTAGATCTGGTGTTCCACTAAGCACTAGGTCTAATATGGCTTCCCCTCTGGTCGGTTAATGAACCATCTGCTCCAAGAAGCAGTCATATATGTCATCTAGGAACTTTATCTCCCTTGCATGTCCTGCCTTCACACTGACCCAGTCGATACCGGGGTAATTGAAATCACCCATTATTATTACTGCGCTGTAACTTTTGTTAGCTTCCTTGATTTCTTTGAGCATTTCATCATCCATTTGTTCATTCTGGCCAGGCGGTCGATAGTACACCCCCACTGCCATCGCCTTCCCCTTTTTTACATTGAATTTCAATCCATAGAGATTCTACAGCAAATTTTGTTTCCTGCAAAACTTTAATCCTTTCTGACTCAATGCCCTCTCTGACATAGAGCGCAAACCCTCCACCAATTTGATCAGCTCTATCATTACGATATAGTTTGTACCCAGTTATCACTGGTTGTCCTTCTTCCACCATGTCTCTGATATTCCAATCATATCTAACCTCTCATTTAATGCTATATATTCTAACTCTCCCATCTTATTTTTTAGACTTCTAGCATTTCCATACAAGCATTTTAGAGACTGTATTTTATTCATATTAATTTGGCTATTGGTAGACATGGGTAATTTGGGATCTTTAATCTCTGTCTGCTCCATACTCAAGGGCATTTGGGCTACTTTACTCTTTTTTGGAACCTCTCTGCTTTTGGTAGTATCCTTCAAGGATACATTCTTCTGAACCATCCGCTCTTGGGCGACTGTCGGCTTTCCCCTATTATCTAGTTTAAAAGCTTCTCTATCTCCTTTTTAAAGGTTAATGCCAGCAGCCTGGTTCCATCCTGGTTAAGATGAAGCCCATCCCTTTGGAAGAGCCCCTCCTTTCCCCAGAATGTTCCCCAATTCCTAACAAATCCAAAACCCTCATCTCTGCACCATTGTCTCATCCACGCATTGAGACTTCGGAGGTCTGCCTGCCTTTTGAGTCCTGCACGTGGAACGGGAAGCATTTCGGAGAACACTACCGTGGAAGTTCTGGATTTCAACTTCCTACCTAAAAGCCTAAATTTAGCCTCCAGAACCTCCCTACCACATTTTCCTATGTCATTGGTACCGACATGTACCAAGACAGCAGACTCCTCCCCAGCACTATCTAAGACCTTATCTAAGTGGCGCGTGAGGTCCGCTACCTTCGCATCAGGCAGGCATGTTACCAGGCGATCCTCATGTCCACCAGCCACCCAGCTATCTACATGCCTAATGATCAAATCACCAACTATAATGGCTGTCCTAACCCTTCCCTCATGGGCACATGGCCCTGGAGAAACTTCCTCGGTGCGAGAGGGTTTTACATCACCTGGTACCTGGGTACAAACTATATCGTAAAAAGTGATAGAATAGGAGGCAGTGCACTATTGTGGATCAGGAACTGGTTAAAAGATAGAAAGCAGAAGGTAGTGCTAAATGGCCAATTTTCCAAATGGAAAAAGGTGAATAGTGGAGTACCACAGGGATTTGTGCTGGGTCCGCTGCTTTTTGACATATTCATAAATGATCTGGAAAAGGGAATAATGGGTGAGGTTATCAAATTTGCAGATGACACAAAACTATTTAAAGGTGTTAAAAGCCATGAGGATTGTGGAAAATTGCAAAAGGATCTTGATAAATTGGAAGACTGGACATTCAAATTGCAGATGAAATTTAAGGTGGACAAGTGCAAAGTCATGCAGTTAGGAAAGAACAACCCAAACTATGGTTCAATGATGCAAAGTTCCACATTGGGAACCACCACCCAGGAAAAAGATTTAGGCGTAATCGTGGATAATATGTTAAAACCCTCCGCCCAGTGTGCCACGGCGGCCAAGAGAGCAAATAGAATGCTAGGTATCAGAAGGAAAGGAATGGAAAATAAAACAAAGGAGTGGAGGAGTGGCCTAGTGGTTGGGGCAAGGTACTTCAGGCCAGAAGGTTGGGGGTTCAAATCCCACTAGAGGACAGCAACCTTGGGCCAGAAGGACTGGGGTTTCTAGTCCCACAGGTGTTCCTTGTGGTCTTGGGCAAGCCACTTAACCCTCCATAGCCTATATTCCCTGTAAAATAGTTATCTCCAAGTTATAATGCCCTGTTCAAAGTAATTTCAGTTTGTTCACTGTAAACCACACTGATGCAGAATAGCGTGGTATATAAGAGAATGTAAATAAAATAAAATAAAATTATAATGCCTGTGTATTGTTTCATGGTGTGACTAGACCTTGAATATTGTGTGCAATTCTGGTCACCGTATCTTAAAAGGGATATAATGTTATTAGAAAAGGTACAGAGAAGAGCCACCAAAATGGTAAAGGGGATGGAAAGATACTCGTATGAAGAGAGGCTAAAAAGGTTAGGGCTCTTCAACCTGGAAAAGACACGGCTGAGGGGAGATATGATAGAGGTCTATAAATTAATGAATGGAATAGAACGGGTAAACGTAGATCGATTGTTTACATGATCAGAATATAAAAAGACTAGGGGACATGCAATGAAGCTACAGGGTAAACTATTTAAGACTAGTAAGAGAAAATATTTTTTCACTCAACGTATAATCAAACTCTGGAATTTGTTACCGGAGGATGTAGTAAAGGCTGTTAATGTAGGTTTAAAAAATGTTTGGACAAGTTCCTGGAGGAAAGGTCCATAAACCATTATTAAGAAGGGACCCAGGATATCACTGCTTGAACGAATACAAGCATTGAAGAACCTGTGTCTTTTGGGGAGACTGCTAGGTAATTATGACCTGGATTGACCACTTTTGGAAACAGGATACTGGGCTTGATGGACCTTGTCCTGACCCAGTATGGCATATCTTATGTTCTTATGGCTTATCTCACTCATATAAAAGGCAAGGTCCTGTTTCCTTTGGCTGTTTCTTTGTGTCATGGTGTAGATCAGTCAGAGCCTATGGAAATAGGAAAATCTGAGGATAATAGATCTGACACTGACAGATCAGAGCAGCACATGGCCCAGAGGTGCTATAGGCAACGTACACAAACTGCATCACAAGGTGTGAGAGCAAGCCCAAACAGCAAGCTAGCTCACAGCTCATTAGATAATGAGGGGCAGCTGGGAGGGGGCGGAGCCCAAGCAAACACCAAGACACATGCAGATAAAATTCACTTACCGGAGGTTAGTGAGGAGAGACCACCAGGGAATTATAGAACAGATGGTAACTGGAGGACGGGAGGAACTTGGAAACACGGTAGAACCAGAACAGCTGAAAGAACCACAAGGAACTGCTATAGAGAGCAGTGCACAGCTAAACAAAAGTCCAATGAACTTTACCACGAAGGGGGCAGAGGAGATATTCCTGGAACCAGGCTTAGGAAAGCCAACCTTCCCAGTAACAGGTACAAGGAGGGAGAGAGCTTCTACCCTGAAGGTAGTTTTATGCCCAAGGAAAGCTGAAAGAGAAAAGGCAGTAAAACGCTTTCGTCTGGGCAAGGCTCTGCTGTACCGAGAAACTCTGAGCAGAGAGAGTTTGAAGGTAGGCTTATTGCTCCTAATAGAAGAGAAACAGAATATAAAGATTTTCCCTGCACTTACCAAGAGTTATGTGGCTCTCCAAAGAGAAACTCCAGAGAATGTGGTAACTTCCCATTCTACTCTAGCTGTGAGGAGGAGGGGAACTCTCTTAGCCGTAGAGAGAGACTGTTTATTAATAATGTGAGTTACAATCCAAAAAGAATTTATTCAGAAAAGGAATGTGAAGAAATGCAGTGTGATTTATACGAGGAACCTGCTTCTGATAATTGTATGGATTGTACATTTACTATGGCTGATGAAATCACCTCTTTGTGCTGAAGAGGTTTGGAAGTTTTTGCTAGAGAAACGGAAGTGACGAAACTTACCTTGTGGGAAAAGGACTGTTTGAATACCTTTTCTGTTCCACTGTAAAGCTGAAGATAAGCAGTATTTTTGTCCCGGTTGTTCCTTTTATTTTGTACCAGATGTATGGTCCTTTTGTCCTTGTTTCCATTGCTTTGAAAATCCGCCCGAGAAGGGGAATAAAAAGTCCTGTCTTAAGCCTTACTACTCAACTACAACTCAATTCTTTCGTTAGCTGGTGGGACTACAACTCCCAGAGGGCACTGCAACGCCTTTTGTACCACTCCCCTTGCTACTTAAGAAGATGCCCCAGTGAAATACCCATGCTTTTGGCCTCTGGGAACCTTCACGGGTGACAGGCTGGAGTAGTTTTACGGATTTTTGCCTTGAGAATTAAAGGACAATATTAAAGGAACGCTACTTTCCACTGGAGGAAACTGCTGTTGTACCAGGAGAACCACCGGAAGCAATTTCGCTGGCAGATCGGCCAGGTGGAGCTGAGCACAGTGACCTTTCTTACATGCCTGAGTCTACACAAAGGCTAAGGTAAAGCTTACCTAGGGCATAAGTGTAGAAGGACACGGGTGAGAAAGGGGGCGCTGCTGTGTGCAAAGAAATAGATGGTGTAAAAAGAACCATTAGTGCCGCACTTTGTGGGCCTTTTCTTTTTTTTTTCTCTCCACAGGG
Source organism: Ichthyophis bannanicus (assembly GCA_033557465.1). Lineage (NCBI taxonomy): Eukaryota > Metazoa > Chordata > Amphibia > Gymnophiona > Ichthyophiidae > Ichthyophis > Ichthyophis bannanicus. Next base: position 391,672,661 of record CM066034.1, on the reverse strand, counting down.
ACTCAGACGCCAAGGATGGAGGCGAGAGATGTGATGCACTGGATGCATCTCCAATGGGACAAGCAGGTCGAACTGGTCTGCCACATCCAGGAGCAGAGTGCCATCGCCATGAGAGAGCAGCAGAGGCCCCTCATGGAGACTATGGAAGCACTCCTAAAAAAGCCGATGGAGCTAAGAGCTGCTAACCCCTCTATGATTCCGGGGGTAGGACTGAACACTTGCAATGCATTTACTTTGGGACAATTGAATCTCTATGACAATTTGGACGACTTCATAGACGCCTTCGAGCAGATAGCCAAAGCTTTAAAATGGCCAATAGAGCAGTGGGCAACCCGCTTCGCGATGTCGCTCACAGGCGAAGCTCTATCCGCCTATAAAGCTATGCCTGCTGTCCTTGCCTCTGACTACAGTGAGATAAAGAGAGAAGTCAAGTACAGATTAGGTTTGACCCCATTGCATTACAGAAGAATGTTTAGGGAAGCCAAAATAAAGTCTCGGGAGACCCCCAAAGCTTTGTATCAAAGGCTAAAACGTCTAGCCTGGAAATGGCTGACTCCCGAGAGGAGAACCCTAGAGTCAGTAGTAGACACAGTCATATTGGAGCAGTTTATGCAGGCTGTGCCTACTGAGGTAAAAACTTTCCTCACCCTACAAAACTGCCAAACCACTGACGAGGCAGCCAATCTGGCAGAAAGATATTTTGAAGTGGAGATGGCTGACACCTCAGGGGTTGGTGTGTTAAAGGCAGTTGGTATGGCAGATTTTAGTACAAGGGGAAAGTATCCCAAGAGTAAAATGTATAATACTGGTATTAAAAATGACAATGACAATGTTTTGTTTGCATGTAAAGGGAAGGGTTATGCATGTGGAAAAACAGGACATTTCCGGAGGAACTGCACAGAACGAACAGTCCTCGTGTCTGGAGCTGAGAAGCCCGTCCAAGAAGGATTTCTTCTACAAGTACAGGTAGAGGGTGTAGAAGCACTGGCACTACTTGACTCGGGGGCTGACCAGAGCATGGTTTCACGCAAGCTCTGGGAAGCCATTGAGGAGCGCCAGCAGTCAGTCCCGAGTCAAGCAGAGGGCCAGGTGCGGATAAGATGCGTGCACGGCGCATTTTCACACTATCCCTTGCATAGACTGTCTGTGCGTGGGTTAGGCACGGAAAAAGAAGTACAGGTAGCCGTAGTCCCGAAGTTGCCAAGAGACATCATCCTAGGTAGGGACTGGCCTCCCTTTTGTAAGGGGCTGGTAAGAGATTTGAGCACCAGAACAGGCCTAGTTTCCACCCGGTCGCAAGCCGGAACCTCAGGGGTGGGGAGGATGTCATCTGAGATCACAGAAAAGCCTGAAGGGGAGGAAGAATCCCAAGGGGAAGAATTAGACGAGGGAGAGGTAGGCACTCTTCCTATACATGAAGACTTAATCCACGCCCCAGCTAAGGAGGATAAAAAGGAAAAAGCCAAAAAACGTCAAGAGAGGCGTTATAGGACCCGAGGGAGGGCCAAATTAGAGGCCAGAGCAGGATTGCCCTGGGTGCCTGCAGAACTGGTTCAAACGTTCCCATCATTCCCAGAGGAACAGCAGGCTGACCCGGCTCTTAAGAGAGCATTTGAATGGGCCTAGGAAACCCGACCTACACTTCCCAGGTTTTTCTTAGAAAAAGAAATCCTGTATAGAGAGAGCATTGATCCACATACCGATGCCGTACGAAAACAGTTGGTAGTGCCAACGACATTTAAAGCCATAGCTTTACGTTTGGCACATGACCACCCGGTGGGTAGCCACAAAGGGATCCAAGGCACCCTAGACCAAATATTGGCCCGGTTTTATTGGCCAGGGGTCTTCAAAGAGACAAAACAGTATTGCAAATCCTGTCCCATCTGTCAGAGGGTTACAGCCATCAAACCCAAGGCCGTACCTATGGTGCCCACACCCACTATATCAGTGCCCATAAGCCATATAGGAATGGACATCGTAGGCTGATCAGAACACCGAGGGGTTTTCAGTACATTCTTGTAATAGTAGACCACGCTACCCGATTCCCTTGGGCTATCCCATTAAGGAACACCTCTGCGAGGATAATAGCCCTGGAGCTTGTGAAATTATTTTGCGAGGTAGGTTTCCCTAGAGAGGTACTTACTGATCAAGGAAGTAATTTTTTGTCCAAGCACTTGGCTATGGTGTGGGAGGCGTTTGGCAAAAGGCATATACGGACTGCAGCGTATCATCCGCAGTCCAATGGGCTCGTGGAACGGATGAATCAGTCCATAAAACAATTGCTTAAAAGAGGTTTAAAAAAGGGAGAGATGTCTGACTGGGACACTCTACTCCCATTTGTATTGTACGCATGTAGGGAACGCATACAAGCATCCTTGGGGGCATCCCCCTACGTGGATAACATGTTAAAACCCTCCGCCCAGTGTGCAGCGGCGGCCAAGAAAGCAAATAGAATGCTAGGTATCATAAGGAAAGGGATGGAGAATAAAACAAAGGATATTATAATGCCTCTGTATCGCTCCATGGTACGACCGCACCTTGAATATTGTGTGCAATTCTGGTCACCGTATCTTAAAAAGGACATAGAGTTATTAGAAAAAGTACAGAGAAGAGCCACCAAATTGGTGAAGGGGATGGAAGGCTACTCCTATGAAGAGAGGCTAAAAAGGTTAGGGCTCTTTAACCTAGAAAAGAGGCGGCTGAGGGGAGATATGATAGAGGTGTATAAATTAATGAATGGAGTGGAACGGATAAACGTGGATAAATTGTTTACGCTATCAGAATATAGAAGGACTAGGGGGCATGTAATAAAGCTACAGGGTAAACTATTTAAGACAAATAGGAGAAAATATTTCTTCTCTCAACGTGTAATCAAACTCTGGAATCTGTTACCGGAGGATGTAGTAAGGGCTGTTAGTATAGCTGGGTTTAAAAAAGGTTTGGACAAGTTCCTGGAGGAAAGGTCCATAAACCACTATTAAAAAGGGACCCAGGATATCAATGCTTGGCCTAGTACAAGCACTGCAGAACCTGTGTCTTTTGGGGAAACTGCTAGGTACGTATGACCTAGATTGGCCACTGTTGGAAACAGGATACTGGGCTTGATGGACCTCGGTCTGACCCAGTATGGCATTTCTTATGTTCTTATGTTCTTATGAACTTCTGTTTGGACGAGCCCCTAGGGGAATTTTAGATATTTTACATGAACAGTGGGTTGAGCCAAACACACAAGAGGTTGGGGTAGCTCAGTTTTTAAAAGACTTGAGGGAACGCTTAGAGAGGACGAAAAAGACCTCAATAGAGAATTTACAGGCCAGTCAACAGAAGCAAAAGCGCTATTACGACAGGGGCATGAGACCTAGGCAATTGGCTATAGGGGACAGGGTACTTATCCAAGTAGCAGACCCCAGACCTAAGTTTGAATCCCATTGGAAAGGGTCTTGCACAGTGGTGAAGAAAGTGGGGCCTGTCTCATATCGAGTAGAGAACGAAAACGGGTGCCAACAGGTCTATCACCTTAATGTCCTAAAGCCATGGAAGGATAGGTCAGCCACTGCCAGTCTGGTCAGTGTAGAGCAGCACTACAGTACCCATGAAGAGATTACGTGCTGTCTGAAAGGTTCAGCAGCTCGTAATATTTTAGGGGGGGGATCTTTCATGGTGTAGATCAGTCAGAGCCTATGGAAATAGGAAAATCTGAGGATAATAGATCTGACACTGACAGATCAGAGCAGCACATGGCCCAGAGGTGCTATAGGCAACGTACACAAACTGCATCACAAGGTGTGAGAGCACGCCCAAACAGCAAGCTAGCTCACAGCTCATTAGATAATGAGGAGCAGCTGGGAGGGGGTGGAGCCCAAGCAAACACCAAGACACACGCAGATAAAATTCACTTACCGGAGGTTAGTGAGGAGAGACCACCAGGGAATTATAGAACAGATGGTAACTGGAGGACGGGAGGAACTTGGAAACCCGGTAGAACCAGAACAGCTGAAAGAACCATGAGGAACTGCTATAGAGAGCAGTGCACAGCTAAACAAAAGCCCAGTGTACTTTACCACGAAGGGGGCAGAGGAGATATTCCTGGAACCAGGCTTAGGAAAGCCAACCTTCCCAGTAACAGGTACAAGGAGGGAGAGAGCTTCTATCCTGAAGGTAGTTTTATGCCCAAAGGAAAGCTGAAAGAGAAAGGCAGTAAAACGCTTTCGTCCGGGGAAGGCTCTGCTGTACCGAGGAACTCTGAGCAGAGAGAGTTTGAAGGTAGGCTTATTGCTCCTAATAGAAGAGAAACAGAATATAAAGATTTTCCCTGCACTTACCAAGAGTTATGTGGCTCTCCAAAGAGAAACTCCAGAGAATGCGGTAACTTCCCATTCTACTCTAGCTGTGAGGAGGAGGGGAACTCTCTTAGCCATAGAGAGAGACTGTTTAATAATAATGTGAGTTACAATCCAAAAGGAATTTATTCAGATGAGGAATGTGAAGAAATGCAGTGTGATTTATACGAGGAACCTGCTTCTGATAATTGTATGGATTGTACATTTACTATGGGGTATGTTTACTAAAACCCCGGAAATGTGCGGGCCGCGGTAGTGTGCGGGTGCCATATAAGGAGTGGGCGTTTTGCGCTGAAAAAGAAAAGCCATGATTGACAGATGCGCTAAGTTGCGCGGCATCCATGTGTGCCCCGCACGTTAGCGCATGAGATGCCGGCGCGGGAGGCATAAGTGGCGCGCTTATGTGCAAGCAGGAGAACAGAGCCACTGCACAATGGTGAAGACACTAACCAATGGTGCAGGGATCAGGGCTTCGATCGCCCACAGTGCTCAAGGTAGACAGCTGGCTGAGGCATTACTTTAGGAGCTAGTCTAATATTGTGCGGCATAAGGCGGCACGCTGATGGGCATTAGGTGGCACGCTATTGATTTAGGAGGCATTTTAATATTGTGCGGCATAAGGCGGCGCACTAATGTACAAGCACAGGAACAGAACCACAGCAGAATGGTTAACACACTGACCAATGGTACAGGGATCAAGGGTTCAATCCCCCACAGTGCCCAATGAACAAGGCTGGTGGAGGCATTACATATTATGGGGAAGATTGCTTTTGGAGTCATTTTATGTTTATGTTAATTATCGCTACTAGCAAACGCACTCTCAAAGCGTGTTAACATAAGGCGCCCTATAAGGCACATTTTAAAGTGCACTGTCCGCCACGGCACCCTAAAATGTCCCCTATAGGGCACCCTATAAGTTGCGTCACAGGATAATGTATAGTGCACCTTATATGGACGGGAACCATAAGGTGCCCTATAGGGCGCTCTATGAAGCACCCTCAGAGGCACCTTATGGGTACAGTACGCTGAGGGTGTTTTTGCTGGCAGCAAAAATGTACATGAGAAATAGATAATGCTTTGGGCAGCCCTATCAAATAACCCCACTGTAGGTTTGAACCCATGACCTCTGGCTTCATAGGCAGTGAAGTAACCTTTGGGATACAGCTACTAACAAGACCCAGACTGGCTGCAGAGAGCCTGCACGTCACCACACAGACAGTCTGTTGTGGTCACCAGGATAGGGTTAGCACACCAGTACCCATGATGCACTGCACATGCAAATCAGCTGTCCACAGATGAACACAAGATGGGGTATGCACCCCCACAAACCTCGGCCTGGTAGGGGGAACTGCCCGTGTGTTTTACTGGCACAGAGTACCTACACACCGTCACATTGTGTGGGTACTGTGCTCACCCTGAGGGTGCAATGAGGCACCCAGGACCAGGTCCACAACACCTTCCATAGCTGAAAGAGGCCATGCCGGAGGTCCAAAGCAGTGTTAATGTGTGAGATAGGTAGTTTCTGCACAAACACCTTGGATATCTCTGTCTGTTTCAGTCAGGTGTAGCCCCCATGGACCCCTAGGTGGACTATGCACCACCACCACCACCACCACCACCCCCCCCCCTCCTCCAGGGCTGAGGGTGGTAAACAGGGTCTACCATCAATAGATCCACCTTCATACCTCCCTGCAAAGATGGCAGTAGAGGGGACCATCAACCCCAGTCCTGCTGAGGGACATACACCCCACAGGGCAGTCAATGCAGTTCTATAACATATCCATAACTCAATAGCAGACAGACATTAGGCCTGGATATGGTAAGCTGCACCCCAACACTATCTGATATTCTCCTGCAGCAAGTCATCAGCCGCTGCACCCTGCAAGCCACTCAATCAAGACACACACCAGCTGCAAACAGCCTGCTAGTTAGGCCATAGTGCATGTTCCCAGTGGAGATGCATGCACTCAGAACTGGGATGTCAGCATACACAGCAAGCAGATAAATCAGTGACTGGACTCCAAAAGAAAACCCATATCTATCACATGAGAGAAATACTATATAGCACTATGAGGGTGCCTAGCCATGCTGTGGTCACTGCACAGTCAGGGTGAGAGCGATCTCTCAGCGGGACTTATTGAGGTCACGCTGTCTGTATAGGTGGTGGCCAGGCAGTAAAATGTCCCAGTCAGTACCCTATACCCTGTGCAGATGCACCCTGGCCAGGCCACCCTGTCCGGCCTATACCCATGGTACCTTGCTCCTCATTATGCACATTGGCAGCACAATACTGGCAACATTGCTGGCAGTGTGGGCTGTGGAAGGTGTTTGCAGCCACCACACACTGGATAGACAGACAGCCACCCCCACACCTATGCCAACATTGTGCTACTAAAGAGGGGTTCAGCAGCCATACCCACCACACCAGTCCTGGGCACAGTACAGGCATGGATATGGTACGCAATACTGTTGAGGGTCACTCCCCAGGGGGGTAAACACTGTTAGAGACCAGACCTGCAGCACACACCGCAGACATCAGAATGATTGTTATGGTGGAGCTCAATGAGCAGAATGTGCTTAACGTAGGACTTGCTATCTGCCAGTTATCATAGGAAACGTTTGATAGCTGTGTACCGCATACCCAGGTGTAGGGTGGCATTGCTAAGGTATTCAAGTGCTAGTATTGGGAGATACAGGCAGGGCCCAATGTCCTGTCTCTCCAGGATTATCCAAAAAATCAACCTAACTAAATTTCTCTACACATTTAAAATCCAAAACCAAAATAGAGAAAAAATCTGTTCAAATCTGACTTATATGCATGTGATTAAATGTCGGAAGTATAGCCATGAAGCGAAATTCACCTCTTGAAGCTAATCTTCCGTTCTACTCAAATTAAATTGAGCTCATTAAAGAGCTAACAATAAATAAGGTTGAACACTACAAAAAGTGCAACCAATGAAACTCTGTACAAAAATCTTGTATTAATTTGCCAGAAGAAAAATATTAAGCCACTGAAAATGTATGCTGAAGCTCATAGCAGCCAAAATTCAGGACAGAACAAACTTAGCTGAATCCAGCAGAATCCGGCAGTAGACAGCAATTCTCAACAGCAGTTTTAAAGATTCATCCAGATAGACATATGATGATGTTGCCAGTACAAAATTCGCGAAATAGCAGACACAGCACTGCGTTTCGGGCGGCCAACATTTACACGCCCTGCTTCAACGCTCATCTCACTGCACCGACAAACTTCTGTCTTCATCAGTCAAAAAACGCCAGCGCATGCTCAGTAGCAATCTGAATCTGGCCTCAGGATTTGTCATCTTAAATACCCAATCGCCAAGCAGACCCAGTCTTAAAATCATAGCGCTAAAAAACATGTGAAAATTTGTTAAAGCAAACTGGCCCATTCAAGTTCTTTGTTTAAGCCCGAAGGGTGAACAGTTGACCAACGGAAAATCCATTGCTGTTCCAGCAATTGTAGCTTATATTCACGATCTCCACCTCGAGGATGGGGAGGCACATGATCCAACACTCGCCAAGAAAAATCTTCAAATACATGATGGTGATCTGAGCAATGTTGAACTAACGGGGCCGACAGTACTAAATTCTTTATCCTTGAGGCATGTTCATTCAAACGGGTCTTGATGGACCGAATGGTACGGCCAATGTACAAAAGTTGACAGGGGCAGATAAGCACATACACTACATGAGTAGTGGAACAGTTCGTAAGCCACTGAGAAATGTGGATGTAGGAAGAAGTAGGAACTGTCCATTGAGCACCCTCAATCGTCCGAGAACAATGAGAACATGAAGTGCAACCATAATGGCCAGTCAGCAAAGGTCGTTCCACTCTCCTGTCTAAAGGGGATGAAGTGGGTCCCACATAATCATGGAGGTTCGAACCACGTGAATGTGCTATCTGAAGAGGTTTCTGAAAACAAGAATGAAGCTGTAAAATATGCCAATGTTTAAATAAAATCTGTTTAACTTGCGGAGAATGAGACATGAATGGCAAAACTCCTACAATTGTCTGAGGAGTAGTGACAGGCACAGCATAATCAGCAGAAAAAAGCCATTCACGATGAGTGTAACGGGCCCTTAGCCAAGCTTGACGAATAACCTGTTTGGGATAACCCCGCTGAGCCAGGCGTACAGATAATTCTTTTGCATGATGTGAAAAATCGTCAAGATTAGAACAAATACGCTGGAGTCTAAGAAATTGACCATAAGGGAGCCCGCGCTTCAAAGGACCAGGATGGAAGCTGTAATACGACAGGAGCGTATTCCTTTGCACAGGTTTTCTGTATAAAGATGTCCGAAATGAAGTATGGCCTTTCACCACAGTAACATCCAAAAATTCAATCTGAAAAAAATTATATTGTAAAGTGAAAGATATGTTGGATGTTAAAGAATTCAACCAGCCCACAAATTGTTGTAAAGCTGCTTCCGTGCCTTTCCATAAAAAGAAAATGTCATCCAAAAATCTGACCCAAAGAATCACATTATTGAACCAAGAAGATGAATACACATGGGAGAATTCAAAATCAGCTAGATAAAGAGTGGCTACTGACGGGGCCACAGTTGCCCCCATTGCAATGCCTTGAATTTGATGGTAAGTTTCTTGTTCAAACTGGAAATAATTTTTTGTAAGAACCAGAGTAAGCATTTCCATAAAAAATGAATGTGGAATCCGAGCAGGCAAAGCAAGGTCCAATTGAGTTATTACTTCCAATGCTTGATCTTGGTTGATGTTTGTATACATAGCTGTAACATCTAAAGAGGCAAGCCACCAAGAAGTGATATCTCCCTCAATATTTTGAAGTTTTGCAAGAAAATGAGTAGTGTCCTTTAAGAAGGATGGCACTCGTTGGGCACAAGGTTGCAAAATTTTGTCGCAAAATTTGGACAAAGGCTCCAAAGAGGAACCACGACAAGACACGATCGGCCTTCCTGGTGGTGCAGTAACAGACTTGTGGATTTTAGGTACAGTATAAATAAAAGGTATCTTAGGATGTTTTAAAACCAAAAAGCCAAACTCCTTTTTGGTTATCCAATTGTGTTCTAAAGCTGTCAACATTAACTCCCGAATAGTGTGTTGTAAAGCAATAAATGGACTATCACACAATTTAACATAATGAACAGGATTATTTAGCTGCTCTAAAAGGTGGGCACGATACTGATCATATGATTGAACAACTGTGGCTCCACCTTTATCTGCGCGACGAATAACTAAAGAATGATTGTCGCGAAGTTGTTTAACAGCTGTCCACTGTTCAGCAGATAAATTGTAATGGCGAGTGCGAACCACAGTATTCTCAAAAGCTTGTAAATCAGAAAGAACCAATTTCTGATAAGCCATTACCAAAGTATCAGGTGTCTCCGGCGTATTTGTTCTAATCTTGACGATTTTTCGCATCATGCAAAAGAATTATCTGTACGCCTGGCTCAGCGGGGTTATCCCAAACAGGTTATTCGTCAAGCTTGGCTAAGGGCCCGTTACACTCATCGTGAATGGCTTTTTTCTGCTGATTATGCTGTGCCTGTCACTACTCCTCAGACAATTGTAGGAGTTTTGCCATTCATGTCTCATTCTCCGCAAGTTAAACAGATTTTATTTAAACATTGGCATATTTTACAGCTTCATTCTTGTTTTCAGAAACCTCTTCAGATAGCACATTCACGTGGTTCGAACCTCCGTGATTATGTGGGACCCACTTCATCCCCTTTAGACAGGAGAGTGGAACGACCTTTGCTGACTGGCCATTATGGTTGCACTTCATGTTCTCATTGTTCTCGGATGATTGAGGGTGCTCAATGGACAGTTCCTACTTCTTCCTACATCCACATTTCTCAGTGGCTTACGAACTGTTCCACTACTCATGTAGTGTATGTGCTTATCTGCCCCTGTCAACGTTTGTACATTGGCCGTACCATTCGGTCCATCAAGACCCATTTGAATGAACATGCCTCTAGGATAAAGAATTTAGTACTGTCGGCCCCGTTAGTTCAACATTGCTCAGATCACCATCATGTATTTGAAGATTTTTCTTGGCGAGTGTTGGATCATGTGCCTCCCCATCCTCGAGGTGGAGATCGTGAATATAAGCTACAATTGCTGGAACAGCAATGGATTTCCGTTGGTCAACTGTTCACCCTTCGGGCTTAAACAAAGAACTTGAATGGGCCAGTTTGCTTTAACAAATTTTTCACATGTTTTTTAGCGCTATGATTTTAAGACTGGGTCTGCTTGGCGATTGGGTATTTAAGATGACAAATCCTGAGGCCAGGTTCAGATTGCTACTGAGCATGCGCTGGCGTTTTTTGACTGATGAAGACAGAAGTTTGTCGGTGCAGTGAGCTGAGCGTTGAAGCAGGGCGTGTAAATGTTGGCCGCCCGAAACGCAGTGCTGTGTCTGCTATTTCGCGAATTTTGTACTGGCAACATCATCATATGTCTATCTGGATGAATCTTTAAAGCTGCTGTTGAGAATTGCTGTCTACTGCCGGATTCTGCTGGATTCAGCTAAGTTTGTTCTGTCCTGAATTTTGGCTGCTATGAGCTTCAGCATACATTTTCAGTGGCTTAATATTTTTCTTCTGGCAAATTAATACAAGATTTTTGTACAGAGTTTCATTGGTTGCACTTTTTGTAGTGTTCAACCTTATTTATTGTTAGCTCTTTAATGGGCTCAATTTAATTTGAGTAAAATGGAAGATTAGCTTCAAGAGGTGAATTTCGCTTCATGGCTATACTTCCGACATTTAATCACATGCATACACGTCAGATTTGAACAGATTTTTTCTCTGCCTCTCCAGGAGGCATTGGCCAATGGGGCCTGTGGGTGTGGGTGTGGGTGTGTCTGGCCCTGTTGGCTGCTGCTTTACGGCAGAGTTTCCCAACTCCAGTCCTGGTGTTCCAGACACTGTTCGGGTTTTCATGCTGTCCCTCATAAATATGCATGAGCTACATCTGCATACCATGGGGGTGGTGCATAGATATGCAGCACAGGCATCTTTAGTAGAGGCAGCATGGAACCTGAATGGTGTGGGGCCCTCCAGGAATGCATTTGGGAGACTCTGCTCTAGGTAATGCGCCTGTTTATGGGGTCTGTGTTTGGTGTGGTAAAATATAGGCGTATTAACCATGCGTATGTTCTCAGCAATAAAGGTTTGCCCATACTTTCACGGTTTAGTTGTGGGAAAAATATGTGGACAGGATTGGCAGTAGCCCCAGCTGGCCTTTGAACCTGTGACCTTCTGTTCTTGCACACACTGTCTGTGTGCACTGCACCACTGTGTTGCCACAGATGTGCTGCATTCCCTGGGGAGTCCATGACTGTACATCCAACAAAGCCTGTCTGTTGCGTTGGACGGTGCCAGCCTGCACAGGCCTAGGCCACTGTCTGCTGTGGCTTGCAGCCACTGCCCCCTCCACCACCTGTACCCTTCCGCCAACATGCAGACATGTCCTTATCTGAGAAAAAGCATATGACCTGATTGAGTTGTGGCACTCCAAGACTGAATTTGGGGTACTCGGCTGTAGGTAATGCCCATTGTTATGGTTTGTGTGCGGTGTAGGGTAAATATGGTTGTTTGAACCATGCTTATGTTCTCTGCAATAAAGGAGTGTCTTTACTATCACTGTTTAGTGGTGGGTAAAACTATGGGGACTGGGTTGGCAGGAGCCCCAGCTGGGATTTGAACCTGTGACTCTTTGGTCCTACAGGCACTGGCTGTGTCTGCTGCACCACACTGTGGCCACAGAGACAGTGCAGTCCCTGGAGATAGGAAACCTGGCCGGACGAGTCAGAAACCCTGCTCTGCACAATTTTACTGTGGGCTCATTTACCTTGTATGGAGACAAAAGGGCAAATAAACCTCATAAATGACATCAAAAAAAGGGGAAAATACCATGACCAAGCTGGGCAATAGTGACATCAATGGGCAACAATACATAACACTCCCAGGAAAGCACCAAAAAAAGGAATTGTTTTTAGAAGGGTCTACGGAGCGTAGACCCTTCCAAAAATCATTTCTTTTTTTTTGGAGCTTTCCTGGGAGTGTTTTGTATTGTTGCCCAGTGATATCACTGTTTCCCAGCTGAATTATAATTTTTACAATTTTTCATGTGGTCATTTTAAGGTTTCATTTGAGATTTTGTTCTGTGCACATGTATCACACTGCTCACCTGTTTTAGGTTTCCCCGGTTTTGCTGTACATTGCTGACGTAAATGGTTTCTCTTCCCTTTAAATCGGCTCTAACGCAAGGTTTTCACTCGTGGTAGTTTTTGGACCGAAATTCAGCCCTGCTCCTGTGCGGGGAGCCTCTCCCCTCCCACTCTCCACCCATTGACCCCATTCCCCCGCCCCTCGGGAGCCTTCCTCCGCCCTCGAAATGGCTTTCCACGCCTCTATCGCACTTCAGCGCACCGCGCACTTTTGCGGGCGGCGCACACGCGCTTGGGGCACCAAAAATGCACTATTAGCATGTGCTAAGGTACCTTAGCGCACGCTCAAGTGCACCCCGCACATTTGCGCGGTTTAGTAAATATACCCCTATGTCTGATTAAATCACCTCTTTGTGCTGAAGAGGTTTGGAAGTTTTTGCTAGAGAAACGGAAGTGAAGAAACTTACCTTGTGGGAAAAGGACTGTTTGAATACCTTTTCTGTTCCACTGTAAAGCTGAAGATAAGCAGTAATTTTGTTCCGGTTGTTCCTTTTATTTTGTACCAGACGTATGGTCCTTTTGTCCTTATTTCCATTGCTTTGAAAATCCGCCCGGGAAGGGGAATAAAAATTCCTGTCTTAAGCCTTACTACTCGACTACAACTCAATTCTTTCGTTAGCTGGTGGGACTACAACTCCCAGAGGGCACTGCAATGCCTTTTGTACCACTCCCCTTGCTACTTAAGAAGATGCCCCAGTGAAATACCCACGCTTTTGGCCTCTGGGGACCTTCACGGGTGACATTTGTAACAACTAAAAGTAAAGAAATCTTACTTAGAGAAGGGCACAGCAGAGCAGTTATAACAGACATTTGGTTAGTTTTCCCCCTTATGAGGAGATGGGACAGTTACAACAGTCCTTTGGAAGATACCAGTACTTCTGCATGCAGGTAGTTCACAGGTTTCAGCCACTAGAAGAAACCCAACATTTGGCTAGAGGTCACTAAGATTTTGAGATGTTGACAGCTGAGTGTTTTCTTTTCAGGCCCATGCCAGCAAGAGACTCCTATGACCTCTGCACAAGTCTCTGAGCATCAACATCAGTGAGCAACTGTGAGATGCACTGATAACGAAATAACTGGAATTTAAAAAATATAAATTAAATTTTTATGAATAAATTGCTATCCATCATTTTTGATGGACATTTAAATTAATATATCTACATTTTAGCAAAGTTAATTTTCAAGAATAGCAACAGAATGAACCCTTTTAGGTCAGTGAAATGGGCAATTTATTCTATGGACTGATACAGCCCTGAGAGACAATGAAATCAAATGATAAAATACACTAAGCTTTAACTTAATAGTGAGGTATCTTACCTTGTATTTGCAACTGAAACCAATGTTTGCTTAGATAGCTCCCGTTACCATCAAACAAATCCATATTGTAATATCCTATGTCCTCTCTGCTTATGTTAGATAACTGGAGGCTCCCATTTTCATAGCCTTTGCATCTATGTATGTATGCATCCGCACAAGTCCGATTAGGTCCTCTGAAATTAGCTAGCTTTATGTTGACATCTTTCCTCCATATATACTCATAACATACGCCTCCAGTCTTCGTGCAGCCTGATGGCATCAGGTGCAGGATAAACTCAGCTTGGCCTCCCATGGCTGCATAGACAGTCACATTACTTTGTTCTGCAAATGCTAAAAAACATATTAGAAATAAGTAAGCGAAGGATTGCTGGGATTGATAGTAATATGCAAAACTTTATTACTATTTCATTTCTATCCAGAATAGTAGTTATTCAAAAACATTATTTACTATTTATTTAGCTGTATTTATATCCTGCTTTTCACTGGGTCAAAGCAGTCAATTGGGAGATACATTTAACATGAGGGGATATGACACACATATGCTAATACTTACAGGGAACATGGGCAATGGAGGGTTAAGTGGCTTGCCCAAGACCACAAGGAGTGCCTATAGGACTAGAAATCCCAGTCCCTCCAGCCTGAGATTGCTGTTCCCAGGTGGGACTTGAACCCCTGGCCCTCTGGCCTGAAGTACCTTGTCCTAACCACTAGACCACTCCTCCCACAATCTATCTACTGCTATCTTAATGTTTGTAAGATTAGAGAAACGTATCAAGCAGTAATGATTAAAAGTGCTGTACCCCTTATATATAGACTATCTGTGTGGTATTCACTCTCATCCCTTGAGGACCGCCAACAGGCCAGGGTTCCGGAATATTCCTAATGAACATGCATTAGAGATTTGCATACAACTGAGGTAGTAGGCATGCTAATATCTCTCATTTAAATTCATTAGAGATATTTTGAAAATCTGACCTGTTGGCAGCCCTTGAGGACTGGGGCTGAATATAAGGCAATATCTATTGTAATGTGAACATAACATGTTATGATTTATAATTTATTTTTATTTATTTTATTAGTAAAACTTACTTGACTGCCCTTAACGTACACAGTCCATCAAGGCAATTTACCAAAAAGGATTTTAAAAATATTTAATCAAATGCAATAAACTCTGGGCAAATAAATAATAAACAAATCTTTAAACAGAACTACAGGCATGCAGCATATCCCTCAACTCTAGTTTCCTGCCTTGAGTACTTGTTGGAAAAACTAAGGAGGGGATAGTCAGTGGTGGCAGCTAGCTGTTGTTGCTGAAAACTAACCCCAGATATTGAAAGCTGGGGCCATATCCAGCCAGAGGCATTGAATATCCGGGTCACCGCAGACCCTGGAAGCTAAGTGGGCAGCAGAGATATCAAGCTTCTCCGTGGTTAGCTTCTGTAGGTAAAGTTAAGCCAGCCTTTGCTGTGCCTTACTTTACCCGTGGGTTGCTAACCCGCAGTGGCTCAATATCGCCGCTGCCCAGTTAACGACAGGTGCCACTTCCGATCCACCCCAGAATTCCCCCAGAATACCCTGATGCTAACTGTGTAGCATCGGGGTGTGTAGACCCCGGTACCTGCGGATATCCAGCAGCACTAACCTTGTTAGTGTCACTGACTATCCCTCTTAGTGGCCTTTACACTGCTCGCGGGTCTGCAAACAGTGTAGATGCCTTTGAATATTCCCATCTAAGCTTTTCAACATTTGTTAAATTGGGCAAAATTATGTTCGTCTCAAGCTACACGGTAGGCAATAAGAATGTGAAAGTTGAGAGATATGATATTTCTAAATGTATTCTTGCCAGGGCTGAAATGAAGAGAAAAGAAGCTGGGATGAGCAAAGGCTCCACACCAGGGAATAGGATGTAAGTCAGTCTGTAAATGACATGCCTTGATCAGAATGAAGTATCTGATGAGCTAGGAGGAGTATCTTTAATTTATTCCAATAGGAAGCTGGGAGCCAATGGTGAGAAACCAGTAGGGGAAATACATGATCAAATTTCTTTGATCTTGTTAGTAACTTGACCACTGTGCAATGAATGAGCTATAGGAACTTAAGAATTACTAAAGGAAAACCATTGTAAAGTGTATTACAGTAATAAAACTTAAGAGATTTCCAAACAATGAAGAAGATATTAAAAATAATTGGTTATTTACTCCCTCAAATAAGCATAAGAAGTAGAGGACATGCTTGAGGTTACAAAGTAGTACATCTAAGGAGTATGTTTACTAAAGGGCATTAAGATGACAGACATTAACAGCAGCGATAAGGGGTATTACATGCGTAAAGGGTGAAGGGCGGATAGGGGGTGTTCTGACATAAAGGACAATATGGGCCATTTAATGGGCGTTAACAGGACATTGTGCATTAAGGTGTCAGACATGCACCTTAATGTCTGAAAAAGGCTGTAACCCTAATGCTGGATAAAGGAACACCAAGGAAAGTCAATGTAAAGGTGATGGATGGAAGGACAGGTTGGAGCTGATAGACTTGCCATATCCATGGGCACCCTACGTGGCAGCCAGTAAAGTGTATGAGCATATGGGAGGCAGCTGTACTGATGCACAGTGGGGTGCCAATGTAACATGGTACAATGTCAGCATGTGGCCTAGGATGGGGAAGATGTGTCCCCAGTGGAGCCAGAAGTGGCAGGATATATGCAGAGACAGGAGGACAGAGTAGGAGTGGTGACTTGCAGATCAGGCACAGGAGAGGTATGCGTGAAGAGCCGAAATGTAAAAAAGAATACCAGTGTAGGCCATGGTGTAGCAGCTTGCACAAGAAGATATGACTGCACACAGCTGAAAGAGCCGGATGGATGGGCTGAAGGAAGGATGGCGGCTGAAGAGAGAGTGGTATGGGCTGGCAGCACTGATGTGTCATTGGTGCCATCCCCAATGTATTTGTACATGCGTGAAAATGTGCACCAGTGCCACCTGGAAGGCCTGATACCAGACATGTGGGACTCACACCTGTCCCAGTCACACAGCCACCATACAACAGCTCAGACAAATGTGTAGATAACAACTGCACAGGTGCTATCCATACTGGGCAAATGGGGCACTTGCGCACATGAGATGATACCTGCAGGTGGCTATCCAAGGGGCAGATTGTGTCCACATGTACTGCAAAGATGTAATGGAGCCAAAGCTGTATAGTAACAGTTATGATGTCATTCCTGACTTGTGTTGCCCAAGTAGGTTACAGCTGTATGCATGTACCTGCCTGTTAGTATACCGTTGTAGCAGTGCAGTCACATCGGGGAACATCTTACCATCAATTGGTAATGTCTGATGATAAACAGGGACTGTATGGACCTACAGTCAGCTGAGTCAGTGGTAGGCTAGGTGATCAGTTCGAGGTCACAGGAAGGTGTTGTTAGTCCATGAAGGTTGTGGCAGACATAAAATGTGACAGAAACACATACCAAAATGTTACATAAGGAGTGGTAGTGGGCCTCAAACCCTGGTATCTTGGCCCCTAAGCCATTTCCATGAACATCATGCCATGCCTCGAAGCAGGGGCATGACATCTGCAGGGTGAGCATGTCTGACCTCCTGCAATGGGCTGTAGCAGAGATGATAAAGCCATGCTCTCAGAAGGCCATGATTGAGAATAGAATGTTTGCTGACCCAAAGTGTGGCCAGAATGTATAACAAAATAGAAGGATGAGTATCTGCAAATCGCAGCAGAGCCTGGACTATTACAGGCAGGGAAATGACCTGAGTAACACAGGTGCAAAATGAGTAAGTGGGAATCAACCCTTGTTTCCTGCTTATGGGGACATGGCACTAACCAGTATGCACAAGGAGCAGGACAATGGAACCACCCTTACTGCTGCAGGAAAGGTGATTTTCCTTTCTTGTGTACCACTAACCACTATACTATACCTCCACACTTCTGTAACCTGCAATGTCTGGAATCAAAGATCCTGCGGGTCTCTGCCTAAACTGTCTGCTGTGTGTGTCATATAGGTTAACCCCTCCAGTACCCATGATGCACTGCACACACAGAACAGCAGTCTGCAGCTGATCACCAAATGGAGAATGGACTGACCAATCACATCAGCTCAGTACGATGCACTAACAGCGTGTGCTTCAATTGCACAACAGCTACAAAGTATGCTACTGGGCAGTTTCAGCAATCATCCTGAGGGTGAGGATGGGCGCCCAGCACCTGGTCCCCAGAACTTGCAGTGCTAGAGATGATCTCTATCACTGCCAGTGTGTTTTGCTAGTCACCTTGTTTCTTGTACAATTGCTTTATGCATCTGTCACATCTAGGCCCTGTGGTCTGCTCCCATTGGACAGGGACTCTCCTAGAACAGTACATAAAATACCCAGTGTTAAACTGCTCATGCTCTAGACTCTAACTGCAGTGGGAGCTCCTAGACTTGCATGGGGGTTGTTGCTACTAGTTCCACAGGGAGTAGGGCTGGACCATCTGCTGTCTCAACCATGTAGGACTAACAATCACCCACAAAAAGCACAGTCAAACTGCACATGCTGCCCATCATTGGGTGTTCCAGCCATGCACATACTAACTGCAGACAGTCCGCTGGTCAGCACACATTGTATGTCCATAGAGTGATCATATGCACCCAGCATTGGTTTGGTAATCAGTCTGACAGGACATGCACTCACATCACTGGAACCAGATACTATACAGCACTATGTGGATACATAGCCGTGCCATGGTCACTGCTTGGTCAGAGTGAGAGTGCCCTACCAGTATGACATACTGTGGCCACCCAGTCCATGCACATGGCAGATGGGCACTACAATGTTTCAGCCATTGACCCTACCTCCGATGCAGATATAACCTGGCCAATCCAGCTTGTTTCAGGCCATACCCATAATATTATGCTCGTCATCATGCACACTAGCAGACTAACGCTGGTAACAGTTTAGGCAATGTGAGGCTCAGTGAGGCATAAAAAGTCACAAAACAATGGGGAGAAATTCACATTCACACACACACACACACACACACACACACACATTTTCATATCACCGCGCTGTGCAAAAATGGGGATGGTTGGCATTCTTGCCTGCCACTTTGGTCTTGATATCAGCCCAAGTACTGTTAACATGTGTTCATTGTGCAGGAGCTAGAAACGCCTTCTCAGTGTGCCGGTGCTATCAGCCTGAATCTCCATCTAGCTATGGATAGTGGAGCTTGTCTGTGTGACTGATGGGTGTTTGTACCCTTGCTGATCAATTCATTGAGGTTTGCACATGCTGGTGTTGTACCTGCATTGTATGCTAAATTTTATCCAGAGGGACATGCAATGCATGATCTACAGCCAGGATCTGAACCTGTGACCTTATGCTCATATACACAGCAACTCTGGGTGTGTTGAGCCACAGTGCTGCCCTATGGATGCAGCAGTCCCTGGGGCTGACATACTTCTCATCAGACAAACCTTGGCCCATTTTGCAATGGCTTTGGTCTGCTGCAGGCAGGTGCTACAGCCCCCTCTGCCAGCACCCCCACATCATGCTGACATGCCCGTGTGCTTTCAGTGTTGGTGGTGCACAGCCCCAGCCCATCCAACATGCAGGTTGGTGGGTACCTAGGGTGCAAGGTCCAGATGGGGGGGGGGAGGGGGGGGAGAAGCATACATGGAAGGCCACACAGCCCCCCCCCAATCATCTGCCTCTGCAGGGCCCCCATCAACACCTGCTGGCATTACGTCTCGGGGCGAGGATGACAGCCACTGCTGTGATAGTCCTCTAGCACCAGCATGCTGCAGCTACCTGGAGGGCTACAGCTGCTGGAACTATCCATCTCTTCCCCCACACCTGGGTTCAGCAGCAGCAGGGGGGGGGGGGGTCAGGCAGGATCTGTGCCTGGGGTGCCAGGAGCCTTGGATTACCCCATGTGCCACATCTCCTTTCTGGAGCAGCAGCATGTCTGTGTGCTGCCACTGCCACTATGGGATCATGACGGACATCACAGATAGTAATGTGGATGGCAGGATACCCCTATGAGAAGAAGCTAAAAAGGATGGGGGCTCTGGGGAAGAGACGGTTGAGGGGAGATATGTTAGAGGTCTATAAATTAATGGAATGGGTAAACGTAGATCGATTGTTTACGCCAGGGGTGTCCAACCCTGTCCTGAAGGGCTGCAATCCTGGCAGGTTTTTGGGATAGCCCTAATGAATATGCATGAGATATATATGCATTAGAGATATACTGCCAACCTGACTGGTTTGTGGCCCTCCAGGGCTGGACTTGGAGACCCCTGCCTTACACCTCTGTCATTTAAGATTGTGAGTGGGCAAGGTGCAGATGTCCTAGACATCAAAAAGGGTGGATAGCATTTGTCACATTCCTCCTCGCTTCTCACCACCTGCCAGTATTGTGGCCCTCCCGGACAGGGTTGGACACCTCTGGTTTACGCCATCAAAATGTAGAAAGACTAGGGGGTATGTTTACTAAACCGTCTTAATGTAGCAGCGGCGGAATTAGCGCGCGATAAGGTACAATCCTGGCAGGTTTTTGGGATAGCCCTAATGAATATGCATGAGATATATATGCAATAGAGATATCCTGCCAACCTGACTGGTTTGTGGCCCTCCAGGACTGGACTTGGAGACCCCTGCCTTACACATCTGTCATTTAAGATTGTGAGTGAGCAAGGTACAGATGTCGTAGACATCAAAAGGGTAGATAGAATTTGTCACATTCCGCCTCGATTCTCACCACCACCAAAAAGTTGTCTAATAGACAATATTTTGGTGAAGGTGAGAAGCGAGGAGGAATGTGACAAATGCTATCCACCCTTTTTGATGTCTAGGACATCTGCACCTTGCCCACTCACAATCTTAAATGACAGAGGTGTAAGGCAGGGGTCTCCAAGTCCAGTCCTGGAGGGCTACAAACCAGTCAGGTTGGCAGGATATCTCTAATGCATATATATCTCATGCATATTCATTAGGGCTATCCCATAAACCTGCCAGGATTGTGGCCCTCCAGGACAGGGTTGGACACCTCTGGTTTACGCCATCAAAATGTAGAAAGACTAGGGGGTATGTTTACTAAACCGTCTTAACGTAGCAGTGGCGGAATTAGCACGCGATAAGGTATGTTATCAGGCGATCAAGGCGCGTTATTGCGTGATAAAGTACCTTATCGCGCGATAACACGCCTGCGGCACCTTAAAGCCATGAAATCTGGCCCTAAAGGGTGGAGGAAGGCTTCCCAGAGGGCAGAGAAAGGGGGTCAATGGGTGGAGAGTGGGAGGGGAGAGGCTCCAGGCACACTAACGCTTGGAATCCGGGTCTGATCACTAACGCCAGTGAAACCCTCGCGTTAGAGGCACATTTGCAGGAAAGAGAAACAATTTCCGTCAGCAATGTACAGCAAAGCCAGGGAAACCTACAAAAAGTGAGAGTGGTGATACATGTGCACAGAACAAAAGGGCAAATAAACATGGAAAATGACTTGAACAAAATTTAAATCCCCATAACCAAGCTGGCCAATAGTGATATTAATGGGAAAAAAATAAAAAAACACTACTGAGAAAGCTCCAACAAAAGATATCATTTTTGGAAGGGTCTATGCTCTGTCCCCCTACAAGGTGAATGATCCCACATTGAAATAGTGCTGATCAGGGTTTTCCCTTTTTATTGGACAGGTTTCTTATGGCGTGCACATGTGCGGCAACAGCAGGGTGGGCATGTTGGAAAAGGCAACTGTACAGATGCTGGAAAATGGGATACAGAAGGCTGCAGGCAGCACATGCTGTGGTGCAGCTGGGGCACAGTGCAGACTAGGGAGATGCCTAGGTGGCACATAGGAATGCTGAAACTGTACAGCAGCCAGACAGCAACTGATGAGGGCCCAACATGGGCACGAGTGTGTTTCTCACAGTGTCACAGGGGATCATAACCAGCAGGTACTCCCAAGGGCACAGAACATTGGCAGGCAGTGCTGGGGGGGGAAGCGTGGACATCTATGTAGGCACCCCTACCCCAGATCCCGCACCATAGGCAGCCACCTACCGGCACACTGGATGGCCTGTGCACCACCAGCACCACCAGCATAAGGGCATGTCAGCATGGTGGCGGAGGGGTACTGGTGTTGGAGGGAGAAGTGGCATCTGCCCACAGCAGACCATGGCCTAGCCCTGTTTAGGTGGGTGCCGTGCACTGCAATAGACAGGCTCTGTCTGATGAACAGTCATGGTATCCCCAGGGAATGAACTGGTCTGTGGCAACAGTGTGGTGCAGTACACACAACCACTGTGTTCAGGAGCAAAATGTCACAGGTTGAAGTCCCAGCTGTGGCTCCTGCCAACCCAGTCCCCATATTTTACCCAGTACTAAACCGTGGTAATAAAGACGGAACCTTTATTGCAGATAACATAAACATGCCTGAAATGCCTATATTTTACCCTACAGAGCACAGACACCATAAACATGTGCAATACCTAGAGCAGAGTTTCCCAAATGCAGTCCTGGAGGGCCAAAAACCATTCAGGTTTCATGCAGTCTCTAATAAAGATGCCTGTGCAGCATTTCTATGCACCGCCCCCATGGTATGCAAATGCATCTCATGCATATTCAGTAGGGACAGCATGAAAACCCAAACAGTGTTTGGCCCACCAGAACTGGAGTTGGGAACCTCTGCCCTAGAGCAGCGGCCAACAGGGGCAGAAACACCCACACTCACAGGCTCCATTATCCAAAGCCTCATGGAGAGGCAGGATGTTGGGCCCTGCGTGCAGCAGCATCTCCCAATACTAGCACTTGCATACCTTAGCAATGCCGCCCTAAACCTGGGAATACATTACACATATATCAGAAGGTTGCTATGATTAATGGCAGATAGCAATTCCTAAGTTCAGCACAATTTGCTGATTGAACTGCATCATAGCAACCTTTCTGATGTCTGTGGAGTGTGTTTCAGTTCTGGTTTCTGACAGTGTTTACCACCCCGGGGAGTGACCCCAACAGTATTGCGTAGCATAGCCATGCCTGCACTGTGCCCAGGACTGGTGCGGTGGCCAGGACTGCCAAAAGTCACTATATTTGCACAATGCTGGCATAGGTGTGGGAGTGTGTGTCTGTCTATCCAGTGTGTGGTGGCTGCCTACACCTTACTCAGCTCACACTGCTTGCACTGTTTCCAGTGTTAGCCTGCCTATGTGCATAATGAGTAGCAAGGTACTGTGGGTATGGCCCGGACAGGGTGGCCTGGGCAGGATGCATCTGCACAGGGCATAGAGCAATGGCTGGGACATTGTAGTGCCCGACCACCACCTGCACGGACAGGGTGGCCATAGCATGTCCTGCTGGGAGGTCACTCTCACCCTGACTGAGCAGTGACCACGGCATGGCTAGGTTCCCTCATAGTGCTGTATAGTATTTCTCTCAAATGAAATTGATGGGTTCTCTTTTCTGTGGCCTAATCACTGACTTATCTGCTTGGTGGGTATGCTCATATCCCAATTCTGGGTGTACAGCTCTTCTCCAGGAACATGCACTATGGACTAGCTAGCAGACTGTTTGCAGTTATATGTGTATGGCTGGAGACTGTCAGATGGTGGTGGGGGGCAGCTGAGCATTTCCAGGCCTTCTGTCTGTCTGCCATTGCTATATGGATGTGTACAGATCTGCATTGACTGTCCTGTAGGGTGTCTGTTGCCCAGCAGGCCTGGGGTTGATGGTCCCCTCTACTACCACCATTGCAGGGAGGTAGAATGTGGATCTGTTGGTGGGGGATCCTGTTTCTCCACCCTGAACCACAGAGAGGGGTTGGGTGGGAGTGGCACATAATCCACCTATGGGTCCAAACACCCCATTTCACCTACATCATGTGACCATGGCACCAACACAGGATATGCACTATACTGGGTGCATCATGGCTCAGAAGGGCTAGATTTGACTGAGATATACAGATGGACACAGATGTATCCTAGGTGTGTCTGCAGGAACTATCACACACACTGGCACTGATAAGAACCTGCAGTATAACCTATTACAGCCATGCAAGGTGCTGTGGACCTGGTGCTGGTGCTGGGCGCCCCACCTCACCCTCAGGGTGAGCACAGTACCTGCAAAATGTGACAGTCTGTAGCTACTCTGTGCCAGTAACACACACGGTCAGTACCCCCTACCAGGCAGAGGTGCTGTGGGGGTGCATACCCCATCTTGTGATCATCTGTAGACTGCTGATTTGCATGTGCAGTGCATCATGGGTATGGGTGGTGCGGCGACCCTGCCCGGCTTAAGGGGTTAAAGGCAGGAGCAGCCGCTGTGCTTCGTGAGGGAAGAGTAAAACCTTTACCCCAGGAATGCTGGGAGTTGTAGTTTCAGTTCTTCTCACTCCGAAATTAAAAGAAACTGTAGTTGTGGGGTTTCTTGATAATAAGTATTTTATTAAAGCAAAGGATAAATGTTCCATCACATGGCAAAACAAAGGTGCTTCAAAAAGGCTAACAGAAAACTCAGAATAAATGCAACTCAAAGGTATGCTGCTGCTTTTCACTTTTCAGCCTTATTACTCTCTTTTGCCTCCAGAGGCCAGTTGGGCTTACTGCAGCCTCTCACGATCACCGTTACTCTCACAGTGTTTGGGAAAACATGTGCCCTTAATTAGAGCTTCTTTCAGCAGTGCAAACAACAGCTTTGTAACTCTCAGATCACAGACGGCAAATGCATTTCTTTCAGCTTGACTTATCTATACAACAAATCGTACAGTCCATTTGTTCACAGCCTGGTAAGTCTGTATTACTCTCTGTTACACCTTCTAGCTGTAAGGCATTACTAGCTTCTTGAGAAATTAGCTGTTGTCTAGCTTGTAACTCTAAGAATTGTTTAAAGCTTTGTAGAAGCAATTCAGCCTGTTCCTTGTGAGATAGGGTACTATCATCTGTTATAGAACTTCCCTTCTGCTCAAGGCTGTTTGTCTTCTCTTCTTGTAGATTAAAGGCATCAGAATAATTGCTAGTCTCTTTGGCAATTGTTTCATAGATAGGAGAATTATCTTTATATTCAGCTTGGCAAGCGTGTGGCCAATTACTCACTTTTTGCAGAGCCCTTCTGTCTTCCGACGGCTCCAAGGTTCTCCAGCTGTTCTGTTTGCTGCTTTCTGGTACAAACGACACTTCAGAGAATGATGGCTCTCTCACCTGTGTTTGCCTTGAAGGCTTTCTTCCCCCAGGCGGTGCCTTCCAACGGCTATCCCATTCAAGGCTAAGTCCTCTCTCCGTGGGACTTCTGCTTACTTCCCTTGAATAGAATTGTGCAGGTTTTCTTTCCTGTGCCAGGTTCCCAAGTATCATTAGACTCTCCTCTGGCTTTCCAACCATCCTCTAGTTTCTTCCTCCTGTAGTCCTTCCTGGGCTGCTTCTTCTTAAACTTCTTCCCATACTCATACTGCTTCCCCTCTCGAATCTCGTACTCCTTCTTTTTCTCCTTCTCCTTTTTAATCATCTCAGAGCCATGCTCTGGTTTAAAAGTACGTTCTCTCTTAGGCACGCCCCTTCTCAGGGCTGGGTGTGCCCAATCGGAACTGCAGGACTCCTCCCCTGGGCTGGTCTCCATGCTCAGCTCTGTGGAATAGAGTCTCTCTTTTTTCCTTGCCCTGTCATTTTGGTGTAAATCCTGCTGACCCTCAGGATTTTCATCTGTTTCCATAGGCACAGGAGGGCGCTGCTCACCACAGATCCCCCCCCCTTAAGATATCACGGGCTGGCTTCTGACCAGAGGCACAGCACGTGATTCTACTCCGGGGTCTGGCATTGACCTGTGCGTTCTTCATCCCTTTCCTGTCTTGCACTATGGTGGCTACCTGGGCTAGGGCTGCTCTATCGTGCCAAGGCTTCAGAAGGTTGATATGATACACTTGTGTGCGTCCTGTCTGATTCCTCATGAGATAGGACACTGGACCCACTGGTCGGACCACGGTACATGGGCCTTTCCATTGGCTTTCTAACTTCGGATCGGGGCCCGCCACCATCACAATAACCTTGTCTCCCACGGCTAACTGGCGCGGCCGTGTGCCTTGGTCATAGTAGTCCTTCTGTCGTCGCTGATTATGTCTTAAGTTGACTTCTGCCACTTGCGTGGTACGGCGTAAGCGACCTTTCAGATCTTTAAGAAAGTCTGGTACTCCCACTTCATGTACGTCGGGCTCAACCCACTGTTCCTTCAGGATATCTAACACCCCTCGGGGTGATCGACCATACATGAGTTCATATGGCGCTGTCCCTAGGGATGACTGCTTCCTTTCCCTGCAAGCATAGAGGACGAAGGGTAGCATCGTATCCCAGTTGGCCATATTTCCTTCTAAACTGCGACGCAGCATCCTTTTTATGGTCTGATTTTGTCTCTCCACTAGCCCATTGCTCTGTGGATGATAAGCCGAAGTCTTGACATGACGGATATCAAACGCTTCCTACACTTGGGCCAGGTACTTGGAAAGGAAATTGCTTCCTCTATCCGTCAGAACTTCACGAGGGAAACCCACCTCGCAAAACAGTTTGATCAGTTCCGCCGCCACGGCCTTAGCGGAAATAGTACGTAGTGGCATGGCCCAAGGAAATCGTGTTGCTTGATCAATGACCACTAAAATGTACTGAAATCCCCTCGGTGTCTTGATTAATGGTCCCACAATGTCCATAGCCAGTCTATGGATGGGTTCCGTAATGACCGGGGTTGATACCATTGGCACTTCCTTCGGGTGGATGGCAGAGACGCGCTGGCATGTCGGACAGGCCTCACAGAACCTCGCTGTTTCTTTGAAGACGCCTGGCCAATAGAATCTCGCGAGGATCTGATCCAATGTACTTCGGATACCTTTGTGTCCTCCGACTGGATGGTCGTGGGCTAGCCTCAGAACCAAGTTTCTTGAAGGTTGCAGGCACCACTACCTGTTTACGCGTGTCGCCGGTATAGGGATCCTTGCTCTCTCTGTACAAAATGTCCGTGTCCAGAAAAAACCTCGGTAGGGTATCCCTATCACTCTGTGCCCATTTAAATGCCTGACTTAAGGCAGGGTCGTCTCATTGTTCGTTGGGAAAGGTTGGAAACTTCCCAACCAACTCTTCGGGCACCCAGGGCAATTCCTGGCCAGCCTGGGTTTCTGCCCTATGCTGAGAACGTTCTTGCCTCTCATGGCGCTTCTGCGCTCTTGGTTTCTTCACCTTCTCTTCAGGTGCCTCTATTAAATCTTCATGGGAAGGAAGACTTCTAAATGCCTCATCGGCCAGATCCTCTCCCTTCTCCGAGTCCTTAGCTTGGGCTCTGGTAGCTACCATGGCTCCCTTAGGGGTTAGGCCTTGTCTCATTTCTCTATAAAAATAGGGCCAATCCCTTCCTAAAACCATAGGGTTTGGAAGCTTGGGTACTACTGCAATAGGTATTTTCTTCAGCACACCTAGTGCTTTCACCTGCAGCTTGTATACAGGGTATAGTGACATGCACCCATGTACACAGCGTATTTTCACATTTTGAACAGGCTGAATCACTATCCCTGATGCCTGGATTCGCCGCCACAGCACCTTGGAGAGCATTGTTTGCTCTGCGCCAGAATCAATTATCGCAGTGGTGGCAATCCCCTGCACCTCTACCTCGATAAGAAACCCTTCACGAGCTTTTTGTGCACTTTCTGCTACTAAGGCAGTCTTAAAACAATTTCTCTGTATATGCCCTTCTCGCCCACACTTAAAACATTTGCTAGGCTGAAACCTAGCCTTTACAGTCGGCATACACATTCTGCTCGCACCATATTGAAATTTCCCTTTCCTTTCTGATTCCGTTATTGCTGCCCCCTTTAAATCACTATTGCTTTCAAGTGGCATTGCCTTTGCCTGCAAGAAGCATTCCGTGAGGTCTACTGCCTCCTGTGGGGTCTTGCAGCTTTGCAGAATCAGGAAGGTCTTTATTTCATCGGGTATAGCGTTCATATATTGTTCTAGCACTAAGCTTTCTAGTATAGACTCTTTAGTCCTATGCTCAGGATTAAGCCATTTATTCAACAATGTGCTTATCCTATACACTAGGGCTTTTGGCGACTCACCCTGTTTTAACCTCACCGCTCGCAAGAGATTATGGTAGGCTAGCGGCGTAAGGCCTAGCCTTTCCCGGACCGCTTTCTTCACCTCCCCATAATTTCCGGCAAGGTCGGGTGGCATGCTCCTGTAGGCCGCCATTGCTTCTCCTGTAAGGGAAGCTGCGAATCTGATGGCCCAATATTCCTCTGGCCATGCACTCAACTGGGCTACCCTTTCAAAACATTCAATGAAATTGTCAATATCATCATTATCTCTTAACTGGCCAAAGTTAAACATAGTCTCTGCCCCTAAACTACGCGCAGCTGTAGGAGCTAAACCTGGAGGTATAGATGGTTTCTCCTTTGGCATCTTCTGCTCAGCTACCCAATTTGTCAGCATGTCCAGGAGGGGTTGCTGCTGAGCCTGTAGGGCAGCGGCAGACTTCTCTTGAAACTCTAGACTCAGGTCTCGCTGTCTTTCAAGTTGGGTTGCCATCCACTTGAATACCTCTGCTGTGTCCAGTGACATCTTTGGTATCTGTGAATGCAAACAGAGAAAAAAAAAACCAAGTGCGATACCTCACACACAAAAAAAAAAAACTTTTCTTTTTTTTTTTTTTTTCACTAGCTGGTCAACACTCTCAGCCCTGTATCCTTATCCTCTCCCAGGTGGAAACCTATTACCTGGCTCAGGTGTTGCGTCACGCTTTCACAGCCTCGTTGCAGCTGGCACACCGATGCTGGGACTCTCTCCTTCATCTCAGGATGGTCTGCAATCGGGTCCTTCTTACAGTTGCTTCTCTGAAGTTTCTTTCTCTGCGTGGCACCTTGCGCATGCGTGGAGAATATCCTGCCAACGTAGCCAACTTGCGGCGACCCTGCCCGGCTTAAGGGGTTAAAGGCAGGAGCAGCCGCTGTGCTTCGTGAGGGAAGAGTAAAACCTTTACCCCAGGAATGCTGGGAGTTGTAGTTTCAGTTCTTCTCACTCCGAAATTAAAAGAAACTGTAGTTGTGGGGTTTCTTGATAATAAGTATTTTATTAAAGCAAAGGATAAATGTTCCATCACATGGCAAAACAAAGGTGCTTCAAAAAGGCTAACAGAAAACTCAGAATAAATGCAACTCAAAGGTATACTGCTGCTTTTCACTTTTCAGCCTTATTACTCTCTTTTGCCTCCAGAGGCCAGTTGGGCTTACTGCAGCCTCTCACGATCACCGTTACTCTCACAGTGTTTGGGAAAACATGTGCCCTTAATTAGAGCTTCTTTCAGCAGTGCAAACAACAGCTTTGTAACTCTCAGATCACAGACGGCAAATGCATTTCTTTCAGCTTGACTTATCTATACAACAAATCGTACAGTCCATTTGTTCACAGCCTGGTAAGTCTGTATTATTCTCTGTTACACCTTCTAGCTGTAAGGCATTACTAGCTTCTTGAGAAATTAGCTGTTGTCTAGCTTGTAACTCTAAGAATTGTTTAAAGCTTTGTAGAAGCAATTCAGCCTGTTCCTTGTGAGATAGGGTACTATCATCTGTTATAGAACTTCCCTTCTGCTCAAGGCTGTTTGTCTTCTCTTCTTGTAGATTAAAGGCATCAGAATAATTGCTAGTCTCTTTGGCAATTGTTTCATAGATAGGAGAATTATCTTTATATTCAGCTTGGCAAGCGTGTGGCCAATTACTCACTTTTTGCAGAGCCCTTCTGTCTTCCGACGGCTCCAAGGTTCTCCAGCTGTTCTGTTTGCTGCTTTCTGGTACAAACGACACTTCAGAGAATGATGGCTCTCTCACCTGTGTTTGCCTTGAAGGCTTTCTTCCCCAGGGCGGTGCCTTCCAACGGCTATCCCATTCAAGGCTCTCTCCGTGGGACTTCTGCTTACTTCCCTTGAATAGAATTGTGCAGGTTTTCTTCCTGTGCCAGGTTCCCAAGTATCATTAGACTCTCCTCTGGCTTTCCAACCATCCTCTAGTTTCTTCCTCCTGTATTCCTTCCTGGGCTGCTTCTTCTTAAACTTCTTCCCATACTCATACTGCTTCCCCTCTCGAATCTCGTACTCCTTCTTTTTCTCCTTCTCCTTTTTAATCATCTCAGAGCCATGCTCTGGTTTAAAAGTACGTTCTCTCTTAGGCACGCCCCTTCTCAGGGCTGGGTGTGCCCAATCGGAACTGCAGGACTCCTCCCCTGGGCTGGTCTCCATGCTCAGCTCTGTGGAATAGAGTCTCTCTTTTTTCCTTGCCCTGTCATTTTGGTGTAAATCCTGCTGACCCTCAGGATTTTCATCTGTTTCCATAGGCACAGGAGGGCGCTGCTCACCACAGTGGGTTAACCCTATCCTGGTAACCACAGCAGACAGTTTGTGTGGTGACCTGCAGTCCTTCTGTAGCCAGTCAGGGGTTTGTTAGTAGCTGTAGCCCACTGGTTGCTTCACTGCCTATAGAACCAGTGGTCATGGGTTTGATCCCACAGTGGGGTTATGTGATAGGGCTATCTAAGGCGTTTTCTTTTTTGAATTTAAATTAGTGCTGCCAGCAAAAACACACTCACAGTGCTGCAACCTTAAGGTGCCTCATAAGGCGCCCTATAAAGCGCCTTATAAGGAGCCCTATAGGGAACATTATAGGGTACCTTGGTGGACAGTGCACTTTATAATGTGCCCTTTGGAGTGCCTTATAGGGCGCCTTATGTGGCACCTTAGTTTACGGCATTGTGAGGGTGTTTTTGCTGGTAGCACTAATTTAAAGTAAAAAAGAAATTGCCTCAGACAGCACTGGTTTAAAGTAAAGGGTAATGCTTCAAACAGCCTTATTCACTAAGCCCATTGGGGGATTGAACTCATGACCCTGTACCATCAGGCAGTGTATTAGCCATTGTGCTACTCCTCTGTTGCTATATTTGCAGGTCAGCGTGCCTACTTAAGATTAATGCGCGTTAACGTGCGCTGCTCCCTCTATCAGGCGATAATGTGCGCAGCACACATTATTGCGCGATAATCTTCGATTGCTACATTTAGACCGTAACGCCCACTCCTTTTATGGCATTCTGCACATTATCGCCACTGCTACGTTAAGACGGTTTAGTAAACATACCCCTAGGAGACATGCAATGAAGCTACAGTGTAACCCATTTAAGACTAATAAGAGAAAATATTTTTTAAGTCAATGCGTAATCAAACTCTGGAATTCATTACTGGAGGATGTACTAAAAGCTGTTAGTGTAGCTGGGTTTACAAAATGTTTGGTCAGGTTCCTGGTGAAAAGTCCATAAACCATTATTAAAGAGAACCCAGGATATCCACTGTTTGCCCCAATAGAAACATTGTGGAACCTGTGTATCTTTTGGGGAAACTGCTAGGTACTTGTGACCTAGATTGGCCACTGTTGGACACAGGATACTGGGCATGATAGATCTTGGTCTCACACAGTATGGCATATTTTGTAATCTTATGTTCTTATGTACCATCTGGGCAGCTGCCTGATCTGCCCTGCGCACCAGCAACCTCCACTGTACAACCCATGTGCTACCTCCTTTGCCCCATTTGCACCATCAACATAGTGCTCTTTCATACTTGGGCACTATATTGTTGCTGCTAATGGAGCACTACTATCCAAATACACCCTTTCCGCGAGGTTTTATTTTGCGTTAGGGTTCCCAATGTTGAAGGGCTTTAACACACGTTAGTGGAACAGGCGTTAAGAGAAAACTCATTGTTAACACACTCTCTCTGCCCCGTTAACACCCACTCTCCGCCTCTGTGCCCTTTACACTACAGGAGCCTTTAACGCCTGTTAATGCAGCTTTTTCACAGCTTAAAGGGTGCAAGGATGCTGATAATGGACATTAACGGCACACTGACTCCCTTAACACCCTTTAGTAAACACCCTTTAGTAAACACAACAAGACCACTCACACAGTTTTCCACAAGGCAAAAACGGTACAACGTCTCTGACCTCTCCTCGAACCACAGGACTTCAGGACAGTAATGCAAGCTCTGACACTCCCTCATCTAGACTACTGCAACATAATCTACCATGGCCTACCTGCCACACAAACCAATTCTCTCCGAATTGCCCTAAACACCGCGGCGAGAATAATTCACAATGCAAAGAAAAGGGACCACATCACCCCAATTCTGAGGGACCTCCATATTCTCCCCATCAAAGCAAGAATCAAATACAAAGCTCTTCTACTCACCCACAAAACCATCCACCAAACACAAGGCACCCCACTCTGCTCCCTACTACCTCGACCAACCCACAGCAGAACGACCAGACAATCCTCCAACAGCTCCATTGCAGTCCCCCACAAAAGGACCAAAGCAACACAACGGACCTGCAACAGAGCCTTTGAACTCTATGCCCCATCCCTCTGGAACTCTCTACCAAACCACATCAGGAACAACGGTGATCTCCCATCATTCAAAAAGCAGCTATAAACCGTCCTATTCCAAGAACATCTCTGAATAGGAACCCCCCTATTTTTCTCAAAAGCTCCAGACCAGTAACTATTGTCGTGAAGTACAAGGTTCAGAGCCGATGGAAACAGAGGATTCACTGCAAAGTGAAACCAGAATTGACAGATCTGAAACAAGCATGGAGGGTTGGCATGGAAACCCCAAACAAAGGACGTCACAGTGTGCTAGGGAACGCCCATCCCCTGAGCTAGCTCCTGCTTCATCAGGGAAGAGGGAACAGCTGGTGGGAGGTGTGGCCAGGCCCAACGGAAAAAGAAACACAGATAAAAACTCTTTAGTTAAGGATAGAGGGAGCACAGGAGGAGGCACAGGAGGAGTGGAGAAAACTGAAGGAACGAGGAGAGCAGAGAAGGATAGATATCCCGAGGGCAGCCAAGGATTGTGGCTGGGAGAAGAGAAAAGGGAAGGGAATCCCAATCTCACTCGGAGAAACTTCTCAGAGGAAGAGAGCTGTGAAAGACATACAATTCCAGCTCACAGAGAGCAGTGCTCAACTACCAAAAGCACTGGGGATTTTTACCACTCTAAAAGCAAAGACGGTTATTCTGGGAGCCAGAGAAGACAGCCACGCTGTGCTCATTACAGTCATCCTGAAGGTAAAGCTTATTTCCCTGATACAAAGCTTTTATCAGAAAGGAGAGAAAAGTTTTACCTACCATTTTGTAGCCAAGGGAGATTCCTGGGGGAAAGCAGTTTAAAAGGCAGACACAGAACTTCCCATAGCCAAGCAGAAGAGGGAAGCGTGTATCCTTTCAGTTACCGGGAGCTGTGTACACAAGAATCCAAACAATCAGACTCCTCTAGCAGGTTGGGGGAAGGGAACCCTTTGATTGAAGCAGAGAGGCTTGCACGGCAGACAGAAGAACCCTCTCTAAGAGATATTGAAGGAGAAGGTGATCCTATGCAGTGGGATTCTTATCAACCCCCAGTGTCTGAAGTGTATATGGACTGCTCGTATATGATAGCAGACAATGTGCAATCCCTTTGTTAATATTGCTGAATTTTGCTAAAGAAGAAAACAGCCAAAAGGAGCATTTTGGAGAGAAACACTGTTTTATTCTTTTGTGCCTTAAAAGCTGAGAATAAGCATTTATTTGAGTTACATATTTTTGTTCACACCAGAAGCATGGTTTCTTTGTTAATATAACCTTCTGTTCATGGTCAACAATATCCAACCCCGGGAGGGGAAATAAATCCTTATTTAACCCGAACCACTCATGTACAACTTGGAATCATTTCAGTGCTGTGGAACTACGTTACCCAGGAGGCCCTTCCAAAACCTCCATTAAGTAGTTTTCAGCACAAGAAGCACAACTGCCCACTCGCCTTGCTCATGCTATATGCCTCTGGGAGGGTGAGTGGTGACACTATGCTACCCTGTCAGTCTCTATGTCCATCCCAAAATCATCAATGTTGAACCCCCGGTGATGGGCCCCCCCACCATTGATTCCCCCCCCCTTTGTTATATGTCCCACCGCTTTGACCCGGTGAAAAGCGGGATATAAATACAGTTAAATAAATAAATAAATAAATAAATAATATCCTTAAGACTATTGACTAATAGGAGAAAATATTTTTTTCACTCTACGCATATTAAAGTTCTCAAATTTGTTCCAAAAGATGTAGTAAAAGTTGTTAATGTAACTAGATTTAAAAAGGTTTGTACAAATTTCTGGAGGAAAAGTCCATAAACCATTATTAAAGTAGACTGGAGGAAATCCATCGCCTATCCCTGGGATAAGCATCTACTACTACTATTACTAATCATTTATATAGTGCTACAAGGTGTATGCAGCACTGTACACACACGTATAGAAGACAGTTCCTGATCATAGAGCTTACAATCTAATTAAGATGGACAGCACAATAAAAGAGATGAGAGGTTCAATAGGGAGAGGAGACACAAGGGGAACAGGAAATTAGGATCCAAAGGTGGTCTCAAAGAGGTAAGTCTTTAGCATGGATCTGAAGAAGGAGAGAGATGAGACTTGTAGAGAAACAGGAAATATGTTCCAGGCATAAGGAGCAGCAATGTGAAAAGTCTGAAGTCGAGAGTAGGCAGTGGAAGAAAAGGGCATAGATAGAAGAAAGTCAGAGGAAGAGCAGAGGTCATGAGGAGGGGTGTAGAGAGAGAGGAGTGAGGAAGGGTAATGAGGGGCAGAAGAACGAATGCATTTATAGGTTAAAAGAAAAAGTTTGAAATGGATACGGAAATGGAAGGGGACCCAGTGAAGTTATTTCAGTAGAGGGGTTATATGAGTGTAATGGGGCTGGCGGAAGATTAGCTGTGCTGCAGACTTCTGAATAGATTGAAGAAGAGAGAGATGTCACTGAGGTAGACTGGCAAGGAGGAGGTTGCAATAGTCAAAATGGGAGATAACTAACAAATGAACAAGAGTTTTAGTAGTGTGTTCAGAGAGGAAGGGGTGAATTTTGCTAATATTATAGAGAAAGAAATGACAAGTTTTAGAAATCTGTTGAATATGTGTGGAGAAGGAAAGGGAGGAGTCAAAGATGACCCCAAGGTTGTGGGCTGAAGAAACAAGAAGAAGAGTATTGTCAACTGTGATAAAGAAAGGAGGGAGAGGAAAGGAGGATTTAGGGGGAAAGATAAGAAGTTCAGTTTTAGTCATGTTAATTTTCAACATGGAATCTGTCTATCTTTTGGGATCCTGAGAGATACTTGTGATCTGGATTGGCCTCTGTTGGAAACAGGATCCTACATTTGATGGACCACAGGCCTAGGCCAGTATGGCAAATCTTATGTTCTTATGTTTTTAAGGGGTATGTTTATTAAACAGCGGTAACGTAGCAGTGGCTATGTTAACACGCAATAACGTTACCAAATGTAACGTTAACACGCGCTAACGTTACCAGATGCAACATTAGCATGCGTTAACGTCCCCGGCAGCGGTGTCACGCAGAGGGTGGAGAGAGGGCAGAGAGAAGGGGTCAATGGACGGGGAGTGGGCGGGGAGAAGCTCCTGTTACACTAATGCAGGGAACTGAAGGGCTGAACATTAACGCGAGTGAAAACCTGTCGTTAGATGCACATTTGCAGGAGAGAGAAACCATTTCAGTGTCAGCAATGTACAGCATAGGCAGGGAGCCCAAAGAGAGTGATAGTAGTGCTACATGTGCAGCAACAGCATAGTGCCCAGGTATGAAAGGGCACTATGGCGATGCTGCAAATGGGGCATAGGGGCTGCAGGAGGGACATGCAGTGGGGCAGCTAGGGCACAGGGTGGCCTAGGCAGATGCCTAGGTGGCACATAGAAACGCAAAATCTGGAAATCAGCAAGACAGCAACTGACCAAGGTCAAACATGCCCACGAGTCTGTGTCCCACAGTGTCCCATCCAGAGGACATTACCCAGCAGGTACCCCAAAGGGCACATAATATTGGCAGGTGGTGCCAGGGGGAAGCATGGATGTCTATGTAGGCAGCCTTACCCCAGACCCCACACCCTAGGTAGCCGCCTTCCTGCACACTGGATGGCCTGGGACTGCACACCACCAGCACCACCAGCATATGGGCATGTCAGCATGGTGGGGGAGGGGTGCTAGTGGTGGAGGGGGCAGTGGCATCTGCCCACAGCAGACCAAGACCAAGCCCTGTTCAGGTGGGTGGCGTGCAGTGCAACAGACAATGTCTGTCTGATAAACAATCATGGTATCTCCAGGGACTGGCTTGCCTCTATGGCAGCAGTATGGTGCAGTACACACAGCCAGTGTGTCCTGGGGCAGAGGGTCACAAGTTCAAGTCCCAGCTGTGGCTCCTGCGGACCATGTCCCTACATTTTACCACACATACAACATAAACAAGTGCACTCCCTAGAACATCAGCCAACAGGGGCACAAACACTCATACCCACAGGCTCCACTATCCAAAGCTTCATGGAGAGTCAGGCTGTTGGGCCCGGCACGGAGCAGCACTTACCACCAAAATACTATTACTAGCACCTGCATACCTTAGCAATGCCTGCACTGTGCTCAGCACTAGTGTGGCATGCAGGGCTGCCAACCACCCATATCTTTGCACAATGCTGAAATAGGAGTGGGAGTGTGTGTATGTCTATCCATTGTTTTGTGGCTGCCTACTCCTCACTGGGCCCACAATGCTTACACTGTTTCCAGTGTTAGCCTGCCAATGTGCATAATGAGGAGCAAGGTATTGCGGGTATGGGACGGACTGGGCAGGATGCAACTGCACAGGGTGTAAGGGTGTGGAGTAATGGCTGGGACATTGTAGTGCCTGACCACCACCTGCATAGACAGGGTGGCCACAGCATGTCATGCTGGGAGGTCACTCTCACCCTGACTGTGCAGTGACCATGGCATGTCTAGGTTCCCACAGAGTGCTATATAGTGTTTCTCTTAAGTGATATGTGTGTGTTCCTTGTTTTGTGGCCCAATCATTAAGATGCCTGCTTTGTGTCTGTGCTTATATCACACTTATCAGTGCACATAGTTCTTCTGGAAACATGCACTATGGCCTAGCTAGCGGACTGTCTGCAGTCAGTATGTGTATGGCTGAAATTCCTTGCAGGGTGTGGACTGACTGTGCTCTCTGTTGGTGGATGTCAGATTGTGATGGGGGGCAGCTGAGCTTTCTAAGGCCTACTGCCCATGCCTGTGTGATAACAGATCTGCATCAACTGCCCTGGACAGCGCCCTTTCACCAGCAGGACTGGGGTTGATGGTCCCACAGCCCTTCATCATGCCCCTCTACTGCCTCCATTGCAAAGATGTAGAGTCAGGGCCTGTTGAGGGCAGGTCCTGTCCATCACCTTGACCAAGACAGGGCCGGTTGGTAGGTGGTGCTACATAATCTGCATGTGGGTCCAGACACCGCCCTGCTCTTATAACAATTTACCATGGCAATCACACTGGATATGCTTAACTTGGGTGACTCCTGGTCCCCAAGGGCTAGACGTGACTGAGGAATATGGATGGACACAGGATTATCTTAGGTATGGCTGTAAGGAAGACCTGTCACACACTAGCAATGATAGAACCCTACAACAAAGCCTATCTCAAGCAACCTGGGTACTGCGGACCTGGTGCTGGCCGCCACACCTCACCCTCAGGATGAACACAGAACTGGCACAATGGCATGGTGTGTAGTGTGCCAGTATCACACATGGTCAGTTCCTCCTACCAAGCTGAGGTGCTGGAGAGCTGCATACCCCATCTGGTGATCAGATGTAGACTGCTGTTCTGCATGTGCATTGCATCATGGGTACTGGTGGGTTTACCCTATCCTGGTAGACACAGCAGACAGTTTGTGCGGTGACTTGCAGTCATTCTGTAGCCAGCCATTACTGAGATAGAAGCCATAGAGGTATAGCCCACTGATTAATGCAATGACTTCCTAGGCAGAGGTTATGGGTTTAATCCCTCCATGGTCTCATTTTATTAGGCCTGTCCGAGGCAAGTCCTTTTCATTCCTGTGACAGTCATACTCTGCAGATCTGTGCTGCCAGCACATAGTACCCTCATCACAGTTGCCAGCCATCCTTCTGTCCGTCTATCTGCTTCTGTCAGCTGTGTAGCATCCCGTCTTCGTGTGCAGGCTGCTACCCCATGTCCTGCACTGGTACTCTTTTCTGCATTGCGGCTCTTCATGCTTGCCTCTCCTGTGTCTGCTCTGCATGGCACTACTACTGCTCTGTCTTCCTATCATTGCAACTATCTTGCCACCTCTACCTCCACTGTAGGACACGTATTCCCATCCTCTTCCACCCACTGTCATTGTAGCACTTCACATTGCCAACACCCTGTACATCGGTACAGTTGCCTCCAATATGTTTGTCCATTTTACTGGCTGCCACATCGGCTGCATGCAGATTTGGCAGGTACATCAGCTCCCACCTCTACTTCCTTCCATCACTTGTCCATTGCCTTTCCTTGGTGCTCTGTGCAGTGTCAGGGTTACATCAGTTTTTGGCCTTACATTTCATGCTTGTCAACTTGGGGCACCTTACTGCCCTTGGACACCATATCTTGGGTCACCTTAACATCCTTAGGGCACCTTATACAGCACCTTAGGTTAAGGTACCTTATGAGGCGCCTTAACATAAGGCGCCTCATAAGGCGCCTTAGGTTAAGGCCATTATAAGACGCCCTTTAAGGTACCTTATAAAGCGCCTTGTCAGCCTTGTAATGTGCTTTGTTTGTCTGCTTTAACGTGCAATGTCCCATTAACGTGCGCTAACTGGCCAAGGCTCCCTTTACCCCGTGTTAAACGGCCATTGCTTTCCTTACTGCCGGTAAACCCACTTCCTTATATGGCATTGCTCACATTAACGCTGCACTTAATGCCGGCAACGTTACCGCGCTTTAGTAAACATACCCCTTGCCTAGTCAGTCTACTGCCACTAGAGGTTGCCAGGTTAGAAAATTATCGAAAATGAAACCCGAAGTGCAGACAGAATCCCGCAGTCAGAATTCCACAGATCAAGAATCCCGCAGATCAAGCAACTTCTAGAAAACCAAAGGGAGAA
The DNA here is from genome assembly GCA_033557465.1 of Ichthyophis bannanicus. Classification (NCBI taxonomy): domain Eukaryota; kingdom Metazoa; phylum Chordata; class Amphibia; order Gymnophiona; family Ichthyophiidae; genus Ichthyophis; species Ichthyophis bannanicus. The sequence goes on along the minus strand of CM066034.1, from coordinate 391,633,750 downwards.
AATAAATCCAAGCTCTGTTTAAATATCATGGATGACAAAAGCAGGTACACTTATAGACTAACGAATGCATCTGAGACTCTTTGGGGTATGTTTACTAAACCGCGTTAGTGCAATTCGCGTTAGGAGCCGCGGTAGTAACAGAAACCCCAAATAAGGACATGGGCGGGTACATCACCACCACTAATGCGCGTTCACAAGATTAACGAGCGTTACCGGGCGTGGTGGCGCATTACTGCGCGTTAATCGTAAGAAGACGTACAGACACAAAGCACTAAAACAGAGCTGTAGCACAATGGTTACGGTACTGACCGCTGTTACAGGCAGCATGGGTTTGATTCCCCAGTGTGTCTAACACAGAAGGCTGTCCCAGGCATCACCCTGTACATTACAGAGGGAATGAGGAGGCTTGTTTTTCGGTACGGTCAGTATGGGTGCCTAGCCACGTACGTTGGTGCGTGCGTTGGTACGTGCGTAGCTGCGTGTGTAGCATCGTGCGTGGGTACGTGTGTGCTTACGTGCGTGGGTACATGTGTTTTTACCAGTGTGGGCATTTTATATTACAGACTCTGTAGGGTGTCTTGCACCTATGCATTATGCTACCAGATGTACGTGTGATGGCCCATGGTTTATCAGAGCCTGTGAGCAGGTGTTGCGGTTTCACAGGGCTGGAATGTGCCAGTCACCCCCATGATGCACTGCACATGCAAATCAGCTGTCCACAGATACACACCATGGAGAATGCACCCCCACAGCAACTCGGCCTGGTAGGGGGAACTGACCATGTGCACCCCCACAGCACCTCGGCCTGATAGGGGGTACTGACCGTGTGTTGTACTGGCACAGAGTAGCTACACACCGTCACATTGTGCGGGTACTGTGCTCACCCTGAGGGTGCAGTGAGGCGTCCAGCACCAGGTCCACAGCACCGTCCATGGCACAGGTCCAAAGCAGTGTTATTGTGTGAGAGAGGTGGTTTCTGCAGGACCACCTTGGACATCTCTGTCTGTTTCAGGCCGGTGTAGCCCCATGCACCACCACCCCCTCCCCCAGGGCGGCAAAGGTGGCAGTAGAGGGGAACAGTCACCCCACAGGGCAGTCAATGCAGCTCTGTACACAGCCATAACACAATAGCAAACAGACATTAGGCCTGGATATGGTATGCCGCTCCCCACCACTATCTGATATTCCCCTGGTGCAAGCCACTCCATCACAACACCTACCAGCTGCAAACAGTCTGCTAGTGCCCAGTGGAGCTGCCTGCACCCAGAACTGGGATGCCAGCATACACAGCAAGCAGATACATCAGTGACTGGGCCCCAAAAGAAAACCCATATTTATCACATGAGAGGAATACTAGGTAGCACCATGGGAGTGCCTAGCCATGCTGTGGTCACTGCACAGTCAGGGTGAGAGTGATCTCTCAGCAGGATATACTGAGGTCACCCTGTCTGGGTAGGTGGTGGCCGGCCACTACAATGTGCCTGTCACTGCCCTATGCCCTGTGCAGATGCACCCTGGCCAGGCCACCCTGTCCGGCCTATACCCATGGAACCTTGCTCCTCATTATGCACATTGGCAGCCCAATACTGGCAACATTGCTGGCAGCGTGGACTGTGGAAGGTGTTTGCAGCCACAACACACTGGATAGACAGACAGCCACCCCCACACCTATGCCAGCATTGTGCTACTATAGAGGTGGTCAGCAGCCATACCCACCACACCAGTCCTGGGCATAGTACTGTCATGGATATGGTACACAAGACTGTTGGGGGGTCACTCCCCAGGGTGGTGAACACTATCAGAGACCAGACCTGCAGCACACACCGCAGACATCAGAATGATTGTTATGGTGGAGCCCAATGAGCAAAATGTGCTTAACAGAGGAATTGATATCTGCCAGTTATCATAGAAAACGTTTGATAGCTGTGTACCATATACCCAGGTGTAGAGTGGCATTGCTAAGATATGCAACTGCTAGTATTGGGTGATGCACCACATATCCACTCACTTAGATAAGGACAGGGGAGAGGTAACCTGTCCTTATCTAAGTGAGTGGATATGTGGTGCATCATTTTTTTAAAAAATATTTTGCCCTATGGTTTTCATCCTTTGTCCCTTTTGTCTTAACATCCTTATAGTACACCTCGGATGTGTGAAAGGCCCACTTAAGGTAGATATTGTTGGTTACAATATTTATTATTTTTTATACTTTTATTATTATTATTATTATTATTATTATTACTTTTATTTATTATCATTATTTATTATAATCTTTTATGATATGATTACCTTTTTAAATTATTTATGTAATTATGTACTCATATCATATTGTTGGTCACAAGTCTTGTTGTTATCTTTTACATTGGTACGTCCTGTTTATAATTGTTTCTCATGCTTTAGTATTTATAGGATAAAAGGGTTGGTTTTATTTATTTATTTATTTTTTATTTATTTATTACATATATTGTTTATTATTTCATACATATATATGTATTTTTGATATAGTATTATTTTATCAGACTTTATGTGTACAATTAGTAGTTCTTATTGTTGTTGCTGTGCTGATCTTTCATCTCCCCCCTTTTTAATTATTATTTTTAATTTTTTAATTTTTTAATTATTTAATTATTTATTATGCTCAGTTTTATTAATTGATTATTATTTATTCTTTGTTGCATATCCTTTATACATCCTTTAATTGTAGTCTTGGATCTTTTGAGATTTATATGTTGTTAAATTTTTTAATGTATTTATTCAGTATGTACGTACTGTTTTAAGGTTTTTAATTATGCATTTATGTTTATTATTATTGTTTCATTTTGCTGCTGTCTTTTAGCCTGCCCCTGAGGAAGAATACGAAACACGGCCTGTGTCGGGCCTTGGCTTTGATCCATTTTTATCAATAAAGTTGGTCTTCCTATCGCTTCCCACGTCTCCTACTGGGTCCTCATTAGCACGTGGTTCGTGCCCCCTGTTGGTACCTCATTTACCTTGTATGCAGACAACGGTGCCCATAAACCTCAGAAAAGACCTCACAAAAGGGGCACACACCCATAACCAAGCTGGGCAACAATGATATCATTGGGAAACGTTACACAACACTCCCAGGACAGCTCCATTACAATGAAATGATCTTTAAAAGGGTCTGCGGACCCTTTAAAAGGGTCTGCGGACCCTTTAAAAGGGTCTACCCTTCCACACATCATTTCTTTTTTTTTTGGTGCTTTCCAGGGAGTGTTTTTCCTTGTTGCCCATTGCTATCATTGTTTCCCAGCTGAATTATGCTTTTTAAAATGTTTCCTGTGGTCATTTTTAACGTTTTATGTGAAATTTTGTTCTGTGCACATGTATCACACTGCTCACGTTTTGTGGGTTTCCCCGGTTTTTCTGTACATTGCGGACGTAAATGGTTTCTCTTCCCTTTAAATGCCTTTAACGACAGGTTTTCATTCGCGTTGGAATTCAGCTCTGCAAATCAGTGCGTTAGCCTCTCCCCGCCCACTCTCCGCCCATTGACCCCTTCTCTCCGCCCACTCTCCACCTTCTGCGCTGTTTTAACGCGCCGCGGAGGTTTACGATCGTTAACTACGGTTAACGTGCGTAAAGCACGTTTAACGATCGTTCGCACGCCAGAACACACGTTCGGACGTGCAAACGATCGTTAAACGTGCTTTACGCGCGTTATTCACGATTAACGCATTTTAGTAAACATACCCCTTTGTTCTCAAAGGTTCATTCATCAATAAATTGGCTAGTCTATAATATGCTACCTACCTCTGTCAATTTTGATAAGCCAGACTACACAGCTTCCTCTTGAAAAGTTTAAACAACATAGATATCAAACAGTTTGCAAAGTCATCAATTTAAAGCACTATCATATACATAAAGTGAGTCATGAATTTTGTTTAATGTTTAATCATATATCCTTTGTTCTTTCTTATATTTTGATATATGTAAACAGGAGTTTCTCTTTCCATCCTCAGCTGCTTGTGTACTGTAAGAGACAAGCCCCTTTCATATTCAGGCTCCTGGAGCTTTCTGGGAATAAACTCTTCAAAATCTGGAATCAGGGTTCTAAGGCTTATATCAGTGAACGTGAGGATAGCAAAGGAGACAGTTACTCCCAATACCTGCAGTATTCTCTCTTGCACTCAGAGAATTCACAAAAAAACAGGCGGTGTTCAACAACTCTCAGCTTTCCTAACATCTATTTCTTAACTGTACCGTAAAGATAGCATGTAATAATAGCATGTACAGGAAAATAAAGCATGAGGTTAAACATTGTTCTGGTTGTTAGGTGATGTCAAGTCAGTGTCGACTCATGGCGATCCTAAGGATGGTTGTCCTAAATTGTGCTCGGTCTTTAGTCAGGCAGCTCATTGTTGACAGACTGGTACCCGTAGCTGCTGTTATTGTATTGATCCACCTCATTGCTGGCCTTCCTCTTTTGCATTGATCTTTTTATCTTGCCAAGCATGATGTCTTTCTCTAATGATCTCTCTTTTCGCATGATATGTCCAAAGTATGAAAGTCGAAATCTTGTCTTCTGAGCTTCTAAAAAAAGCTTAGGTTTGATCTCCTCTAGTACCAACTGGTTTGTCCTTCGGGCAGTCCATGGTATACACAGTATTCGCTGCCAGCACCATAATTCAAAGCATCAATTTTCTTCCTGTCTATATTTTTCACTGTCCAACTTTCACATCCATATGACGTTATTGAAAATACCATGGCTTGAACAAGTCGAATCTTTGTATGGAGAATCTTGTCTAGGTCTTTCATTGCCATTCTGCCAAGAGCAATGCGTCATCAGATTTCTTGACTGCTTTTTGCTTCTTTATTGATAGTTGATTCAAGTAGGTTAAAGCTGTCCACTATTTTAATTTCTTTTCCATCAATGATGAACTTGTTCATTTTTCCAGTTGTCAGGATCTTTGTCTTCTTGACGTTAAGATGCAGATCCATCTTAAGACTATGGGGCATGTTTACTAAACACCGTTGCTGTGCGGGTTCCCGTTAGTGTGCTGGTGCCATATAAGGAGTGTGCGGGCCAGGCAGAAAAAAGCAAAAAACCGGACTGTATGTGTGTGCGTCGCGCTAATGTGCGGGGCCCACATTAGCGCGTGGGAAGGCTAAGTGGGGCGCTGCTGCAAAACCAAACAACAGAGCCGTAGTACAATGGTGAAGATACCGACCAATGGTGCAGGGGCCAGGAGTTCAAACCCCCATTGCACTCAACAAAAAAGACCAGCTGAGGCAGCAACATTTATGGGCAAAAGTGGCTTAGGAGGCATATTAATTTAAGGTGGCACACTGCTATTTTTATTACGGCATGAGGCGGCGCACTGTTCAGTGTGGGCGGCAGATGGCGGCGCATTGTTAAGTTTGGGCGGCAGAAGGCGGTGCGCTGATAAATGTGGGCAACAGAAGGCGGCGAGCCGGTGGGCAGAAGGCGGCACGCTGATGTGTGAGGGGGCAGTCCAATAGTGGAAGGGATAAGTGGCATGCTGATGTGCAAATAACAGGAACTGAGCCACAGCACAATGGTTAAGACACTGACCAATGGTGCAGGGGCCAGGGGTTCAACCCCTCACAGTGCCCAGTGAACAAGGCTGGCTGGGGCAGTATGTATCATGGTGAGGAGTGCTGTAGGAAGCCTTCCATTTATATTTTTTTCCCACCACTAGTAAACCCGCTCTCACAGTGTGTTAACATACGGATGCCCGTAAGGCACATGTTACAGTGCACTGTCCGCCAAGGCACCCTAGAATGTCCCCTATAGGGCACCATGTATGTTGCGACACAGGATAATGTATAGTGCACCCTATATGGATGGCAACCATAAGGTGGCCTATAGGGCACCCTATAAAGCACCCTCAGAGGCACCTAATGTGTGGTTTTGCCGGCATAGACATATGTACAGTAAATAAAAATAGAGCTGTGGACAGCCCTATCAAAGGGCCCCACTGTGGATTTGAACCCATGACCTCTGGCTGTACAAGGAGTGACATAACCATTGGACTACAGCTGACAGCAAGCCCCTGGCTGGCTGCAGAGAGCCTGCACATCACCCCACAGACAGTCTGCTGTTGTAGACAGGATAGGGTTAGGCCACCCGTACCCCTGATGCACTGCACATGCAAATCAGCTGTCCACAGATGCACACAAGATGGGGAATGCACTCCAACAGCTACCCGGCCTGGTAGGGGGAATTGTCCGTGTGCACCCACACAGCACCTCAGCCTGGTAGGGGGTCCTGAGCGGGTGGACTACCAGCAAAGAGTAGCTACACACCATCACATTGTGCGGGTACTGTGCTCACCCTGAAGGTGTGATGTGGCGCCCAGGACCAGGTCCACAACATCAGTCATGGCTGGATGAGGCCATGACAGAGCTCCAAAACAGTACTAACCTGTGAGATAGGAAGGTGCTGCAGAAACATGTTGGATAGCTCTGTCTGTCTCAGTTAGTGGAAACCCCCATGGACCCCTAGGTGGCCAAAGTACTCTCCCCTCCCCAAGGGTGGCAAACAGGGGCTGCTGCCACAGCCCCCCCCCCTGCACCAATGGCAGTAGAGTGGACCATCAAACCCCAGTACTGCTGGGGAACAGACACCCTACAGGGCAGTCCAAGCAGCTCCACACACATCCATAACACAATATCAGACAGACATTAGGCCTGGATATCCAAAGATGCACCCTAGTACTATCTGATATTCACATGCAGCAAGCCATCAGCTGATGCACCCTGCAAGGCACTCCATCACGACACATACCAGCTGTGAACAGTCTGCTGGTTAGCCCTGATGGAAATGCATGCACCCAAAACTGGGGTGGCAGCACACACAAGCAGAGAGTTCTGTGAGGAGGCCCCAACAGGAAACCCATATATATCACAAGAGAGAAACACAATACAGCACTATGGGGGTGCCTAGCCATGCTATCATCACTGGAATTGAGTAGCTCTGGGGTTGGGGAAGGTGTTTGCAGCCAACACACACTGTATAGACCAGGGGTGGGTACCTCCGGTCCTGGAGGGCCGCAGACCAGTCAGGTTTTCAGGATATCCCTAATGAACATGCATGAGATATATATGCATTAGAGATATCCTGCCAACCTGTCATTTAAGATCGTGAGTGGGCAAGGTACAGATGTCCTAGACATCAAAAGGGTATATAGAATGTGTCAAATTCCTCCTCAATTCTCACCACCACCAAAAAGTTGTCTAATAGACAATTTTTTGGTGGTGGTGAGAAGTGAGGAGGACTGTGACAAATTCTATCTAACCTTTTTGATGTCTTGGACATCTGCACCTTGTCCACTCACAATCTTAAATGACAGAGGTGTAAGGCAGGGGTCTCCAGATCCAGCCCTGGAGGGCCACAAACCAGTCAGGTTGGCAGGATATCTCTAATGCATATATATCTCATGCATATTCATTAGAGCTATCCCGAAAACCTGACTGGTCTGCGGCCCTCCAGGACCAGGTTTGCCCACCCCTGGTATAGACAGACACACACTCCCACACCTATGCCAGCATTGTGCTACTATTGAGGGGGTGATTAGCCTTGGCCACCACACCGGTCCTGGGCACGGCACAGGCATGGATATGGTACGCAGTACTGCTGGGGGTCACTCCCCAGGGTGGTGAACACCGTCAGAGGCCAGGCCTGGAGCACGCACCGCAGACACCAAACAGATTGTTCGGATGGGGTCAACTAGCAGTATGTGCGTAACGTAGGGATATCTATCAGCCTGTACTCTTAGCAAACGTTTCAGAGCTGTGTACCTCAGGTGTAGGGTGACATTGCTAAGGTATGCAGGTGCTGGTATTGGGAGATGCACGCAGGGTCCAATGTTCTGCCTCTTCAGGAGACATTGGCCAATGGGGCCTGTGGGTGTGGGTGTGGGTGTGGGTGTGTCTGACCCTGTTGGCTGCTGCTTTACGGCAGCGCTTCCCCACTCCAGTCCAGTTTTGCATCACACTGTTTGGGTCTTCCTGCTGTCCCTCATGAATATGCATGAGCTACATCTACATGCCGTGGGGGTGGTGCATAGATATACAGCACAGGCATTTGTATGAGTGGCAGCATGGAACCTGACTGGTGTGTGGCCCACCAGGACTGCATTTGCGGGATTCTGCTGTAGGTTCTGCCCCTGTTCGTGGTGTCTGTGCTCAGTGAGGTAAAAGATAGACGTATTACCATTGCATATTGTCCTCATCACGAAAGGTGTGTCCTTACTGTCACTGTTTATTTGTGGGGAAAATATGTGGGCAGGATTGCTGGTAGCCCTAGCTGGTCTTTTGAACTTGTGACCTTCTGTTCTTGCATGCACTGTCTGTGTGCACTGCACCACCGTGTAGCCACAGATTGGCTGAATTCCCTGGATAGTCCATGACTGTGGATCCGGCAGGGCCTGTCTGTTGCTGTGGACTGTGCCAGCCTGCACATGGCTAGGCCTCTGTCTTCTGTCGCTAGCAGCCACTGCCCCCTGCACCACATGTACTCGTCCGCCAACATGCTGGCATGAGCTTCTCCCATCAAAAGCAGGTGACCTGATTGGAATGTGGCAGTACGGGACTGCATTTGAGGTACTTGGCTGTGGGTAATGCCCATTGTTGTGGTGTGTGTGCGTTGTTGGGGAAAATATGGGTGTTTTCCCCATGCTTATGTCCCCTGCAATACAGGGGTGTCTGCGCTATCTGTGTTTAGTGGTGGGTAAAATATAGGGACTGGGCTGGCAAGTGCCCCAGCTGGGCTTTGAACCTCTAACCCTTTGGTCCTAGAGATACTGCCTCTGTCTGCTGCACCACACTATGGCCACATAGACAGTGCAGCCCCTGGAGGTAGTAAGCCTGGCAGGATGGAGTCACAAACCCTGCTCTACGCAAATTTACTGTGGGCATATGCACCCTGTCTGGTGACAAACGTGCACATAAACCCCGGAAATGACCACGGGAAATGGGGGACAAAATATCACCACGCTGGCCAACAGTGATATTAATGGGCAACCATAGCAAACACTCCCAGGAAAGCTCCACAAAAGGAAATGTTTTTTGGAATAGTCTCCGCTCCGTAAACCCTTCCAAAATTCATTTCTTTTTTCTGGAGCTTTGCTGGGTGTGTTTTCTGTATTTTCCCATCACTATAACTGTTCCCCAGCTGAATTACTATTTTAATAGTTCTGTTGTGGTCATTTTCTATTTTTATTTGCAGTTTTGTGCTGTGCACATGTATCACACTGCTCACGTTTTGCTGGTTTCCCCGGTTTTCCTGTACATTGCTGACGGAAATGGTTTCTCTTCCCTTTAAATGCTTTCTACTGCGAGTGTTTCACTCGCGGTAGTTTTTACATGCAAATTTGGGCCCGATACTGTGCGGGGAGCCTCTCCCCTCCCACTCTCCACCCATTGACCCCGTCCCTCCGCCCCTCCGGAGCCTTCCTCCGCCCTCCTTTAGCCGTTTCACGCCTCTATCGGACATTTGAGGGCCCGCACTTGTACGGGGCCCGTTAGTGTGCCGCGCACCTGTACGGGGGTGACACGCACGTGTGCGGGGCGTTTAAACACGTTTATTAGCGTTTCAGTGGCGCTTTGCCATGCGCTATTTTGCAGCGCGCAAATTTGCGGATTTTAGTAAACATGCCCCTATATTCCTTGATCTTGAGAAGCAAATGTTTCAAATCGTCTTCACTTTCAGCCAGTAATGTCGTATCATCAGCATAGCGAAGGGTGTTGATAAGTCTCCACCAATCTTCATACCTCAGTTGTCTTCATACAGTCCTGCTTCTCTGATGATTTGTTCTGCATATAAATTAAAGAGGCAGGGGGAAAGTATGCAGCCTTGTTGAACACCTTTGCTGATTTAAACCATTCTGTTTCTCCTAGTTCCATTCAAACTGCTGCTTCTTGATCAATGTAAAGGTTGTGCAGGAGAATGATCAGGTGTTCTGGTGTACCAATTCTTCTTAATGTGGCCCAGAATTTCTCATAGCTTACACAGTCAAAAGCCTTGCTATAGTCAATAAAACACATATGGATATCCTTTTGGTATTCTTTTGTTTTTTCAAGGATCCATCTCACATCCATGATAATGTCTCTCATTCCTCAGCCTTTCCTGACCTCTGCTTGCACTTCAGGCAATTCTCGTTCCAGGTATGATTGTAATCTCTGCTGAATGATCTTGAATAGAATCTTGCTGGCATGTGGGATCAGAGTGATTGTGCGATAATTTCCACAGTCAGTCGAGTCACCTTTCTTCAGTATTGATAAGAACACAGATCTTTTCCAGTCATTTGGCCATGAATTTGTCTTCCAAATTTCCTGGCAGAGCCTTGTTAAGTATGTAACAGCTTCATCTGATTGCTGTAATACTTCAATGGGAATGCCATCAATGCCTGGTGCTTTGTTCTTTGATAAGACTTTCAATGCTGCTTTTACTTCTTCTTTCCTGATCATAAGGTATAGGTTGAAACGGCTGTTGGTCCACTTGATCTTTATGGTATATTGATTCTTTCCACCTTTTCTTGATTTTCTCAGCATCATTCAACATGGATCCCTGAGCATCTTGTAGCATTCCAATTCAAGGCTGGAATTTTTTCTTTAACTCTTGCAGCTTTAGAAAAACCGATCGTGTTCTTCCTCTAATAGTTTCTGTTTCTATTTCCTTGCATGTGTCTTTGAGGTACTTTTCCTTGTCTTGTCTTGCTGCACGTTGGAAATCTCTGTTGAGTTCTGCGATTGCCTCCCTTTCTCCATGTTTCTGGACAATTTTCAGAATTTATTCAGGTATCCATTTTGGCCATTTTTGCTTGTTTACCTTATGTAGAGACTTATTGCTTTCTTCCAACACAACCTTCTTGATGTCATCCCATAACTCTTCTGGAACTCTGTCATTTGTATCCAAAGGAGCAAATTGATTTCTCAGGCAGTCCTTAAATTCCAGTGGTACATTCATGAATGTCTTGCTCTTTTTCAACTTTAGCTTGAGTTTGCATACTAGTAGTTGGTGATCTGTACAGCAGTCAACTCCAGGTTCTGTCTTTGTTGATGTTATTGAGTTTTTCCATCATTGTCTTCCACATATGTAGTCAATTTGATTTCTGTAGAGTCCATTGGGTGAAGTCCACATGTACAGTGGGCACTTGTGTTGCTGGAAGAAGGTGTCTGAAATGAATAGATCATTGGCCTTGCAGAATTCTAATAGTCTTTCTCCAGCTTCGTTTCTGTTGCCAAGTCCATATTTTTGAACCACTTTTCCTTCTGCTTTGTTGCCAACATTTGCATTCCAGTCACCGATGACTATCAGGATATCCTGTTTGCATGTTCTGTCAGTTTCAGCTTGTACTCATAGAACTCATCAACCACTTCCTCTTCTGCAGCTGTTGTTGGGGCATATACCTGAATTATAGTTATGTTGATGGGCTTTCCTCATAGACGAATAGAAATTAGGCGTTCACTGACTGCATTGTGTTTCATTACAGTTTTTTCAAGTTTCTTCTTAACTATAAATGCAACACTATGGGGTATGTTTACTAAATGGCGCTAACGTCGCAGCTGCGACGTTTTCGCGCAATAATGGCGCATAACTGTGCGAGAACGTCACGTATCACGATAATGTGATACGTGACGAAATACAAAGCCATCCTACTCACCCACAAAGCCATACATCAAACACGAAACTCCCAACTTCACACCCTACTGTCTCGACCAGCTCATGGCAGAACTACCAGACAAGCCTCCAGCAACTCCCTCACCATCCCTCACAAAAGAACCAAATGCTCGCAATGGACCTGCAATCGAGCCTTTGAACTATATGCTCCATCCTTATGGAACCCTCTACCAAGCTGTCTCCGAAACAACACCGATCTACTATCTTTTAGAAAACAGCTGAAAACCATCCTGTTTCAGGAATACCTCAACATGACCCCCACCAAAAAGCACAATAACCTCTGATCTCACCCACCATGACCACCTAACTCAAACTATATTAACCCGACCATGTCCAAAATCTGTCCAAGTCCATAGTCTGTCCTATGTCTTATGTTGAAATCATCAATGTAGCCTCCCCAGTGATGGCCCCACCCTTATACGTAAATTCCCCCCCCCCCTTTATGTAATGCCGCTTTGACCCGGTGAAAAGCGGGATACAAATACAGCTAATTAAATAAATAAATAAATAAATAATGTCTGCGGCAGCATTAAGGTGCGCAGAGGGTGGAGTAAGGCTGTCCAGAGGGCAGAGTAAGGCTCCCCAGGGGTGGAGAGAAGGGGTCAATGGGCAGAGAGTGGGCGGGGAGAGGCTCCATGCACCCTAACGCCATGAAATGAAGGTCTAAAAATTAGCGCCAGTGAAAACCCCGCGCTAGGCACATTTGCAGGACAGAGAAACCATTTCAGTCAGCAATGTAAAGCAAAGGCAGGGAGACCTTGAAAAGTGATAGTAGTGGTACATGTGCAGCACCCAAAAAGGCACAAACTATAAATAATGACCAGAACCAAAATTGAAATCCAAAACACTGAGCTGGCCAATAGAACAAATAATGACAAGCGGTAATGAACACAACCTATAAAGAGGAAAAAGGACGAGCTCACTCTCGGAAGGGTCAATTCACAGTCCCCCCACAAAGTGAATGTGCCAACATAGAAATAGTGCTCATGAGGATTTTCTGTGTTGTGTATTGGGTAGCTTGCCTTTGTGGCTTACACATGTGCAGCAACAGCAGAGTGGGCATGTGGGAAAGGGCACTATGGTGATGGTGTACCTGGGGTACAGGGGGCTGCATGCGTCAGATGCAGTGGGCCAGCTGGGGCACAGTGTGGACTAGGCAGATTCCTACCTGGCACATAGGAATGTAGAAGCAGAAAAGCAGCAAGACAGCAACTGACCAGGGTCCAATATGGCCACGAGTGTGTGTCCCACAGTGTCCCAGGGGACAGTACCCAACAAGTACCCCAAAGGGCACAGAACATTGGCAGGCAGTGCCGGGGGGATGTGCTGATGTCCATGTCAACACCCCTACCCCATATCACACACCATAGACAGCCACCTACCAGCACACTGGATGGCCTGGGACTGCGCACCACCAGCACCACCGGCACAAGGGCATGTCAGCATGGTGGCAGAGGGGTGCTGGTGGCGGAGGGGGCCGTTTAGGTGGGTGCCATGCACTGCAACAGATGTCTGTCTGCCGAACAGTCATGGTATCCCAAGGGAATGGTTTGCTTCTGTGGCAACAGTTTGGTGCAGTGCACACAGCCAGTGTGTTCAGGGGCAGAAGGTCACAGGTTTAAGTCCCAGCTGTGGCTCCAGCAAACCATGTCCCTATATTTTACACAGTACTAAACCGTGGTAATAAAGACAGAACCGTTATTGCAGATTAAATGAACACGCCATAAATGCCTACATTTTACCCTACAGGGCACAGAACCCATAAACATGTGCAATCCGTAGAGCAGAGTTTCCCAACTGCAGCCCTGGAGAGCCAAACACCTTTCATGTTTCATGCTGTCCCTAATAAATATGCCTGTGCTGCATTTGTATGCACCGCCCCCATTGTATGCAATTGTATCTCATGCATATTCATTAGGGACAGCACGAAAACCTGAACCGTGTTTGGCCCACCAGGACCGGAGTTGGGAAACTCAGCCCTAGAGCAGAGGCAAAGGCAAAGGCAAAGGCAAACGCAAACGCAAAACACAAACACAAACGCAAAACACAAAACGCAAAACACAAACACAAACACCCACACCCACATGTTCAACTATCCAATGCCTCATGGAGAGTCAGGCTGTTGGGCACTGCGTGGAGCAGCATCTCCCAATACTGGAACCTGCTTGCCTTAGCAATGCCGCCCTAAACTTGGGAACACGTTACCCATATATCAAAAGGTTGCTATGATTAATGGCAGATAACAAATCCTAAGTTAAACACAATTTGTTGACAGAGCTGCATCATAGCAACCTTTCTGATATCTGTGCAGTGTGTTTCAGTTTTGGTTTCTGACAGTGTTTACCACCCCGGGGAGTGACCCCAACAGTATTGTGTACCATAGCCATGCCTGCACTGTGCCCAGGACTGGTGTGGTGGCCAGGGCTGCCAAAAACCTCTATATTTGCATAATGCTGGCATAGGTGTGGGAGTGTGTTTATGTCTATCCAGTGTGTTGTGGCTGCCTACACCTCACTGAGCCCACACTGCTTGCACTGTTTCCAGTGTTAGCCTGCCAATGTGCATGATGAGGAGCAAGGTACTGTAGGTATGGCCCGGACAGGGTGGCCTGGGCAGAATGCATCTGCACAGGGCATAGGGCAATGGCTGGGACATTGTAGTGCCCGGCTGCCACCTGCATAGACAAGGTGGCCACAGCATGTCATGCTGGGAGGTCACTCTCATCCTGACTGAGCAGTGACCATGGCATGGCTAGGTTCCCCCATAGAGCTATGCTGCTTTTTTCTCATGTGATATTTATGGGTTCCTTTTTCTGGGGTCCAATTGCTGACATATCTGCTTGGTATGTGTGCGCTCAGATCCCATTTTTGGGTGCACACAGTTTTTCCAGGAACATGCACTATGTACTAGCTAGCAGACTGTCTGCAGTTAGCATGTGTATGGCAGGAGTACCTTGCATGGTCCAGTGGGTGGAGCCTGACCATGTCCTCTGCTTCTGAATGTCAGTTAGTGGTGGGGGGCAGCTGAGCTTTTCCAGAGTTCTGCCATTGCTTTATGTGATGTGTACAGATCTGCACTGACTGCCCTGTAGGGTGCCCGTTCCCCAGCACGACTGGGGTTGATGGTCCTCTCTACTGCCACCATTGCAGAGATATAGAACGTGGATCTGTTGGTGGGAGATCCTGTCCCCCACCCTGAGCTACAGAGGTCAGGTTGGGTGATGCTACATAATCCGCTTTTGGGTCCAAACACCCCCCCTTCACTTATAACATGTAACCATGGCACCCACACAGGATATGCACTATTCTGGGTGCATCATAGTCCACAAGGGATAAATGTGACTGGGAAATACAGATGGAGACAGGTGTATCTGCAAGGACTACCTATCATACACAGACACTGATGGGAACCTGCAGTATAGCCTACCTCAGCTGAGCCAGGTGCTGCGGACCTGGTGCTGGGCGCCCCACCTCACCCTCAGGGTGAGAATAGGACCCGCACAATGTTATGGTCTGTACCTACTCTGTGCCAGTAACACACAAGGTCAGTTCCCCCACCAATCCTAGGTGCTGTGGGGGTGCATACCCATCTTGTGATCAGCTGTAGACTGCTGATCTGCATGTGCAGTGCATCATGGGTATGGATGGGTTTAACCTATCCTGGTAGCCACAGCAGACAGTTTGTGTGGTGACCTGCCGTTTTTCTGTAGGCAGCCAGCGGTATGTTAGATGCTATAGAAATGTAGCCCACTGGTAACTTTAATGACTGTAGAGGTAGAGGTCATGGGTTTGATCCCACAGTGGTGTTATTTAAGAATGCTGTCTGAGGCTTTTCCTTTTCATTTCAATCAGTGCTGCCAGCAGAAATACCCTCATAGTGCTGTAGCCTAAGGTGCCTCATAGGTGCCCTATACAGCGCCCTTTAGGGCACATTATAGGGTGCCTTGGTGGACAGGGCACTTTATAATGTGACCTATGGGGAGCCTTATAGGGCGCCGTATGTTACGGCACTGTGAGGGTGTTTTTGCTGGCAGCACTGATTTAAATTAAAAGTAAATGCCTCAGACAGCCTTTTCAGATTACACCACTGCGGGATCAATTCCATGACCTTTGCCTCCACTGTCATTGCAGTAACCAGTGGGCAACATCTTTATAGCTTCTAACACTGCGCTGGCATGTACTTAGAGTTAAAGTGCATTAACGTGCCACAGCGCTCACCAGGGCCGGCCCGTCCATTGAGCGAGAATGTTTTTTGCACAGGGCCCCGCGTTTCAGGGGGCCCCGTGCAAAAAACATTCTGATCTAAAAGTAAAATTTTTAAAAAAAGCCAGCGCGTGTGACTGCAGCTGTAAAGAGAGAGGTAATACAGGGGAGGGCAGGCTCTGCTGGGCAGGAGGGGCCCCGCGGCACACTCGATTCTGCCGCTGCGGCCCCGGCAGCAGACAGCTTTTTTTTTTTTTTAATTTTCCCTAGGCTGGGCTGGGCTGGGCTGGGCTGGGGGGGTTAGGAGTGGTGATGGGCTATGGGGGAGCTAAGTCTGTATATGGGCTGATGGGATTAGGACTGGAAGTGGGTTGATGGGGGGTTAGGACTGATAATGGGCTATGGGGGGCTTAAACTAAAAATTGGGGGATGGGGGATTAGGACTGGAAATGGGCGGGGGGGATTAGGACTGGGAGTGGGCTATGGGGGGCTAGGACTGGTAATGGGTTGGGGGGGGGTTGCTAGGACTGAAATGGGCTGGGGGAATTTAGACTGGAGGTGGGCTGATGGGGTTAGGACGGGTAATGGGCTGTGGGCGGTTGGGGGGATGAGGACAGGTAATGGGCAATCAGGGCCAACGACAGAAAATCGGCTGATGGGGAGGGGTTAGGACGAGGTGGACTGTTGGGTGGGGTTAGGACTGGTAATGGGCTATGGGGGGCTAGGACTGGAAATGGGCTGATGGGGGGGGTTAAGACTGGAAGTGGGCTGATGGGGTTAGGACTGGTAATTGGGCTGTGGGCTGTTGGGGGGGTTAGGACTGGTAATGGGCTATGGGGGGGCTAGGACTGGAAAAGGGCTGATGGGGGGTTAAAAAAGGAGGTGGGATTATGGTGTTAGGACTGGAAATGGACTGTGGGCTGAGGGTGGGTTAGGACTGGTAATGGGCTATGGGGGGGATTAGGACTGATGGGCTATGGGGGGGCTAGGACTCGAAATGGGCTGATGGGGAGGGGTTAGGACTTGAGGTGGGCTGATGGGGTTAGGACTGGTAATGGGTTGTTGGCTGATGGGGGCTGTCTGGTAATGGGCTATGGGGGGGTTAGGACTGATAATGGGCTATGGGGGGCTAGGACAGGAAATGGGCTGATGGGGAGGGGTTAGGACTTGAGGTGGGCTGATGGGGTTAGGACTGGTAATGGGCTGTGGGCTGATGGGGGGTTAGGACTGGCAATGGGCTATGGGGGGCTGACTGGAAATGGGTTGATGGGGTTAGGACTGGAAGTGGGCTGATGGGGGGTTAGGACTGGTAATGGGTTATAGGGGGGGCTTAAACTGAAAATGGGGTGATGGGGGGTTAGGACTGGAAGTGGGTTGATGAGGGGGGGCTAGGACTGGTATTGGGTTGGGGGGTTGCTAGGACTGGAAATGGGCTGATGGGGGGCTAGGACTGGAAATGGGCTGATGCAGGGACTAGAAGGGAATGTATGCTGGGTGAGGCTGGAACTAGAAGGGAGCTGATGTTGGGGGAGGATTAGAATGGGATGGGGCTGGGAGAGTAAAATGGAGAGGGGAAAAATATTTTGTGTGGGAGGGATAAAAAATCTACAATTGGCCGGGTATTGGGAGAGTAAGTGGGGATTGAGGATGGAGGGGTAAAATTTGAGTGGATGAAATAGCAATGAGGAAAGAGCAAAAGGAGAAAGATTAGTATGTTAAAGCAGATGTAGATAGAGAATGGAAAAAAAACTATGAGAGAAGAAAGCACAAATGGACAGCAGGCGATGGAGAGTTAGCAGAAGACACGAAGAGAAACCAGAACCAAGGGGCTGGAGCAATTGCAGCTGAAAAAAAATGCACAAAAGGTAGAAAAATATCTCTTTATTTTGAATTTATTAATTGGAATATGTCAGCTCTGGTAAATGTGCATCATTAACGTCTGCTCTTTGTTTAGTACAAGAGCAAATTAATGTATAGTTTTATTTCTACAGTGTTGTACATTCCAAGTTTGGCTTTTGGGATTCCCAGTTTAATTATTGTCTCCCTGTTTCTAAATTGTGATTCCTTGTTTGGTGATGGTCTATGTTCTGCATGTGTAACTGAGCTGAGGTATTCTGTTTATGTAATTCCTATTTGATATTGCCACTTGTTCTCTTTCCCCAGTAGGTCATGTATTGTTGTTCTCTGAAATGTATTGGTTTAATATTTGCATGTTTCCTTTTGATAGGTAGGGTATAGTGCTTTGTGAGTCCTGGTAGTGCTGTTAGGATACGGCGGGTTTGCTATGGGTTCTAAATGGGCAGTGTTTGTAGTAGTTCCTAATGTGTCTGGTGGTTGGCACTGGATTATAGTAATGTAGAAATCTTTTAGTCTTTCTTTATCCATACACTCATTAAGAGGCATGTTTACTAAAAGTTAGTATATGGTAACATTATGCAAATGTTTATGCAAATGAGGCCCCTTATGCAAATGAGGCCCCGCACCGAGTCTCCGCACATGGCCCCGCACCCCCCTTGGGCCGCCCCTGGCGCACACTATTGCGCGATACAGATTCTTGCTACCTTAGCACCGGAACGCCCACTCCTTATATGGCATTCTTCACATTATCGCTGCAACTAGCGCCGTTAACATTAAGATGGTTTAGTAAACATACCCCTATGTCTTCTGTGTCTTTCATTTCCAGCATAGTGAACCATATGATTCAAAAACCCACCTGTTCGTGGACTCATTTGAACAAGTAACATAACTTTCAATCACCTCATCCTTGCCGATACAGCCACCAAACACTAATGACTCAGATCTAGGACTCAACCCCCAGCAATATATGTATGTCTTGTCACCCCTCTGTTGAATGTAGACCCCTTGTTATGTTATGTTATGCTAACCACTTTGATTGAAGGATAAGGTGGTATACAAAACTGGCTAAATAAATAAATATGATCATCAGATGCAAAGTGCCCAATGCCAGTCCTTCTCAGCTTTACTTATATCTATTTCTTAGCTGTACCGTAAAGGTAGCTTGTAATAGTATGTACAGGAAAATAAAGAATGTGGTTAAACATTAAGCAGGCAGTAGTATAAAACATTCAATGCATGTCCAAACAAGAATGAAACTGTGACCATCAAGAAATAGGATATAACGGCCAATTACTTAAAGAAAAAAATTAACAGACGAGCTGGTAGCCAAGATGGCTGAAACCATTCAGAAACAAAACCTCTCTGCAGGGTGTACAGTCAGTGTTGGTGGCCACTGTTATCAGGAGCGGCTCAAGGCAATCTGCTGCCTGAGGCGAAGAATGAGATGGTGCCCCCCCCCCCCTTAGAGGGGGTGGGGCTTTTTCAGAACTCAAATCGGGGACTGAACCAAACCAAAAAGCCAATTAGATTATATGAAGGAAATGCAAGATGTTTGCACACAGGGCCATATCGAGCTGCAATCACGCCCTGTGTGACTTGCAACTTGGGCGCGTGCCCCCTCCTCCCCCCATATCTCCGTCCAGTGCTGCCTGTTCTTTCCGTGCTGCTGCCACCCTCTGTTTTTTTCACGGCAGTGCCGGCAGCAGGGAAAGAGCAGGCAGTGCTGGACGGAGGTATGGGGAGGAGGAGGGGGGGCATTAGCTTGATCTGAAAGTCGCTGTCACTTTAAGCAGATCTGTCCCTCCCTGCTCTGACATTGCGTCGGAGCAGGGAGGGACCATACTTGCTAAAAATGCTGCAAAAAAGCTTGGGGGGCACATTTCGGCTTCCTGCTATTGTCCTTCCAGTGGCAGCAGGGCAACAGCAGACAGCTGAAATGCGCCCCCAAGCCTTTGCGCCCTGTGCGGCTGCACAGCTTGCAAAGGGCTAGGTATGGTCCTGTTTGCACACCAAGGAACTAAAAGAGATCAAGAATCAACAGCACAGTTTATAAAACTAAGGGGTATGTTTACTAAACTGCGGTAACGTTACATAACACGCGTTACGTAACGTTAACATTACATAACGCGCGTTATGTAACTAACGTTAACAATCGTTAACATTGCATAAAGCGTGTTACGGAACGTTAACGATCATTGATGTTCCGCGGCACTGTAAACACCGCAGAAGGTGGAGAAAGGGCGGAGAGAAGGGGTCAATGGGCGGAGTGTGGGCGTGGAGAGGCTCCATTTACACTAACGCGCTGATCTGAAGAGCTGACTCCTAATGCGATTGAAAACCTGCTGTTAGATGCACATATGCAGGAGAGAGAAACCATTTATGTGTCAGCAATGTACAGCCCAGGCAGGGAGCCCAAAAACTGTGATAGTAGTGTTCCATGTATAGCAATACCATAGTTCCAAAGTATGAATGGCCACTATGGCGATGGTGCAAATGGGGCATAGGGGGCCGAAGGCAGGACATGTAGCATGGGCAGCTGGGGCACAGGATGGATCAGGCGGGCGCCTAGGTGGCACATAGGAACACAGACACCGGAGATCAGCAAGACAGCAGTTAACCAAGGCCAAACACAATCCACCAATATCTACCTGGTCCACCCTAGCCAATAGTCATTAGAGCACAGACCTGACATCCCCCCAGCCATCCCGCCCCCATGTGGAGGGGACATAATAGTGGTAGGCAGTGATGGGGGGATGTGAGGATGTCCATGTATGCCCCCCCCCCACCCCAGAACCCGCTCCCTAGGCGGGCGCCTACCTACACAGTGGATGGCCTGGGACTGCGCACTACCAGCACCTACAGCAAATGGCCATGTCAGCTTGGCAGGGGGGCGTGTGCCCGTACAGGAGGAGGCAGTGCCACCTCCCTGCAGTGGACCTAGGCCATGCTCTGCAGCAGTACGTGGTATGCAGTGCAACATAAAAGGTCTGGCTGAGGAAAAGTGCAGGTAGCCCCAGGGACTACCATGAATCTATGGCATCAGTGTGGTGCAGTACACCCAGTCAGTGTGTCCAGGAGCAGAGGGTCACAGATTCAAGTCCCAGCTGTGGTTCCAGCAGAGTATGTCCCTATATTTTACCCTACAATGCAGATACAACAGCAATATGTGCAAAGCCCAAAGCAGCGGCAAACAGGGGTGCAAACACCCACTCACACAGGCTCCACAATCCAATGATGCATGGAGCGGCAGGCTGTTGGCCCCAGCAGTGGGATGATGTTATCACCAGAGCACTACTACTACCCATGCACAGTTTAGCAATGTCGGCACTGTGCTCAGGACTAGTGTGGCGGGCAGGGCTGCCAACCACCCCTATCTTTGTATAATGCTGCAAAAGGAGTGAGCATGTTTGTATGTCTATCCATTGTTCTGTGGCTGCCCACACTTCACTGGGCCCAAAATGTCCCACTGTTGCCAGTATTAGCCTGATTAGATGCATAATGAGGAGCAAGGTATTCTGGGTATGGCCCGGACAGGGCAGATTGGTCAGGATGCATCCTCACAAGGTGTGGGGCAATGGCTAGGACACTGTAGTGCCTGACCACCACCTGCATGGACAGTGTGGACACAGCATGGCATGCTGGGAGGGCACTCACTCTGAACGTGCAGTGACCATGGCAGGTCTAGGTTCCCACATAGCGCTCTGCATTATTTATCTCTAGTGATATATTTGTGTTTTCCAGTGCCGGGGTCCCAATCACTGAGATGCCTGCTTGCTGCGCATAGTTCCTGGTGGACTGTCTGCAATTAGACTGTGTATGGTTGGAACACCTTTAAAGTACAGTCTGATTGTGTTGTCTGCTGGTGACTGGCAGACAGTGCTGGGAGGCAGTTGGGGTCTTCCAAACCTAACCTCAGCATTGTTGCTGGTCTGCCACTGTCCCAGTCATAGGTTTGGCTCTGGCATCAACGCTGGAGGGCTGTCTTGTACAAACAGGATGGAGGTTGCTTCCCTGTGGCGGGGGCACTGTTCTTTACCTACAAAAGGGGTGATGTGGGCCCTTTGGGGTATGTAGTGTATACAACTGTGACCTATACAGCCACTGCTACACACACCTCATGCAATGCTAGGAACACCTCTGCCCTGATAACAGCTGCCCATGTCAGCCAGACCCTCACACGGGGTACACACTAATCTGGCTGGTGTCTGGTCTCACAGGGCCACATGTGACTGCAGGATACAGATGGACACTAAATTACCTTTGTCTGCACTGCACAGAACACCTGCCACACACTGGTAATGATGAAAATGTACAGCAGGACCTATCTCTAGTAGCACATGTACTGCGGACCTAGTGCTGGTCACCCATCCTATCGCTCAGGGTGAACACAGAACCTGCATAATGGCATGGTCTGTAGCTACTCCGTGCCAGTATCACACAGTCAGTTCGTCTTTCCAAGCTGGGGGACCATTTGGTGATCAGCTGTAGACAGCTATTCAGCATGTGCATTGCATCATGGGTACTGGTGGGGTTACCCTATCCTGGCACTCAGAGCAGACAATTGGTGCGGTGACCTGCAGTCCTTCTGTATCCAGACATTGCTGTGACATACACCATGGGGGTATAGCCTACTGGTTAATACAATGCCATTCTTGGCAGTGTTCATGGGTTCAGTTCCTCATTGCTCCCCCCCACCCCCCCTCATGCCTGTCCTACTCATATAGTGTGCATGCCTATAGAGGTCATATTTTTGCAGATCTGTGCTTCCAGCCCATAATACCCTCGCCACAATTGCCAACATTCCCCTGGTCCGTCTATCTGCGTCTGTCAGCTGTGTGTAGAGTCCTGTCTGCCAGTGCAGGCTGCCACCCCATGTCAAAACCCTTTCCTGCATTGCGCCTCTTCATGCTTGCCTCGCCTGTGCCTGATCTGCATGGAACCACCACTCCTCTGTCCACCCATCATTGTAAACTATCCTGCCACCTCTGCCTCCACTGGGGGACATGTATTCCCATTGTCTGCCACCAACTGTTTTTCTGGCACTTTACATTGCCAACACCGTGTGCTGTGGTACAGCTGCCCCACCATGTTTGTCATCGGTACTGGCAGGCACATGGGATGCCCGCAGGTATGGCAGGTCCAGCGGCTCCCACTTCTCCCTCCTTCACTCACCTGTTCATTGCCTTTCCTGAGTGCTCTATCTAGTGTTAGGGCTACATCTGTCTCTGTTCCGCACAGGTCATGCATGTCATCCTGAGGCACCTTGCAGTCCCTAGGGCACACTAACCTAGGAACCATAACCTTGTTAGGCCACCTTAACCTATGGTTCCATAGCCCAGGGTGCCTTCTGCGATGCCTTGTCCAAGGGTGCCTAATATGGCGCTTAGCCTAGGAGGCCCTATAGGGCGCCTTATGAGGCACCGTACTAGGCACCTTATAAGGCACCTTACTGGGCACCTTATAAGGCACCTTACAGGGCACCTTATAAGACACCTTACAAGGCTCCTTGCAAGGCGCCTAACAAAGCACCTTGTAACGCTCGTTAGTCTAAGGCTCCTTTTAATGCATGTTAGCTGTCAGCTTGCTGTAACGATGCAACGCCCATGCCTTTATATGGGCATCTCTACCTTTACCGCGGAACCTACCGCGAATGACATTATCGCAGTTTAGTAAACATACCCCTAAATTATAACTCATTTTTATTTTGTTGTTATGAACTGCATTATGGTTCTTGCTTTTTCTTTTTCAACATATATTTTGCATCCACAGTGGGTACATAGCAGAACCAGGACATTCACCCACAGAACTCAATATTTAAAAAAACAAATCTGATTCTGATAATCTCACTAACAACAACAACAACCACTATTCTCCAGTACCAGGCATATTGTGAACTAATACAAAACTCTACAACAAAGAGCAAACATACTATACCATACCATGTCAACACAAACTTCCAAAACTCACATAAGGAGCCCATCCAAAAAGGTGTCATTGTAAATACTACAGTGGGACCTGGAACATCCATACACCTATTTGAAAGCTGAAAGTCAAATTACTACAGTACAGTATAGATCTGCCTTCCCACTGCATTTTTTTCCTCAAGAGTGTTTGCAGTTAAAAAAAAAAAAGGCGGCAGGAAGGCAGAGGCAGGGCAGAGGCGGTAAAATCTAAAATTAAAACAACCAGAGTGCCGCCGCCACCGCACAAATTAGCCTGATCGCTTGCAGCGATCAGGCTGATTTATTCAATGCTGGTTGTTCCTGCTGGATGAGAGGGAACCCTTGTCAGTTCACTTCCAGCCCCCTCCCTTCCTCCATCCATCCATGTCATCCCCCCTCCCTCCCTCCCTCCCTCCATCCTTGTCAGCCCTCCCTCCCTCCCTCCATGTCAGCCCCCTCCCTCCATCCATCCATGTCAGCCCTCCCTCCCTGTCAGCCTCCTCCCTCCCTCCTTCCCTCTATCCATCCATCCATGTCAACCCTCCCTCCCTCCATGTCAGACCCCTCCCTCCCTCCATCCATCCAAGTCAGCCCTCCCTTCCTCCACGTCAGCCCCCTCCATCCATCCATGTCATCCCCCCTCCCTCCATCCCTCCATGTCAGCACCTTCCCTCCATCCATCCATCCATGTCAGCTCCCCTCCCTCCCTCCCTCCATCCATGTCAGTCCACCCCATGTCAGCCCCCTCCCCATGTCAGCCCCCTCACTCCCTCCATGTCAGCCCCCCTCCCTCCCTCCCTCTCTCTCTGTCCATCCATCCATGTCAGCCCCCTCCCTCCCTCCCCCCATGTCAGCCCCCCTCCCTTCCTCCATCCATTCATCCATGTCAGCCAGCCCCTCTCCCCCATGTTAGCCCCGTTGCTGATTCCCTGCCCTCT
This sequence comes from Ichthyophis bannanicus, assembly GCA_033557465.1. NCBI lineage: Eukaryota > Metazoa > Chordata > Amphibia > Gymnophiona > Ichthyophiidae > Ichthyophis > Ichthyophis bannanicus. The sequence goes on along the minus strand of CM066034.1, from coordinate 391,609,143 downwards.
CCTCCCCTCTCCCCATGTCTGCCTGCAACCACCCTGTGCATTCTTCTTCTGCAGCCGTGGTTCCTTGTCTCTTAGGGAACTGCGGCTGTGCCTGTGAAGCCGTTGCAGAGCCTTCGAGTCTCTCGATGGGCTCTGTGCAGCATCGTCCCGCCTCCAAAGGAAGTGGTAAACAACTTCCTTGGGGCAGGACAATGCTGCCCAGAGCCCGTCAAGAGACAGGAAGGCTCTGCAATGGCTTCACTGGCACAGCCACGGTTCCTAAGAAGGAGGGAACCGTGGCTGCAGAAGAAGGGAGGCAGTGAGTTTGCCGCTGTCGAGAAGCGGACGTGGCATCGGCAGCAACTTGTAAGCTTTTTATTTATTTATTTATTTTTAAACTTGAAGGCGAAGTGAAGCAGCTGTTTTGGGGGCATTTGCCGCCCTCAAAACTTTGCCGCATGAGGCAGCCGCCTCACTTCGCCTCATTATAGAGCCGCCCCTGACTGTTATACTCTTAGGGGGGAAGGGATGTATTCAAAGGAAGAAATGTAGTTAGCAAATATGCTAATCTCATGTCTCCCACTGAATGAGATATTCAGCAGTGCATTCCTGGTTTGTGCCGTTGAATATCCCCTCTTAGGGGTATGTTTACTAAACTGCGGTAACGTTACATACCACGCGTTATGTAACGTTAACGATTGTTAGGTAACGTTAACACGCGGTAGGTAACGTTAACACGCGTTAACGTTACTTAACAATCGTTAATGTCCCCGGCCGTGATAAACACCGCAGAAGGTGGAGAGAGGGCGGAGAGAAGGGGTCAATGCGTGGAGAGTGGGCAGGGAGAGGCCCCTTTCACACTAATGCGCTGAGCTGAAGGGCTGAATCCTACCGCGAATGAAAACCTGCCGTTAGATGCACATTTGCAGGAGAGAGAAACCATTTATGCGTCAGCAATGTACAGCCTAGACAGGGAGCCCAAGAAATGTGATAGTAGTGCTCCATTTTCAGCAACACCATAGTGCCAAGGTATGAATGGCCACTATGGCGATGGTGCAAATGGGGCATAGGGGGCCACAGGTGGGACATGTAGCATGGGCAGCTGGGGCACAGGGTGGACCAGGCTGGCGCCTAGATGGCACATAGGATCATAGAATCTGGAATTCAGCAAGACAGCAACTGACCAAGGCCAAACACAATCCACCTCTATCTACCTGGTTCACCCTAGCCAATAGTTGCTAGGGCACTGACCTGACATCCCCCCAGTCATTCCGACCCCATGTGGAAGGGACATAATATTGGTAGGCAGTGATGGGGGGGATGTGAGGATGTCCATGTATGCCCCCCCACCCCGGGATCCACTCCCTAGGTGGGCGCCTACCTACACAGTGGATGGCCTGGGACTGCGCACTACCAGCACCGGCAGCAAATGGCCATGTCAGCTTGGCAGGGGTGTGTGTGCCCGTGCTGGAGGGGGCAGTGCCACCTCCTTACAGTGGACCTAGGCCATGCCCTGCATCAGTACGTGGTGTGCAGTGCAACATCCAAAGTCTGGCTGAGGAAAAGTACAGGTAGCCCCAGGGACTATTGTGCATCTGTGGCAACAGTGTGGTGCAGTACACCCAGCCAGTGTGTCCAGAAGCAGAGGGTCACAGGTTCAAGCCCCAGCTGTGGTTCCTGCAGAGCATGTCCCTATGTTTTACCCTACAATGCAGATACAACAGCAACATGTGCAAAGCCCAAAGCAGCGGTGAACAGGGGTACAAACACCCATCCACACAGCCTCCACAATCAAAAGATGCATGGAGAGTCAGGCTGTTGGCCGCAGCATTGAGCTGAAGTTATCACCAGAGCACTACTACTACCCCCTGCACAGTTTAGCAATGTCGGCACTGTGATCAGGACCAGTGTGGCGGGCAGGGTGGCTGCTCACCCTTCACTGGGCCCAAAATGTCCCACTGTTACCAGCATTAGCCTGAATAGGTGCATAAGGAGGAGCAAGGTATTTTGGGTATGGCCCGGACAGGGCAGATTGGCCAGGATGCATCTTCACAGGGTGTGTGACAATGGCTGGGACACTGTAGTGCCTGACCACCACCTGCATGGACAGGGTGGCCACAGCATGGCATGCTGGGAGGGCACTCACTCTGACCGAGCAGTGACCATGGCAGGTCTAGGTTCCCACATAGCGCTCTACACTATTTGTCTCTAGTGATATATTTGTGTTCCCCAGTGCTGGGGTCCCAATCACTGAAATGCCTGCTTACTGCCCATAGTTTTTCTGTGAGCATGCACTATGGACTGGTTGGTGGACTGTTTGTAGTTAGGCTGTGTATGGTCAGAATGCTTTTTAGGTATAGTCTGACTGTGCTGGTGACTGGCAGACAGTGGTGGAAGGCAGTTGGGGTCTTCCAGACCTAACCCCAGCATTGCGGCTGGTCTGCCACTGCCACAGTCATAGGCATGGCTCCGGCCCACCAACCCTGGAGGGCTGTCTCATACAAACAGGATGGAGGTTGCTTCCCGGGGGCAGGGCATCTGTTTTTTACCTATAAAAAGGGTGATGTGGGCCCTTTGGGGTATGTAGTATATACCACTGTGACCTATAAAGGCACTGCTACACACACCTCATGCAGTTCTAGGAACCCCTCTGCCCTGATAACAGCTGCCCATGTCAGCCAGACCCTAACACAGGGTACACACCAATCTGGCTGGTGTCTGGTCCCACAGGTGATTGCAGAATACAGATGGACACCAAATTACCTTCGGCTGCACTGCAAGGATCGGCTGCAGTGTTGTGGATGTACATCAGAACCTATCTCTAGTAGCACATCTACTGCGGACCTAGTGCTGGGCACCCATCCTATCCCTCAGGGTGAACACAGAACCTGCACAATGGCATGGTCTGTAGCTACTCTGTGCTAGTATCACGCACTGTCGGTTCGTCTTTCCAAGCTGAGGTACCAGAGAGGTGCAGACCCCATTTGGTGATCAGCTGTAGACTGCTATTCAGCATGTGCATTGCATCATGGGTACTGGTGGGGTTACCCTATCCTGGCACTCAGAGCAGACAGTTTGTGCGGTGACCTGCAGTCCTTCTGTACCCAGATATTGCTGTGACATGCACCATGGAGGTATAGCCTACTGGTTAATACAATGCCATTCTTGGCAGTGTTTATGGGTTCAATTCCTCATTGTTCCCTCCTCTCATGCCTGTCCTACTCAAATTGTGTGCATGCCTGTAGAGGTCATATTTTTGCAGATCTGTGCTTCCAGCCCATAATCCCCTCGCCTCAATTGCCAACATTCCCTCGGTCCGTCTATCTACATTTTCAGCTGTGTAGAGTCCTGTCTGCCAGTGCAGGCTGCCACCCCATGTCATGCACTGCTACCCTTTCCTGCATTGCGCCTCTTCATGCTTGCCTCGCCTGTGCCTGATCTGCATGGCACCACCACTCCTCTGTCCACCCATCATTGTAACTATCCTGCCACCTCCGCCTCCACTGGGGGACATGTATTCCCATCGTCTGCCACCAACTGTTTTTCCGGTACTTTACATTGCCAACACCCTGTGCTGTGGTACAGCTGCCCCACCATGTTTGTCATCAGTACTGGCAGGCACATGGGATGCCCGCAGATATGGCAGGTCTAGTGGCTCCCACCTCTCCCTCCTTCACTCACCTGTTCATTGCCTTTCCTGAGTGCTCTATCTAGTGTTAGGGCTACATCTTTCTCTGTTCCGCACAGGTCATGCATGTCATCCTGAGGCACCTTGCAGTCCCTAGGGCACACTAACCTAGGACACCATAACCTTGTTAGGCCACCTTAACCTATGGTTCCATACAATGTTCCCTCTAATTTTCTGTAGGCTGTGTGCGCATAAAATATCAGCTGTGCGGCTTTTGAAGGAAGGTTAAATTTTTTGTGCATCATATAACGGCACTTGGAGTTATATACTTTAAAATATGACTACACATTAGAATACAGTATGTACACCACATTGAGTTTAATCAAATTAAATGAAAATAGGCGATTACTAAATGAAGCGGAACATTTCTGGTAATTACAATCACAAATGTGGTATTATTTCAGTTAATTTTTATTGAAAGCCATTGTTATTCCATGTAAATAATTTATGTATGGAAGAAGAGTTCGTTCTCAAAATTTTTCTCTTCGATCTTTCAAATGTACCCAGTCTGAATAAATTTTATCAAGGTCTACTGATCCGCCATCTTGAAGATGACAATTAACACGCATCAACATTTCCAAATGTTCTAAATGTAAGCGATTCCTTATTTTGGTTTTTAAACTGTTCATCAAGCTGAAACCACGCTCACAATCTGCACTAGAAGCCATAAATGTTCCACCAATATCCATCAATTTCGCTAAATCTGCAAACTGAGCATTCTGAAACGCCAAAGTCACCATATCCGGAAAACTGTTTATCAGTTTGCTTTTGATTTTTTCTGTGACTAAAACTTGAAGTCATTGTACTGCTGAACAACAACATGTTCCTCCATAAGAAATT